>OY856412.1:1071407243-1071827243 GCA_963693085.1 Alisma plantago-aquatica
GAATAAACAAGTATGATTGAATACTTATGATATCAATGTATGCTCCTAATATATGTGGAGCTATGAATTAGGGTTTTGATTCTTGATAATACGAACTTGAAACCCTAATCAGCTAAAAAGGGAAACCCTAACCCTAATAATGGGAAGGTTGTATGTCTCTTGTATTTCATGGTGATTATATGTACATGATATTGTTTTTTCCATGAAAGACTAACCATGCCGATATCATGAGATGATGAGCATAGCCTGATAGTTGTATAGTTGAAACCCTAAAATTAGTTGTATTGAGTTGTAGAGCATATATGGGAGTGCCTATCGGCCAAGAAGCCATTGAGGATGTCCCATATCATTTTTTCAACTCTTAGAAAAGGCCATGATGAGTTAAACAAACCAAGAAGGTGATGGTTATCGATTTACAACTTTCCTTGGAAAAGATGTATTGTTTGTAAATAAAGTGATGTTGGGTTGAAATATCTTATTCAACAAGATAACTAATGGCTGAAATCTTATCCTGAGATTATACCCAAGAGTTTTGCATGTCAAGATAAATATGTGTGACTACATGGACACGTGTCAACCCATGCATGGACATGTGTCACCTAGTAGTATTAGGTGATGACACCTCTTATACACTCTCTCTCATGAGCCTCTATTATATATGCCACTTCTTTCACCTGCTAGTGAAACTTTTCAAATCCTTCAACTCTATTTCTCTGGGATATCGTGCATAGTAGTTGAGGAGTAAGGAGTACCTCTAGGTTATATAAATTGCACCCAATCATGTTATTATTCACCTTCAATCTTGATATACTTGTTGATCTACTTTTAATTTCGATTTTTATTGAATGATTGATGATTCTAAAAGTTCTAATAGTTACATAGGACTGTTGTCCATGAAATAGAATAGTAAGGGATGAAAGTCTATAGCTTGATCATGATCACATCATCATGGCACAAACCAATATTGGGTTGAAGAAACTCTAACCCGATATGGTAATGAAACCCAATATGGTGATATGAAATCTATTATACCTTGGAACCCCACACCCCTATCATTTTGTACATTTCAGTTTGTTGAAAAAGGACTAACCAATTGTCTAGGTTGTCACTCAACACATAGTAGGTTGATACTTTGAAGGATTGAAAAGGTATGAGCATAAGGGTCTAACCCGATATGCAAAACCCAACACTTGAGTAACCTGATATAAGTGACACACAAACCTCTTGGACGAGGTGGTGGTAAGCACACACCTCTAGAAGGATATGGTGGTAAGCACACACCTCTTGGATGATATTGTGATAAGAACACACCTCTTGGACAATATGGTGATAAGCACACACCTCTTGGATGATATGGTGGTAAGCACACACCTCTAGCCCGATATGGTTGTAAGCATACACCTCTAGTCAGATATGATGGTAAGCATACACTTCTAGCCCGATATGGTGGTAAGCATACCCCTCTAGCTCGATATGGTGGTAAGCATACACCTCTAGCCTGATATGGTGGAAGCATCTCAAAACCAATATGGAGGTAAGCACCTCAAATCCGACATACTTGATTGAGTAACATATGAAGTGTGTTATTTCAAATGATACCTTAAGATGTAAAGAGTATAATGCATTTTGATAAGTGTAGGAGAATGTTTCTTGAGAAAAGGGTTGAACCAACTTAATAAAGAATGATGTAATCAATATCCTAGTGAGGATGAGAGAGAAACAATGACACCCCCTTTAGGCGTAAAGGTAGCAATGGAAGCAACACCCACATTATCTATAATGTGGGGTAATCTTGCTCAAAATGGATGTCACAATCATAATAATCATTGCAAATAAAGTAAACAAACATCATGCATTGATATGGAAATTGATTTATACATTGTTCACAATTGGTTTCTTGAATTGAATCTAACTAGGATATACATGATTAAACATAATTAATACGTGACGTTATCTATAACATCAAGATCTTATATCATATATGGCACACCACCATATGTATCATTAGGAAATGTTGCTCTATTCCTTAAGTTTATCTTCATATAGCCCTTTCTTGAAAGTTGCTTTGTACCTGCAAGCATCACGCCCCCAGCCATGGATGCAATAAAAACTACATTAGAGTAAGTGACATTGAGAATTATTATAACAACATAATAACTAGGAAATAAGGGAAAACATGAACTTTAATTAAATAGTAGAATTGGATACACATAACCTGATCTTGGTGGTTGGTTGAAGTACACTTGATACTTATGTGTCAATGGTTCTGATAAGGCCCATAGGCTTAACATTATCATGTTGAGGATAAGGTAATGCAACCCACTACATGATTCATCAACATCTTGGAGGTAAGTAAGTTTACTTGGATTTCATATGAACATGGCACGAATTCTTGAAATAACATTGAAGCATAACATTAAACTAAAAACTTTAGGGAAGCTTTCATGTAGTAAAGATTTAACTTGAAACACATAAACATGCATATAATCCATTCTTGATCATCATGATAATTATAAGGTGATAGAAACCAATACTTAATACTAAAAGTGCATAAACCCACTTACCTTTCTCTTAGAGGAGATCTTAATTATTCTTCTTAGATTGATGTAACCCTAATAATTCTTGTAGGATTAAGAATCCCTAGTTGTCCTATTCAAACCAATGACATTCATTAATAATAATGTTCATCTTAGATCATAGGGTTTCATGGTTCTTTAAAACCCTATTTACACTAAGTCCAATACTTCATAAAAACCAAAACTGAAAAATGCCATGAAACCTAATCCAACTTCTAGATCTCGAAAAACTGAGCAAAATTCATATATGGGTCATTGTCATCTGACATATGTAGCATTTTTTATGAATTTGTAAAGACTGGGTATTTATTGACCAATCAGAACGTCTGGTAAATCCACGTGTAAATCATTGCCGAGAAGAAAAGAATAATTGGCACCACTTTGCTGAGATGGCCCAATAGTCTCTGGCCACATGACTTGGAGTGTGCCTGAACTCAAAATGCGATCAAAAGAGAATAAAAGACTGAAACACCCATGCATAATTGATGCATGAATTGGGTGAGCTAGGGTCACATCGTTAAATCACGACTACTATTGTTTCTTCTGAAGGTAGAAGAATCTGATGATCTCGTCGCTGGGATCCTTGAATCAAATCCACCAGTGGTAGAATATCGGTACATGAAACCATTTCCACGAGCTTCCTCATGTTTAACCGAACCCAGAGACCTCTTGTGGAAGGTCTGGGGAGGTCAGAGGCCTTGTAACGATTGTCTGCCATTGCTGGGGAAACTAAGGAGGGATAGATGGCAATACACTGCAAAAACTTGAGCCTGGAGGCTGAAAATAATTCGTGAGCATCAAGCGATGATGCAAGGATGAACCAAAGGGTGAGAGGAAACATGTAACCCGAAGCTAGACCCATGGTCACCGAAGAACAAAGCAACTAGGCTCAATAATGACATTCGAGGTTACAACATGGAGTGGCGAAAATTGGGGCCATAGTAAGCTTCTTCAAGCACTCCCTAATTATTTGATAAAGTTTCCGCAAGAAATTCATGGATGAAAGGCACAGCTGACATCAAGATTCTTGGACAAGAACTCAGCATTGAGGGCAGAGAGCTTGGGATGAACCCAATGACTAAGGGCATGAAGAAAAGCATGGTTATGGGTTGAGTAAGCTTACTGGAGATGCAATTGGACTGCAGTGCTCATAGCTCCTCCCTTGAGTTCACCAGCGTTGGAGAAGATGACCAACGCTAGAGTGATCTCTCAAGACATCTTGTATGTGATTGACTGCAGAGGAGTGTTATGTTGAGTCCAGCAAAGCTTTCTGGACCATTGTTTGTAGGTCCAGAGTAGCCCGGTTGCCTGGGGGTGGCAGCTGCATCGCCTGAAGAAGGAAATCAGTTGGGCATTTTTTCCACATATGCTTATAGGGATTCGATTAGTGCTTGATCAATTTGCAGTGATCTCCCGATTCTAGTGGTGTTGAGATAAATGGAAGTCGTTGAGGGGAGACCGAGAAATCATCGGGCTAAGGATCGGCCAACAGTTCCTCTCCCTGTGCAGACACCGGGGGAGGTAGGGGACAAGGTCCCTCTCATCATATCCTCATCCAACGGTTCTGAGAGAACCTGATTCACTAAAGTTGTGCATGATGCACTCACATCCGAACTTTGGAAAAATATTAGGATAATTACGGGTATTATCAAGTTGATTTGTCAAAGGAATTCCATTATCTCCTACTTTCTTCCTAATAAAATTTGGGGCATCTAGAATTATCCAAATTCAACCAAATTAGGTAGGCAAGCTAATTCTACCATGAGGAATTCATTATCTAGTTAGATTTTGGATATTAGTTAGGAAAACATGTGTTTTACATTATTAGCTACTTAGGGTAATTAACACATTAATGATCACTATAAAGGAATTGTATCACCAAAAATCAGGGGAAGCTCTATTATTCTATTATCTACTCATACACCAATGCGTGGGATACATCATACATGTATGTGGGTCCAAACTATCATTCAATCCCATCTAGTCTCCATTGCATAATTAGGGTTAGGTTTTGGTGCATTTTAAATGACATTGATGTGACTAAGTTTTGGTATAAATGATTCAGTTTAAGGTCCACTTGATATCTTTAGCTTATTTAGGAATACGAATTAAGCATGGTCTCCACTTAAGTCAAAATATGTAAGATGAATTCTTTCTACTTAGTGTTTCATCCCTAGTAAAGGTAAGAAATTTTGGGACTCAATTTTGAGGGTCGTTGCAGAAACTCATACTTTGTGTGATAATCATTTAATGATAAATGTGGAGAATAAACAGGTATGATTGAATACTTATGATATCAATGTATACTCCTAATATGTCTGGAGCTATGAATTAGGGTTTTAATTCTTAATAATATGAACTTGAAACCATAATCGGCTATAAAGGGAAACCCTTACCCTTATAATGGGAAGGTTGTATGTCTCTTGTATTGCATGGTGATGATATGTACTTGATATTGTTTTTATCATGAAATACTAACCATGCATGTATCATGAGATCATGAGATGATGAGTATCATGAAATACTTGATATTATTTACATTTATAAATATTAAATATTTATGATGTATTGTATTTCGATTATATTTACATACTATTTTTAAAATTTAGTTAGATGAATATAAGTAAATGTAAATTATTTATCCATTTGTGTGTGTCATCCTTGCACATGGGCCATGCTAATCTTCTCTATATTGTTCCAATTTTATCAGATGTCTTCAAAGAGATAAGTTAATGTAAATTATGGTCGTTAATATGTAATTAAAAATGTAGGTGATATCATATTTAAAAATTAAGAAAATAAGTAATGGGTCTCAGTCAGGGATGCTCACTTTTTAAATTAATAATGTGTCATTCATGGAGACACTTTGCCTATCTGCAACAATGCTCCTCTTTGGAGACCCAATTCTTCAAAACATGTCATTTTAGAAATTGACATTTGAACAATGCTACATTGGTAATAAAAATAGAAAATTATACTATTTAGGTTTTTAAGGCTCTTTCTTTCAGAATCCCTTCTTTCTTATGTTCTTCTCCTACACATACTTCCACGTTAGAGATCCATTCCTAACAACATACACATGTATGATTGTTCTCAACATGTAGAAGCAAAAGATTTGAGTCCTTGACTAAAAGAAATTGAGTGTTTTGGCATGTCGCAACCATTGATAATGATTTAGAATGGAGGTTTCAATTCGTTTACGATGCCGTTTTCCGGCAATGGGGTTGTCGGGAACACACTTGCAAGTTATGTAAGAGTTATGGTAAGTTTTTGGAATGCATCATCATTTCCCTTACATGATTAGATCCATTAATTGTCTATCAACTGACTCCCATTATCATGTATATTTTAGCATGGGTTGATTACGTCATCTTGTGAAGATAGACTCTACAATGCAACACCTCACCTAGGCGGTGGATGGCCACATCACATAAGTGAACTATGTCTTAAGAATCTCACAGACAAGTGCACCAAGACATGGAGGTGGGAACTGTTGGTATGTATGCCCAGAGAGCCAATGATGGGATGATTGGTGGGATACATTAAGATTCATTTGATAAACATCAAAGGCAAGCTTCCAATTCTTTCTGGTTCAGTCATATGAGATAGTGATAGAACAGATTGAATGTCTAGAGAATGACAATACTCAATGACGTATGCTTTCAAGTTGAGGACCTGAACAATGAGATCATACAGATGCTAAGAGTTTGTACATTCTTGTTTTGTCCCTAGTCGGATGTCATTGTGGAAGGTCAATAGACAACAATGACACACAAAACTAGATTGTGGTGTTGGTTGATGACAGATAGTCATGATATAGAGATATCAAACCAAACACATAGGTACTTGTTAGAGAAATAGTGTACCGAAGAGACCCACCGTGAGTTTGGCACATGGAACCATGACATGGTAGTCACATTCAGTAGTCACAGTGATGGTGGTGAGTGTGATTCTTTGACCTGAAATCACTACACTCAACACATGTCGTTGGGCACACTTTGACATCATCAGACGCAGTCCTGAAACATGGGTTGTTATAAAGGTGATGATTGGGTGGCTTTGACACATGGGGCTTTTGAGGGGTGAGTGATAGATATGGGATTTGTCCCTCCTGAGGGAGTTTGATATCCAAGGCCACTTGATGAGTAGGATTGAAATAGGCATGCACACTCAAGTATGTGATATTGATGTCATACATATCTCTTCCAATCTACTCTGAGATCAAGAAAGTGAATGAACGTTGACAGGATGACTATTCCATGCCTCGAGTTCATTCGGGATATCAGTGACAAAGGAATTATACATTCACTGTAACACCATTCACAGATTTTAGGATTGAAAGTTGTTCTCCAACTTTCTACTTTCAATTGGGTAGCACTGATGTGTGACTAGGCACCACTCTTTGCTTGTGAAGTCATAAGTGCTATGAACTTTCACTGCCAACGTGAAATTGACCTGCAGGGTCACACACATAGGATTTAACCTGGAAGAGGATTTTTGTCCACAAACAATGTTTAGATTGATTACTAAAGGAGTTTAGTAGTTCAATTAAACACTCAATTAATTGATAGCTCAAAATTAAAGTGTTCAAGGTGTTGGATAGATTGATTAGAGTATCGGATGGATTGAAATCGCAATTGACTGATTCTGCAAAATCTACACTCCCAACCGATCGACTCATGTGATGAACCGAGCGGCTCAAGATCAGGGTGAACCGATTGCTTCAAGTGTTGAAACGATCGATTCAATTGGTGCAACCGAGCAAGTTGGGAAAGTAGGATTGGTGAGAATTTTCTTTGTGTTTCACTTGCCCAATTTGATTGGAACAAGGATTGGTATTTGATACCAATTAGAAATAAAAGAAGGAAAGTCAATCAGGAACTGATTAGGACCACGAACCGACTGGTTGATGAATGAACCGATCGGCTCATGGGTCCCAACCGATCGGTTGAGATGTCAACCGACCGGTTCAGGTCCCCAACCAACCGTTTCAGTTGTGAAACGATCGGTTCAGGTTGCGAGTTGGTTGTTTTGTGGAAAATCTCGAACCCTTCTACTCCTGCTTTTAGTCCTGCATTGCCCGGGATGGAAAACCATGTCCCATGACCCTCCTATATATATAGGGGTATTGGGGGCTTCTCAAAGTACAAATCAGTGCAACCAGTTGCTCTGCAAAGTTGTCATTCTCTCTGGTTTTGGTAACCGAGAGAGAGTCGAGCAAGTTCTACCCGCAAAGGGAGGTGCAGCAAGGGAAAGACAACTGCAGTTGCAACTGGAGGCAAGAGAGTGTGTTGGCGACTAGTACGTCAACAGGAGGGTGTGACTCCTTCCAACTCCTTGTGGGACAAGGAGTGTGGAGTTCCAGGTGCTCCGTGTGGACTACTTTAGAGGCGCGAGGTTTCTGCCGCTCAGGAGGACAACAGTCAATCCTGACAGTCATGGTGAGAGTAGGAGTCGTCAGTCCCGGTGCGACCAGGAGCTGCACAGACACCGTCCAAGACTGGAGGTGAAGATCGCGCAAGGCGCAAGGTATTGTCACCGAGCAAGCCTCGGGACAAGGTATGATTCCACAAACCATCCTTTCCTATTGTATAGATGTTGACGTGTTTCCTTGTTTTGGGTTTGGGGGAGAAAATTTTTGTTTCCGCTGCCTTCTCTGCCTCCCGTAAAACCCAACTGTGGTATCAGAGCCATGTCAACTGCTCTATATTTTAGAAATATTGATATGATCGATTTTAGTTTGTCGGCTTTAAATAAAATTGGCTTTATGCATGTCCAGTCCTAAATCCACAAATCCCAATTTACATATATGATATGTATTATTAATGCACTCGATACGCGTCACCCTTAAATGAGTTTTTTGGTGGATGTATAGCATGGTTATGGCTAATAAACCCTATCTGTGTATGGTTGTGTGTGGTTGCTTGCATCTCGGTCGGCGCACCGATCTTCCTTCTCCTATTCCTGATGTAACTCGAAATAATTTGAGATTTCTCTCCTACCTTTGCTCCCCTCAAATGTAACTCGGGGTTTCTCCTTTTATACAATGTAAAATAGGATATAATTTTATTTCCTGTTATGTCAAAGAATGAAGGACATCGAGATGACATCTGAAACGATCAGTTCAAGGCATGAACTGATCGGTTGACGTTCCAAACGATCAGTTCAAGGAGTGAACCGATCAGTTGATGACCGGTTCGAGGAGAGAGACGAGCAGGTGGCGGCCATGATGAGATGCACGACGATCAGGCGAACCAATCCGTTGGAGGATCCAACCGATCGGCTGGTGGTACGCAGACGACCGGGCCAGGACGAGCAATCATTCATATGATGAGTTGATCTACTCAGAAGGCAAAGCACAGAGTTCATCTTGTACAGGTTGCATGTGATGTAGACCTAGATGACTGTGATTCCTCTTGGCTCGAGGAATCACATTAGAATGGCCATAATCATCGCTTTTATCATTTTGCATGTTTTCAGTGGGATATAGCATGTATATGATACATACTATGTATTGTGATGATTGGATATGTATATGTATATAAAATGAAATCCCTCATTAAATATTAAGTTTTAGATGCCTTCCAAATGCAACACACGTGAAAAGCTTGATCCACCATGTGTGGGCATGCCCTAGCGTGGTGCACCGTCTATCTCGTGGAAGTGTGAAGGATGAATGTGTGGGTGTGCCCTAGCAGGGTGCATGTTCATCGTGTTTTCTTTGGGTCGAACTTAACAAGGTGACCTAGATAGGATCTAGCACCTTCAGGCATTGAGATGATCATGGCAAGGAGTTGCATATGACATCTTATCAAAAGTTGCATATGATGCAATTGGCAAGAGTTGCCTACCTGAGAGATCTATGTTGTGGGTGACAGCCCTAGCTGGTCCATGACTTAGAGGATTTCAGGATCTTTCCCACTAGAAGGTTGTACACTGCAATCTTCCGAATTGATAGTGAGGGCTATCAATTTGAAGTAAAATAGTGGGAGCGATAATTAATTAAAGGCCTAATTTTATCATCAACTTTTCAAATCAATCAAACAAATCAAAAGAGTTTTGGACTAAAATTTCATATATTTCCTTTTGTTAAAATAAATGGTTAATCAACAAATCACTTTATTTGCGATCGGTCTTTGAGACCAACAAATTAAATGGGAATAATTCCACGACTGGTTAGAACATTGAGAAGTGTTCTCAATAGTAGAGTGAAAGCTCTAAGTTCTAGTTATACCAGAACCAGATGAACTCGATCCCACTGCATTAATGGATGAATGTATGCTTATGGAAGCATACCGACGAAGACATTGATGAGGAGTTCTTGATGTTGTGTTCTCTGAACTATGAGTTGCAAAGACAACATGAGACATATGATGTCTCAAGGACACTGTCCTAGTATGTCATGACAGAAGGAGATCCAGTAAGGTATTCACACACTCAATGTGATTGGGCATGTGGAAAGACCTGACTAAGAAGGATTCCCTCTGAGCCAAGAGTTGGCTATTGGTATGATACTGCAAATGTTGTGAGAATCATACAATTCATGATAAGCTACAACATGAACAACTTTGACAAGCGTTGACAGAGTTGTTGGACATGTTGAGGATAGTAGAGGCAAAGATGAAGAAAGACAAACCATAATCTTTGATGTGATCAAAGAACAGGTAATTCTTAAGGGCAAGGATAAGGGCAAAGCAAAGAAGTGTTCTGATGCTAGTCAGCAATCCAAGCCGTCTTTAGCCTCAAGGCACATGGGGAAAGGGTGTATGAGGGAATTTCCCTCTATATCTGGAAGAAAAAAAGAAAATGAAAGGAGGGGATGGAGATCTCCACCTAAGGTATCATGAAATAAACTGCTTCTTTATCTGAGGTATATGATACCAAGATATGTATCTATTGTATATGATATGCAAGATCCGTAAAGAAGTGATGGCCTTTGTGAAAGGACCCAGAAAGAGGTACCCATCATTGGAGCAAGTGTTGCTACCATAGATAGGAGTATTTTTCAGTTTATTTCAGCCTTAAGGGCACGAAATAGAGTTGAGAACTGTTATTTCATAAATTGCCAATAGATAGAAACACTTTATTTTTGCATATTGTATGACAATGATGGCAATTAATAAAGTTGATGTTTCAATCTTAAAGATATGATCTTTGTGGCAATGCCATGTTTATCTTGTGATACATGGTATGCATAAGATAAAATGATACCTAAAAGTTATAGATAACTCAAACAATGAAATTAGCATCAATCATGAGAAATTCATTTCTAGTTTCCATGTGATGGATAAATCTACACTCTTTTGGTTAGAGAACCAGTAAGAGACATGAATATCTTGGACGTGATTAATCAATCTTCACTAATGGTAGTGGGAGAATGATTGTCCTATTAGGTATCATACATGTGATGTATTTACATACCTATTGGAGAAAATGCTAATACTTCAAATGGTGTTTAGAGATATACCAATATGAATATCTTGAAGTGTTCAAGATTATCATAGATGAAGTGCAAGTTTGGTAAAGTGTTAATTCTTGATGAGATCAATGAATGAAATACTTGGACCAAATGTTTGAGATCCTTATGAGTGATTATGATAGTGTATCATTTTGAACTCATGATTAAGGCATGGTGATGTCTAAATCAAGAAGGAGTCATACTCTAAAGAGTTAGAGAATGATTACCAAATAACTAAATTCTTCTTAACAAAAGAATAACCCACACTAATAAAGGACATTAAGAATCACAAGGAGTTGTGTGTTCTTATATCCTTAACATATACACCTCAATTATCTAAGTGATGAGTTGGTCATGTGATGAGTCAACTATCTAGATGAATAGGAGGAACCGGATTTTGAGTTATGGTGTATCACCATTACATCCTAAATGACATCCATGTGAACCATAAGGTATGATCTTGATGGTAGCACCCATTGGATGAAATCCATAAGTGCAAATGAATCTTAAAGGTTAAGATACATGTTTAACATTTTGAGAAGGATGATGCTTGTTGATTGCAACTTAATGACTAAGACATTTAGCATATGGATACTAAAACCGCATTCCTATGAGGAATAAAACAAGGATGTGTACGTGACACAACCTATAAGGTTTATGAATCCACTAATGCAAATGAAGTCTATAAGTTACAATGGACTAATCAATGTGATTGATTGAGTACAAGCAACTCAGAATTGGATCTTTATTTGATGATATAGTCAAAGGGCTTGACTAATACGTCAAAGATAAAGAAGGGATCTGTGATTTAGTGGGAGCGTGTTCACATTCCACATGTTGATGTGAAATGGAAATGTTCTAGAATGGAAATCCAAAAGTGGAAATTGTCTTTAAGGAAGATAGAGACATTTCCTATGTGATAGGAATAGAGATCTATAGAGATAGTTCTCGAAAACCTCTTGACCTGAAAAGAGAAAGCATACATTGGCAATATGTATTGAAGGGTTCAGTATGCATAGATTCAGTGGGAGAAAACTTGTCCATGTTACATGGAGTTAGTATCCCAAGGCCAAGTGTCCAATTCTTATGAAGAATGGGAACACTAATAATAGATATGGATCTATCATGTATATAATCATCCCTTTATCTTGCATGGCAAGAACAAAATGCATTCATCATCTTGTATGTATGACATGACAATTTGATGTGCTCATCATGTTAACTCGTATGTGAGACATGACGAGTGGATGCCTGTCTACTTCCAGTAAGGGTTACTAGAATACCATGAGAACTTGATAAGTACTTGTGAAGTACTAGTTCTATGAAGATAAGGAAGAGTTCAATGCAAAGAATTACATTGATGCGAACTTCAGAAAGGACATGTCGAGTATCTATGCATTAGAGAACAGCAGCAGATACTATATGGACCTGGAAGTTCATCAGATGAACTTAGAGATATTCTTCTCATTGATGACAAGTATGGAATCCTTGATCATGCAATGTGGATAAAGGTTAGCAAAGGAATACTAGATCACATATTACAGAAACTCCATCTCATACGTATGACGTATAGTGAAGAGATGAGAGACATGCGGTTTGACTTTGGCAAGGTGTTGCCATTACTCACTATGTTCGCACTAGAGCACAGTAACCTATGGGACATGTTTGAAGATCGCTATGAATATGATTCAAGGGTGATTGGCTCGCAGTGCAAGTGGGAGTCTATTGGTAGTATGCCCTGAGAGCCAATCATGGGATGATTGGTGGGATACATTAAGATTGATTTGATAAAAATCAAAGGCAAGCTTCCAATTCTTTCTGGTTCAGTCATATGAGATAGTGATAGAATAGATTGAATGTCTAGAGAATGACAATACTCAATGACGTATGCTTTCAGGTTGAGGACCTGAACGATGAGATCATACAGATGCTAAGAGTTTGTACATTCTTGTTATGTCCCTAGTCGGATGTCATTGTGGAAGGTATATAGACAGCAATGACACACAAGACTAGATTGTGGTGTTGGTCGATGACAGAATCTCATAGTCATGATATAGAGATATCAAACCAAACACATAGGTACTTGTTAGAGAACAAGTGTACCAGATAGACCCATTGTGAGTTTGACACATGGAACCATGACATGGTAGTCACAGTCAGTACTCACAGTGATGGTGGTGAGTGTGATTCTTTGACCTGAAATCACTACACTCAACACATGTCGTTGGGAACACTTTGACATGATCAAACGCAGTCCTTAAACATGGGTTGTTATAAAGGTGATGATTGGGTGGCTTTGACACATGTGGCCTTTGAGGGGTGAGTGATAGATATGGGATTTGTCCCTCCTGAGGGAGTTTGATATCCAAGGCCACTTGATGAGTAGGATTGAAATAGGCGTGCGCACGCATGTTTGAATCAGTATGTGATATTGATGTCATACATATCTCTTCCAATCTACTCTGAGATCAAGAAAGTGAAGGAATGTTGACAATATGACTATTCCATGCCTCGAGTTCATTCGGAATATCAATGTTCCATGCCTCGAGTTCTTTGCTTGTGAAGTCATAAGTGTTATGGACTTTTACTGCCAACGTGAAATGGACCTACATGGTCACACACATAGGATTTAACCTGGAAGAGGAGTTTTGTCCACAAACAATGTTTAGATTGATTACTAAAGGAGTTTAGTAGTTCAATTAAACACTCAATTAATTGATAGATCAAAATCATAGTGTTCAAGGTGTTGGATAGATTGATTAGAGTATCAGATTGATTGAAATCGCAATTGACTGATTCTGCACAATCTGCACTCCTAACCGATCGGCTCATGTGATGAACTGATCGGCTGAGTTGGGTGAACCGGTCGGCTCAAGTGTTGAGTCGATCGGCTCAAGATCAGGGTGAACTGATTGCTTCAAGTGTTGAAACGATCGATTCAACTGGTGCAACCGAGCAAGTTGGGAAAGTAGGATTGGTGAGAATTTTCCTTGCGTTTCACTTTCCCAATTGGATTGGAACAAGGATTGGTATTCGATACCAATTAGAAATAAAAGAAGGAAAGTCAATCGGGAACTGATCCGGACCACGAACCGATCCGTTCAAGAAGGAACCGATCGACTCATGGGTCCCAACCGATCAGTTGAGATGTCAACCGACCGGTTCAGGTCCCCAACCGACCGCTTCAGTTGTGAAACGATTGGTTCAGGTTGCGAGTTGGTTGTTTTGTAGAAAATCTCGAACCCTTCTACTCCTACTTTTAGTCCCACATTGTCCGGGATGGAGAACCCTGTCCCATGACCCTCCTCTATAGGGGTATTGGGGGCTTCTCAAAAGTACAACTTAACCAATTGCTCTGCAAAGTTGTCGTTCTCTCTGGTTTTGGTAACCGAGAGAGATCCCGAGCAAGTGCTACCCGCAAAGGGAGGTGCAGCAAGGGAAAGACATCTACAGTTGCAACTGGAGGCAGGAGAGTGTGTTGGTGACTAGTACGTCAACAAGAGGGTGTGACTCCTTCCAACTCCTTGTGGGACAAGGAGTGTGAAGTTCCAGGTGGTCTATGTGGACTACTTTAGAGGCGGGAGGTTTCTGCCGCTCAGGAGGACAACTGTCAATCCCGACAGTCCCGGTGAGAGAAGGAGTCGTTAGTCCCGGTGCGACCAGGAGCTGCACAGACACCGTCCAAGACCGGAGGTGAAGACCGCGCAAGGCGCGAGGTATTGTTGCCGAGCAAGCCTCGGGACAAGGTATGATTCCACAAACCATCCTTTCCTATTGTATAGACGTTGACGCGTTTCCTTTTTCCGGGTTTGGGGGAGAAATTTTTTGTTTCCGCTGCCTTCTCTGCCTCCCCTAAAACCCAATAGGAACTGGGCATGCAAGTGTTGAGTGAAGACAAAGGACCTCTAGTGGACCCTGTGGCAAAATGTGGTCCCATAATCCTACTCAGTGATGAATGGATATCAACATCAGACATAAGAAAAATATTTGTGGCGGTTGTGAATCTCCTTGAGACAAATTTCAGCAATGACCTTCTAGTAGAGGTCATGCTTCAGGTTATTTCTCATTCCCAGAACCCGTTTTACTATCTTCATCAGATCCAATTAATCTAAGGATTTTACTATAAATCTTAAGTTGTATTTTTCCTTTTTTGTCAATATAATATTATTTGTATTTTAGTTCTTAAAATAACAGATTATTCAGGCTATGCATTGCTCCTGGTGGAGGCAATGTGTCCTCAAAGTGTACATATTGCTACTTTAAAAAACCAATATGTCCTCAACTAGGACCTGATTCCCCTAGAATAGAAATGCATCCCAAATGGGGACATGTTACTCTCATACATATTTTTTGCTTCATATAATTATAATACCATGCATGTTTTTTAATTATATATATTGAAAAATTCATTTTTCTATATTGAAAAAGGAGTACAATCATCTCTTATAAATAGGAGATGAATAACAAGGAAGCACACAACATATCCTAATGGGCTTATTATACTTAGGTCCATATTACATAAGACTTAAGTGAAAAAGGAAAAAAGAATTAAAGGGAATACAAAAAATAAAGATATATATATATATATATATATATATATATATACATATATATATATATATATATATATATCAATACCTCCCAAGTTGGAGCACATATATCAATCGTTCCCAACTTGCAACATAGCTCTACAACTATCTTTCCAGAGAGAGGTTTTGTAGTAATATCTATGATTTTCTCATGTGTAGGAAGAAAAGGGGTAGTTCTCTTCTAATTTTGCACAACATCTTAGAGAAAATGATAGTCCACCTCAATATGCTTAGTCCTTTCATGAAAAACATGATTACTAGAAATGAAAATAGCAACACATTTGTCACACTACATTGGAATAGAATGGGTTATGAGAAACCTAAAGTCGAACAAAATGGATTTGCCATTATATCCACAATTAGTATGTGCCATTTCACAATACTCAAGTTCTGCAATGGATCTGGAAACAACATTTTGTTTCTTAATTTTCTATGCAATCAAGTTACCTGCTATAAAATTACAATAGATAGAGGTGGATCTATGGTATAATTTACACCCAACATAATCAACATCAGCATATCTAGTGACATGCATATGCCCATTTCTTTTATAAACAATTTCTATCCATGTGCATACCTCAATACAACATGTAGCTTACGAGTGACACTACCTAGGACAATCCATGAATTATATAAGAACACCAACAACAAAGCATATATTTGGCATAGTAACGATAAGATATAAAAGCTTGCCAACTATGTGTTTATATCTAAATATTTCTACTAAGGGTTGAGTACATTCTTCCCATAGATCATGTGCTTGATCCATAGGGGAGATTGCATGTCTACCACCAAGCATTCCAGTTTTAGTAAGTAATTCGAGAGTATCCTTTCTATGTGATAATCATATTCCATCCTTGATATGTGCTACCTCAATGACAAGAAAATATTGTAGACATCTAAGGTCTTTGGTTACAAAATGCTTCATAAGACATATGTTTGTATTAGCAATTCTTGCAACATCACAGTCAAATAGGATGATATCTTCAACTTAAACAATGAGAACAATAATGTAATAGATAATGGTTTTGATAAATATAGAGTGGTCATATTGGGATCGTATGAAACCATATTAGTGTAATACAAGAGATAACTTGTCAAATCATGCTCGAGGACTCTATTTGACACCATAAATAGCTTTCTCAGAAGGAATACTTTTCTAGAGTACTCCACCTGAGAAACATTACCTGGAGGCTTTGAAATATGGACAATACCCTATAAATATCCATATAGAAAGGCATTCCTAGCATCTAGTTGATGTAAGTGATGACCTTTATTAATTGAAATAGAGAAATCAACATGAGGATAGTATTAATATGAGCAACTAGAAAACATGTTTCAAAGTCATCAATCCCAGCTTCTTGTATGTATCCCTTAGTAACAAGTCTGGACTTTAGGAATTTAACTGTCCCCTCAAGAACATATTTACAGTAAAAATCCTTCGACAACCAACATGTTTACTACTTGTAGAGAAATCAACAAAGTCCCATTTCTCACGAGAGTGAAGTGCATCCATCTATTCATCCCTGGCCCATTTCCACTAGGAGTGTAGTTTTACTCGTAGACGTTCTAAGGACTGTAAATTCCAGATAATGCAATAGTAAATTGTTACATGGAAGCATTCAAATGATTTGTAGACACGTGTTGAGAGTTACAATATTCAATACTAGATCTTCACCTCTTCCGTAATGCAATGGGAATGTTAAAATTAGAAGTTCTAATAGAGTCGGTAATATTACCATTGCCTTGAGGTGAATCAACTATATTAGAAGATTCAAAAGTAAGGGATACTTTAGATAGAGGTTACGACATAGTGGGGTCAGAAATCGGCTCGTTTGGAAGTGGAACATGTTACTAGGTTTAGAAAAGAAAGATGTATCATCCCAAATGTTGACATCCACACTGACATACAAACAATGTGCAACATGATCAAAATATTTATACCCTTTTTCTGTACGAGAGTAAGAAAGGAAACCATAGCAGAATGCACATGATGAAAGTTTCTCATTCCCGGGTTGGTAATTGTGGAAAAAATGTAAGAAGCTTAATAACTTTAGTGGTAAAGCAAAGATAGGTTCATGGGGATTTCCCAGGTTAGTAATTGTGCACAAAATGTAAGAAGCTAAAAAATTTAGTGGTAAAGCAAAGATAGGTTCATGGGGATAAGAAGGTTATAAGGAATTTTATTTTGAAGAACAAAAGAATGTATCTGATTGATGCAATAAATAACTAAAAGAATGACGTCACCTAATAAAATTTAGGTACTTTCATTTTAATTAGAAGAATTTGAGCTACATCAATGAGATGCATGTTCTTCATTTCAATAACTCCATTTTTCTATGGTCTATAAGGACACTAAGTTTGGTGAATAATCCCCTTTGAAATACAAATATTTTGAAAATCATGTTGCACATATTTAGAAGCATTATCAGTGCAAACAAATTTAGTATTAGAAAATTGAATCTTTATTTCATTTAGAAATTTGGAAAAAAATCTAGAACATTAGTATGCCATTTTAATTAATAGATCCAAGTATCACGGAACTAATCATTAATAAAGATAACAAAATACCATATAACAACACGATTAGCAATACAACATGATCCCATAATATTATAGTGAATTATGTTAAACAAACTTTGACTCCTATTTTTATGACGACAAGGAAATATTGTGCTATACTATTTTCCAATATGGAAATACGGACATGGAAAGTTCTCAGTAGACATAGTTGGAAATAAAGAAGACAATTTAGATGTGGAAGGGTGATTGAGTCGTAGGTGCCATTAATGAAGGGATCTAGACTAGGCCACAAGAGCAATAGAGGGGGGTTTCACAATGTCTACAAGTAGTAAGAACCCTAGCCACCTTCATATCCCCCACCAATTGTCTTCATCATCATGAGATCATGCATAGAGACAATGTAAGGAAAGAAGGTTACACTATAGTTTACAATTTTGGTAATTTTACTAACAAACATCAAGTTCAACAAGAACTTAGGCACAAAGAAGACATACTTCAGGAGATAGATATTCACATATCTTCTCCAACAACCAAAGAAGTGGTCCCATCTTCTAGACACATATGATGATGAAAAGTAAAGAATTTCTTTTTACCAATAATATGATTTGTAGCATCAGAATCAATAACTCAATCATCTTTGGATGAAGAGGAAGAATCCTGAAGACATGAGGAGATACCTTAGTGTTGAGAAATATTTGCTTGATGAGTAATACTAGTAATACATGAGGCGTTGAACAGTTTTTCATAGTTAGTTTAACACATTGTCACCGTCTGAGGATTAATAACATGAGGAACATGGTTAGAATCTCCATCAACATTGGTATTGACACTTTATTTGCCCATTCAAGTTTAGCATGCTTTCTCTAGCATTTGTCTTCATTGTGATTAATGTGCTTGGAGAAATTTCAAAATATGGGTTGAGATGAAGAAGAAGAGGATCCTCTCCCACTATTGTTGAGACTTTTCCCCAACTACAACTAGGATTACCTCGTCTGACAACAAAAATAGTTTCAGCTCCTTGGTAGAAAACTACAAGATAAAAAGCTAGATGGTTGCAGATAGACATCATCTAATGTCATCATGGTTTTGGATGCAAGAACATGTTGATGTACATCATTGTAGACACACAATTTCTATCAAGAAAAATAACAAAAAGAAGTATTGTTATAATTTATATTTGTTTTTACCATGTTCTGATGAAACTTTGTCTTGATAAATAGTAAAAAGTTCAATTATGATGGAGAACAAACAAAAAAATTTACATAATTTGGCAATCAGTATCGTTAGAACCTTGACATGCAATACTTCGGGAAAAGTGAGATATAATAGAGTGATAAAGACTTATACACAATAGATGACACACATTAGAAAAGAAGATAATATTTTAATAAAGTTTGAGTTTCTTAAGTAAATTAAAATATTCTTTAATAAAATTTATTTCAACCTATAATTTTTATACATAACATTTTGTTAAAGAAATTAATTATTTTAACAAATACAGGAAAACTAGAGAAAAGTAAAAAGTGAGGAAAAAATAATTAACAATGGTTAGAATGCACTACTACAGAAATGGCTTATAACGTCACTTTTAAAGGTGTCGGTTGTACTTATACACCGACACCTAAACAATACAACGTCGGGTTAAAAATTAAACCGACATCCATATGTGAAGGGCGACCAGACACGGGTATCGCTTTTATTCGGTGTCAGTTACTTAACAACAAACCGATGCCGAAAATTAACTGCCAAATCCAATATTTTCAGCGAAAAAAATTACCTCCGAAAATTTAACATATGGCGTTAGTCATTAACTAAAAAATCGACGACAAAAGGTTATTCACAAAATAGAAATTGGGCACATTTTGATCGTCAGTTTTACAAAAATGACCTACACGTATGGGTTTTCCCGCGCTCTTTGTGGGAAATTTTTCACACCCTTTGAGCATCGAATTTTCAAAAAAACCGACCACTATGGTCATTAATCAAGAACCAATTTTTTAATCAGTGTATGTAGATAGACGTCGATTTTTTTCTAGTTAAAACCGATGATTATCACTGGGAACAGGTGTCGATTTGTGCCGTTGACCGACACTATTAGTTTTATGTGTCGGTTTGTTGAATAACCGACACTGAATGTTAACATAATATTGCGCGAGTGAGCCTGACTCTTCCCCTTTCTCTCTGTGATTACAATCGGCTATTAGGGTCTAGCGATTCCGGCGTTTGCCTTGCTCGCCTCCGCCGAACTCCTTGCTCACTGACGCCGTGAAGTGTCACCGTGAAGCATCGTCGTGAAGCACCGTCGTGAAGCGCCGATCTCTTTGCCGTTGTCGTGAAGCGTCGTCATGGAGCTTGTCGTTTGTGGAGTTCGTCGGCGTTCATGGAGCTCGCCGCCTCCGTGGAGCTTGCCGTTCGTGGTGCCGCCATCGTCGTTGGTCCTCTCCTCCAGCCGGTCCTCCTCTTGCCGGTGTTAGCAGTAGCTAGTGCCAACAGCAACAGTCAGAACCAGAGCCGGTGCTAGTAGCCAGCGCCAACAACAGCAGCCGGAACCAGAGCTTGCCAATATTGTCACCACTACCACTGCTAGAGGTAAAGCCTCCAATTGACTAGGTTTGCATCCTCAACTCATCCTTGGCTTAATCTATTTTTTAATGTGTGTTGTTGATGTGTGTTGACCTTGGCTTAACCTATTTTTTAAACAAGTAGATGTCAATGATAATTTAGTTAACCAATCCCTATGATTGATCCTAATTCAGTTCAGTATTGTTTTGCATTCATACACGATCGTGCTAAAATTTGTAGTGTGCATTTCCAGTTTTAGGTTTGACTTTTTTCATGTTACTAGAAGATAGGAGCCAGGCTCCTATTCATTTTTTGATTCACTTCAAAATGATTAGAATGTGCCTGGGTCCTTATTATAAGTATGTTCTTTTATCCTTTTAAAAAGTATTTCAAACATAGTGTCATGTACTCATAAAACTAAATATGGGTGTTGATTAAACAAATAGATAATAAGTGTCACCTCATTTTATGAAATACCAAGATACATCAAATTATAGAAAATACTAGTCTGAAAATTTATAACATCATTATATGTACTTACACTTTTTCTGAAAATATATAACATCATTATATGTACTTATGTACACTTTGTTAATACTAATATTATGCAGTCTCTGTCCACCCACAACAATCACTATGAACTGGGCCTCTATGTCAATGTTAACGTTCCCTATTGAAGAACAATTGGACATCATCCTAGATGATCGTTCCTTAAACCAATTGGCCATACCCAAACATTGGCATTTTCTAAAAGGAAGACACTACAAGCCTGGTGAAGTGACCCTAAATTTTGGCAATTATTCATATGTTATCGAGGTTGAGTATGATTTGGCGGGAAATCTTGTATCAAAATCTGGTTGGCGTGATTGGATTGGAAAGATGCATATGGGCCATAGCAACAGGCTTTTTCTCCGTACAGTTGGCCATAATACCATCAACGTTTGGATAACTAACATCAACTGCGAGACCCCCGATCATCTACTGCGGTATGAGCGCACGGCGGAGGATATCAGCTCAGACGAATCTGATTATGAGGCCCCTATCAGTTCAGATTCGTCTAAATACAAGAGGCGCTCTGCGGCACAACATCATCAAAAAGGCCACGGTTGGTCCAATTAACAAATATAATTGTCAAGACCAATAATTTGTGTTTACACTTTTTGTCTGAAAGCAATCAATACTCATAACTGCTTTCTTTTCGGAACTTCAGGAGAAGATCGCCACAATGATAAGTCCTCGAAGTTACTGATGCGGGACCATGTTGGTGTAGTATTTAGTTGTCTATCTATCTAGACTTGTCTGTATTAATAGTTATTTTTATTATGTGCATGTTTAGGAGTACACCAACCCCTTTGTTTAGTTACCGTTTAAGGGTACACCAACCCCTGTGTGTGGATGTAAAAAGAGATTAATGAATGAAACTGAAAGTTGCTACATGAATGCTTCTAACTGAATTGATGATTGTCTTGGTTATTGAATATTACAAATTACTGATAAATTTTATTATAAATGTTCTTTTATCCTTATTATAACTATGATTGCAATGATCACTTCCATTACGGTTCAGGATCTCACCGGCCTTCTGCCTACCCATTCGGCTTCCACGTGCACCCATCCGTCTTGCCTCTCTCCCTGCTCCAGAGCAAGATGCCCAACTGGGCTCAAACAAAGGTAAACATCCCCAAAAACCCTCTGTCTCGCCCTCTGATTTGTATTTACTTAAATACTAATTTGTATTTACTTATCCACACATTCATCTAAAGATTTTTTATTCATCACATTATTTAAATTTAGGGCTTTTATTTAAATGCATCTAAACATTCATAAGCTATTAATGTTGATTAATTTAGGAAGCATTGATATGTTGTTATGGCTGTCCACAAATGTTTTCATAAGAAATTGTGTGTTGAATGTGGTTGTGAACAAGGAATTGGTGTTGTATTTGTTGGCCTAGAAACCCATCCAAGATTTACTCATTAGGAGTAAATCTTGGATAGTCCCCGGTTTGGGACTGTTCTTGAAAACCTAATCTCACTTAGGATGTAAGTATATAATGTGTATTGGGTTTTCAAGAAAATTTCGGCAGCATTTCCCCGTTTTTTCTCAAAGTATGTATGTACTTGGAGAACAACGGGGAAAGGCTATCGAAATTTTCTTGAAAACCCAATACACATTATACACTTACTAGTGAGATTAGGTGTTCAAGAATGGGAGAGGCGGTACACATTTAACAATGACATCACATGTTTTAACCCTAAAGTTTTAACCATAAACTCTAATATGTTTACCCTAGACCCTAATCTTGTTGTAATATATAGTTATTTTCTCATTGATCAGAGAATGAATAGATCATGGATGTCCATTCGCAATCCCTGCACCTCAGAGTTTATTTCTGGTCTTGATCAGTTTGTTAGATTTGCCGAAGAACATAGGAAACAATTTGGAGATAGGTTCTACTGTCCATGTAGGCATTACGGTAACAACTTGAAAGTCAGTACTGGTGACGAAGTCAGAAGTCATTGTTGGATAAATTGGAAATTATGATAAATCCCTTTGTTTTTATGATGACAAACATTTCATTCCTGTTGATCTAATGTGCTACTTGAGTGTTGCAGGTATGACGTGGATGAAAAAGCTCTAGGGAATCTATATGCTTGAATGATTGTAAATGTCATGCAATGTAATCAATTGTAAACTTGTACAAATATATAATGTACATGTACTTAGACTTCATGTAAATCAAGTGTTAGATCTTCCCTAGCTAAACACCACACTTAGTTAGGTCATCCCCTTCAATAGTGTCACATATGCACACTCATACACACACTTAGTGCCTTAATTGAAAGATTGAAACAGGGTCAATCTCGGTCGACAAACTCCTCGACCGAGACACTCTCGGTCGACAAACTTCTCGACCGAGAAAGACCCAAGTAGCCGTTAGACACAACTGACAAGGTAGTTGGCAGTTGCAAATGAACGTTGATCCAGAGAGCCTGTCGGTCGACAATACTTCGACCGAGTAGGTATCTCGGTCGACAATTTGTCGACCGAGATGGACTCTGACAGCAACTGCAGAATAAAGCAACTAGCTGTTACTAATGCACCTAACTTATACCTAACGGCTAGTTAAGCACTTAGAACCCCCTAGAAAGTGTCTAGAACGTCCTTAAGCACTTGTAGGTCATTCCTATAAAAAGGACATGCCTTAGGACACCTAAATACACCTAAGCTACACTTGTGCTACACTTGAGATTGAATACTCATTGGCAATCTGTTTTGAGCAAGAGAGCAATTCCAACATTGGCTATTCATTCCCATTGCTCCAATTTTGTGTCCTATAGGCTAGCATCTCCTTTCCACATCACTTACACTTCTACACTCATTGGTTAGGAGATCAATACGCTTGATATAGGCAATTCAAGCCTTGTGCTTAAAAGGATAAGTTGTAATTTCTATGTTCCTTCTTGTTCCTTTTATTCTTTGTATTCTCCTTGCTACTCCTAGGGTTGGAGGCTGCGGATTGGAGAAGGTTCTTCTCGGAGGAGAAGGTCGACTTCAAGCTACTTCAAGAAGGCTATCACAACGGGAAGCTACTTCAAGAAGGCTATTGCAACAGGAAGCTACTTCATGAGGAAGGTTGCTTCAAGGTTGGTGCAATTACTTCTAGGTGAAGGTTGCTTCAAGGTTGGTGCAATTACTTCTAGGTGAAGGCTTCTTGAAGGGTTTAGGGAGAGAATTGTAATTTTATGTAAAGTCCTTGCGAGGTAATAAAATTAAATTCTTTCCAAATCCCGGTTGGGTAAGCAACCGGGTAGTGGACTGACAACTTTAGTATTTGCTAAAGTTGGAACCACTCTAAATCCTTGTCCCCTTGTCCAATATTCTTGTGGTTGGTTGTTTGAGTTAAATAATTGTTAAAATATTTTTAAAACTCTATTCACCCCCCTCTAGTTTTTTTCAATTGGTATCAGAGCAGGCTTCAAGGAACCCTAACAAGGTCTTGAAGAATGGGTGACGGGGTGCTCAAAAACCTTAATCTTGAAGGGACATTTGTTGCTAGGCCTCCAGTGTTTGATGGAACAAACTACACATATTGGAAGAGAAGGATGCAGTTCTACTTCCAAGGCATCAGTTGGGACTTATGGAGGATGGTCTCAACCCCATACGAGCTTCCTCAAATGCAATATGCATAGTGGGATGCAAATACGGTAAAATCAGCTCAAATGAATGCAAAGGCTGTAAGTATTCTTTATTATTCAATTTCCGTAGGAGAATTTAATAGAATATCCAACTGTGAAACAGCCTATGAAATATGGCATAGATTGTCCATAACCTATGAAAGTACGGTTCAAGTTAAGAACTCTAAGATTAGTATGCTTAAACAGAAGTTTGAACACTTTCGTATGGATCCGAATGAATCCATTAGTGAAATGTTTGCAAAATTCTCTTCTATTGTTAATGGTTTGAATGCCTTTGGAAAACCTGTTCTTGAAGAAGATCAAGTGTCAAAGGTACTTCGATCACTTCCTCCCAAATACAAACCCAAGGTGACAGTCATTGAAGAAGCTAATGATCTCACTAAACTGAAAATGGAGCAACTCATTGGTAATCTAGAAGCTCATGAGGCAACTTTAGAAGAGGAAGAAAGAAGAGAACATGAACGTCAACAAGGCAAAAAGAAGGACATTGCATTCAAAGCATCAACCAAGGACACTCATGACACAAGTGAAGATGATAGTGAAGAAGAAACTCTCATTGTAAATGGTAAGCAATATAAAAGTTTTAAAACTAATAAAACTTCTAGTGTTTCTTCTTCCAGGTGCTTTGAATGTGGCAAAAAGGGACACATGAAAGGTGATTGTCCAAAACTCAAGAAAGTGAAAAATCATCTCACAAAAAGAAAGAAAGAGCATATAAAGCTGCATGGGATGACTCAAGTGATGATAGTGATGATGGAAAAGAAGAAGTAGAATGCCTCATTGCTACAACAAATGAAGAAGAAGAAGAGGTAAGTCTTTTTGATCTACCAAAAGAAGATCTAATTGCTAGTCTTCAAGATACTCATGAGAGATATATTGAGTGCAAGAAGAAACTTAAGAAATCAAATAAAGTAAATGATGATTTAAATGTTAAACTTCTCACTCTTGCATTTGAAATTAAAGATCTCAAAAAGGCAAATAAAGATTATGATCGTAAATTAAAATATGTTGAAGCTGACCGCAATCTTCTTTTCTTAGAAAAGCTGAACTTGCAAACTAAAGTGAATGATCTTCAGAAACAACCTGTTCTATGTTCACACTTAGATTATGATGCGGTTGTAAAAGAAAGAAATTTTCTAGTATCTAATTTAGATCAAGCAAAGAAAGATATAAAGAAAAAGATGGATGATATTGCTAAGTTAAGAGGAAATGCCATGCTTGAAAATATTCTGAGAAGTTCCTCTAATTATAATGGAAGAAGAGGATTAGGATATGATCCAATAAGAAATAAACCCAACAGAGCTAAATCATCCAAGACTAAGATTATGTTTGTACCTAGGAACTCAATTCCTAGAAAGAGAAATGAAGTTGACTCTATTAGTTGTCATTATTGCATGCTTCTTGGACATTATTCATTTATATGCCCTTATAAGAAAAAGAATGATGTTTTAGCTTGGGTTCCTAAAACTTAGAAGCTTAAGTTCAAGTTGAGATGTAACCTAAACTGATTTTTGATATACAAATGTCATATCTCAACACAATCAAGCTCTAACTTGGAAAATCTTATTTTACTTGGAATCAATAAATAGTTCTGAAAACAATACAGACACCTGATCGATCGAGAAGTCTTCGACCGAGCAGTCAGTCGGTCGAGAAATCTTCGACCGAGCAGGTCACTGATTTCAGTCTGCAGTAAATTGCTGAATATATTTTCAATTGATCAAATTGCTACCTATTTGATGTTAATGACTGATTTTACATGCAAAACAAGTTGAAGATCATTATTGGAAGAACTTATAAATATAAATGAGATTATTTTGGTTGATCCTCTAAAACAAGTTAAAACTGAAATTATGCTTAGAAATTTCTATTTTATCATCAAATATTTTCTGGTCTATCCATATAAAAATCATGTGTTATGACATCTAGTTTAAATAATCACAACCATTGTGTCTCATGAAATTATCATTATATGCTTTTCTATCATTACATCATGGATATGCTTTCACTATTTCATCTTTTAGCTCATAAAGATGATACTATGTTACATAGAACAAATAGATAATGATTATTGTATGCATGGATCCTTGATGATACATAGGCAAGCAAAATGATTTATTGGTGATATGTCTCTTAGAAATGCTTGCAAAGAGCACAATTTCTCAATTGGTATCTTTAAAAGACTTGAGATATTAATCGTGCTTTCATTTTTAAGAAGATGTTTTCATATTGAGTATCACTTAACATGATTCGAAATTGATATCTAATTAAGTTACATATGAATGCTCAATTGGAAATCTGCAATTTCTGCCTCTTGGTTGACATGAAATTTGACCAAGGGGCGCTATGGTCGTAGTCAAGGATGACCTAAAATAAGCTTTGACAAAAGGCTTATTCAGATATCATTTTATTGTACTTAATCTTAGTATACTTTTGATAAAGGTCAAAATCAATATATAAAATCATTTCTGACCTTAGAAGCCTTAAATTGCTTTAATTGTAAGATTAAGGGGGAGCTCATCAAAACAAATTTGACTATTTGATTAAGAAGCTTACAAAAATATTCTAAACATCATTTGGAGCTTGTTACGACCTTAATACTTTTACTCTTGATTATGAAGAAATCTATGAATTTCATAAAAATGATATAACTTGTTCTTAAAGGAACTCTCTAAACAAATCAGGGCTTAACATTCCATGCATTTGGTTAGAGACATTTTTATGTACTCTAAGAATTAAAGGATTCTCATTTTTAGGTCTTAACATCCCTTGTAAAATGGGTGAAAAATCAATACATATGCCATGAACCTAATAGGATGTCATATCATTTCAAGGCTTAACATCCTTGCAAATGATTGAGAAACAAATTGTGGCTAAATTAGACAAAAATGATATTAAATCCATGGTTCTTAATAGAATATCTATCTAAGGGGGAGCATAGTATAAAATTAAGGGGGAGAAGAAATATAAAATATTCAACTTGGATATCTTTTTGAAATGACAAAGGGGGAGAAAGAATATAAAATCAAAAATATAAATGAGTTTCATAACATCTTGGCCAGCACTCACTTGCAAAACAAGAATGGCTACAAAAGGTAATCTTCAGGTATGAAACTCACATGTTTTATATTTCCTTATTTCATATTTAAGAAATGTTTGTCATCTTCAAAAAGGGGGAGATTGTTGGATAAATTGGACATTATGATAAATCCCTTTGTTTCGATGATGACAAACATTTCATTCTTGTTGATATAATGTGCTACTTGAGTGTTGCAGGTATGAGGTGGATGACAAAGCTCTAGGGAATCTATATGCTTGAATGATTGTAAATGTCATGCAATGTAATCAATTGTAAACTTGTACAAATATATAATGTACAAGTACTTAGACTTCATGTAAATCAAGCGTTAGATCTTCCCTAGCTAAACACCACACTTAGTTAGGGCATCCCCTTCAATAGTGTCACATATGCACACTCATACACACACTTAGTGCCTTAATTGATAGATTGAAACAGGGTCAATCTCGGTCGACAAACTCCTCGACTGAGACACTCTCGGTCGACAAACTTCTCAACCGAGAAAGACCCAAGTAGCCGTTAGACACATCTGACAAGGTAGTTGGCAGTTGCTAATGAAAGTTGATCCAGAGAGCTTGTCGGTCGACAAAACTTCGACCGAGTAGGTATCTCGGTCGACAATTTGTCGACCGAGATGGACTCTGACAGCAACTGCAGAATAAAGCAACTAGTCGTTACTAATGCACCTAACTTATACCTAACGGCTAGTTAAGCACTTAGAACCCCCTACAAAGTGTCTAGAACGTCCTTAAGCACTTGTAGGTCATTCCTATAAATAGGACATGCCTTAGGACACCTAAATACGCCTAAGCTACACTTGTGCTACACATGAGCTTGAATACTCATTGGCAATCTGTTTTGAGCAAGAGAGCAATTCCAACATTGGCTATTCATTCCCATTGCTCCAATTTCGTGTCCTATAGGCTAGCATTTCCTTTCCACAACACTTACACTTCTACACTCATTGGTTAGGAGATCAATACGCTTGATATAGGCAAATCAAGCCTTGTGCTTAAAAGGATAAGTTGTAATTTCTATTTTCCTTCTTGTTCCTTTTATTCTTTGTATTCTCCTTGCTACTCCTAGGATTGGAGGTTGCGGATTGGAGAATGTTCTTCTCAGAGGAGAAGGTGGACTTCAAGCTACTTCAAGAAGGCTATCGCAACGGGAAGCTACTTCAAGAAGGCTATTGCAACAGGAAGCTACTTCAGGAGGAAGGTTGCTTCAAGGTTGGTGCAATTACTTCTAGGTGAAGGCTGCTTCAAGGTTGGTGCAATTACTTCTAGGTGAAGGCTGCTTGAAGGGTTTAGGGAGTGAATTGTAATTTTATGTAAAGTCCTTGCGAGGTAATAAAATTAAATTCTTTCCAAATCCCGGTTGGGTAAGCAACCGGGTAGTGGACTGACAACTTTAGTATTTGCTAAAGTTCGAACCACTCTAAATCCTTGTCCCCTTGTCCAATATTCTTGTGGTTGGTTGTTTGAGTTAAATAATTGTTAAAATATTTTTAAAACTCTATTCACCCCCCTCTAGTGTATTTCAGTCATGTCATGTGCAACAGGATTGTACAAGGCTATACTGAATGGTACTGGAATGAAGAGATGTCAAACCTGAAACCAGTGGATGTCGATAGCAGTGCTTGTGTGGAAGAAGAAATTGCCTCTGATGACGTAGATGTGAATGAACCAGTTCCAGTAGACATCGTTCATGCGATGCTGGATAGTTGTGGGGTAGAGCACACCGATCCACCTCCCATGTTTAGAAACATTTTTCATGATGATGAGATATCATTATACACAGGTTGTAAGTTTACGAAGCTCATCACTATGTTGAGATTGTATAAACTAAAACCTAACAATCGATGGAGCGACAAAAGCTTCACGTCATTGTTGTCTTTGTTGAAAAAATTCTTCCTGAAGGAAATGAGTTGTCGATCTGAACATACCGGTTAAAGAAATTGTTGTGCCCAATGGGAATGGAGGCCAAGAAGATACACGCATGCCTGAATGATTTTCTATTATTTCAAAAAGGACTATGTGAATTTGAAAGATTGTCTGAAATGTGGTGCGTCAAGGTATAAATTGATGACTTCGAGGGAGTCCAAAACTGGTTCTCCCGCCAAGGTGATGAGGTATCTACCTATAATACCACAGTTTCAATGCTTGTTTACCAATCCTATAGATGCAAAGAATTTGAGGTGGCATGCAGATGTTAAGAAAACTAATGATGGGATCCTACGACATGCGTCTGATTCCCCACAGTGGAAGAAGATTGATCTATTGTACCCTAAATTCGGTGAAGAGGATAGGAATCTAAGACTTGGGCTTTGTATAGATGGGATGAATCTGTACGGGACATGGAGCAGCCAACATAGAACTTGGCATGTCATGCTTGTTATATACAATCTTCCTCCCTCATTGTGTATGAAAAATAAGTACGTTATGTTGTCGTTGTTGATATCGGGCCCTAAACAACCTGGAAATGATATCGATGTTTATCTTGAACCTCTGATTGATGACTTAAAGAAACTCTGCGGTGAAGGTGTGATGACCTATGATGCTTCACAAAGAGAGACATTTTGTTTGCACGCTATGTTGTTTTGCACTATGAATGACTTTCCAGCATATGGGAATTTGTCTAGATATAGTGTCAAAGGATCTAAAGCGTGTCCTATATGTGAAGAGAACACTGATTTAATATGACTAAAACACGGCGACAAGACTGTATATCTTGCTCATCGAAGGTTTCTTCCAAAATTTCATCTGTATCATAGGTTGCGCAAAGCATTCAATGGACAGAATGAGGAATGTAGTGCACCTAAACCTATATCAGGGGAGGATGTTTATGAAAGAGTGAAAGACATCGCCAATGAATTTGGTAAGAGATCATAATGTACGATGTCCACAAGGAGTGACAAGTCTTTATTCAAGAAGAAGTCAATATTTTGGGATCTTCCTTATTGGAGTTCTTTGACAGTCAGGCATTGTATCGATGTCATGCACGTTGAGAAAAATGTATGTGATAGCGTCATCGGTACTCTGTTGAATATACCAGGTAAGACTAAAGATGGGATAAAATCTAGAATGGACCAACATGAAATGGGTATAAGTTCAGAATTAACAGAATTATGTGGAATGGGTAATAAAAGAACATACTTACCTCCCGCTTGTTACACATTGTCTAGAAAGGAGAAGAAAGCATTTTGTGAATGCTTGGTAAATGTTAAGGTGCCACAGGGTTACTCATCCAACATCCGTACATTGGTATCAATGAAAGATCTGAAGTTGATAGGTCTTAAAATCTCATGATTGTCACATTCTAATGCAACAAATATTGCCTATGGCAATTAGATCTATATTGCCAAAGCATGTAAGGTTTGCAATCACCAGACTTTGTTTCTTTTTCAAAAGTATGTGCAGTAAAGTTATTGACCCTGATACTCTCAATAATTTGCAAAGAGAAGTGGTTGTTACCCTATGTCAGCTTGAGATGTATTTTCCTCCGTTGTTCTCTAATGTCATGATACATCTTGTTGTCCACTTGACTAGGGAAGTGAAAATGTTGGGACCAGTTTTCTTGCATTGGATGTATCCCTTTGAATGATACATGAGCATTTTTAAAGGTGATGTTTGAAACCGTTATCGTCCTGAAGGGAGTATTATTGAGGGTTATGTGGCAAGAGAGGTTATGCATTTTTGCAATGACTTTCTGAGTGGTAATGATGCTCCCGTGAATGACAAGAATATTGAGGAGCATTTTGGCAAAGGAGTTTTGGGAGCACGGGTAAAAGTAATCAGCCGTGAGCAGTTGGAGTAAGGTCACTTGTATATTTCACACAACATGGACGAATGAATGTTTATATCGAGGAACATACCAATTTCATCAAGATACAATATCCTCGATCCAATTCAATGTGGCTTGCTAGAGAGCATAACAAGACATTTATTAAGTGGTTTGAAGATAAAGTCTTACATCAACTATCTCAAACACTAGATAATGTTACAGAAACCATCAAATGCCTCATCTTTAAAACAAAATTGAATGTTATGTCTTATGAAGGGTTTGACATAAATGGTTTCTCATATTACACATAGCGTCAAGATGATAAGAGTGTCGTCCAAAACAGCGGGGTCACCCTTCAAGCGTCGACTATGTATTTTGTAAGTGCAAAGGATAAAAGTCCATGTGAAGATAAAATGTCATATTACCGTGTCATTGAAGACATATGGGAGTTTGACTATGTAGATTTTAGAATTCTGCTCTTTAAATGTAATTGGGTTGACAACAACAAAGGAGTTATAGTGGATGAATTGGGTTTCACATTAGTGAACTTTGAAAAGATTGGTGAGAAGGGTGAACCGTTCATATTGGCATCACAGGTAAAACAAGTATTTTATATTGATGATCCTGCAAATGATAAATGGTCGGTTGTTCTTCATGGTAAAAGATAGTTCATTGAAGATCCTATAGATGAAGAAGAGTACTATGATAAGTATGATGACTCCAATCCATTCTCAGTTGGGTTGCCAACACCACCAAACATTGAAGTTGGGGATGACAATGACTTGTATGTTCACGGGGATCACAATGAAGGATTGTTAATTGATAAAAGATCACAATATTAGAGGCATGGATGTTTATATTTTTATTATGTACCCATGATGACCGTGTTGATGATCACCGTGAGGGTGAGGATGTGCTTGCACTGCCTGACAATGTAAGTGTAAGGACCCTGACCTTCGTTTTGGGCTTACACTATTTGCTTTGCTTAACCCTGGTGCTTTGGTGCTTGCTAATCACCTTTAATGGTGATTGGGGTTTGGTTGTGCTTTGTTGAGAGTTGAAGGCGCTACTTGCAAATAACCCAAGTCTAGGGTTCTGTGGGCAAGTTTGCCAACTTGTGAGGTGTTCCTCCCTCTCTTTGCTTCCTCTAGGGTTGAGAGGAAGGCTTGGGCGTGCATGTTGCTTGAGTTCTTTGGGCCTTGGTTGAGCTTGTTTGGGCCTTGAGGCGCCTTGTTTGGGCTTGGTTGAGCCTTGTATCGGCCAAGGAGTGCTTGTGTCGGCCAACATGGATGTGTGTCGCCCTAGTTGCAAGCTTGTTGTGTCGCCCATGGTGCTTGGTCTAACCTTGACCTTGTTTGGTGGACACTTGGTGCATATATTGGACAAGAGGTTAAGACTTGCTAGAGTGGGTGGCTTGAGCTCTTGGACAAGTGTCCTTTGGTTGGGCGACACCTTGCCATGCTCCACCTTGTTTTCTCCTCCCTTTCCTTCTATATAGGTGGTTCTTTCCCTTGCTTTGGGTCCCTTTGATCCTTTAGTTTCCTTCTCCACCTTGAGTGCAAGACACTTCCTCCTATCCCTGCTTGTGTCGACCGATACACCCCTTGAAGGAGCAACTTGGAAGCTGACAAACCTTAAAGAAGCTGGTGGTGGCCGATATCCCTTGGAGCTCTCCATCTTCCTTGCTTGGTGGCGTGTGGAGCTTGGAGTTCTTCTTCTTCCTTGGAGCTTGGAGCTTAAGGCGGGTTGCATAACTTCTAACCCTAGCTACATTATCTCCTTTCTTGCTTATAAGTTTTTGCTAGTTTTGCATCTTGCTTTAATAACCTTGTTGGCCGATCCTTGTGATCTAGGGTTTTGAGTGAGCAATACTCCTTTCTCCCCTTAGTCTAGAGGAGTGAGTTTGAGCTTCTAGTGCCATGAGAAACACCCCTCCTTCTTAGTCGATTGAGGTGAGCTTGTGTCCTAGGTTCTTGAGCAAGACTCTCCTCTCACCATGGGCTAGAAGGTGAGCTCAGTTTGTGTTGACTCTTTACTAGGGTTTCTCCTTGTGACCGTTTGGTGATAGAAGAAGTGCAAGACCCCTCCTTATTAGTTGATTGAGGTGAGCCTTCTCTTGACCCACTAGTGTTTTGGGTGTCCTTGTGAGAGGTAGTAGATGATCTTGAGAGCTAACACCCTTGGTCGATATGTGCATGGGGAGGTGCTGCCCGACAACCCTCTTGACCTAGATTTCCCTTGCAGGGCACATAGGTGGGCGATATACCCCTTTGGTTCCTTTGGTGATGGGCGTCACAACCTTGCACGGATGACCCTTGATACGCGTCGTTGTGCTGTGGCGGGTGAGAGCACTACCCCTACTCGCCCAGCAGAGCGCGTGACACCCCTGCACGACACGCCTATGAAGCACCCTGCTCGGTATACACATTTCGGTTAAGTTACTAGCCTTGTGTTCTGTGTCGGGAAATCTTTGAGTGCCCGTCATCAGCCATGCACGCTCAGATGAGGTGCACACCTTTTGATCTTGCCCGGTAGAGCTACTCGCTCGGCAGAGTGCTCGCCCGGCAGAGCACATTTTACCCTTGCACGACACACCTTGTATTGCCCAACCGTGTCGCCCGGTACTCCCCTACACGACACAAGTGCCGACACGCATGATGCTTGTGCTGCTCGCCCGGTATGTGTTGCCCGACACAGTGCGCGGATGAGTTATCTTTCATGTGTTGCATGCTGCACGCTCGCCCTTGACCCAACGTTGCGTGTTGTACACGGGCAGTGTGAGCTAGTTTTGCCCGATACAGTTTGGGTGAGGTAGAGCCCTCCCCGGTATAGTTTTAGTGAGGGTTTTAACACTTCTTGTGAGGGTCCCTAGTGTTCTAGTGAGGGTTACCCGAATAATGGAATGTTGATTGTTATAGGTAACGATGGTGACGTTTGTGCACGCTTGATAGTTTCTCATCTAATCTTAATATGGTTATACACACGAGTGTGAGCACCTTATTTGTCTTATAATGCCCAAAGTAATAATGAGCATACATTAGAGTTTGCTTGATAATGTGTGTTACATATGTAAACATAAGATGCAACATGATTAAGGAAAGGATGCAATCATTAATGTTATTTTGTGTTGAAAATATGCTTAACCCTAAATGCCACCTTGTGTTGATAATATAAATCTCCTGATTATTCATGTTGATTATTGAATGATGCTAACCATGCAGGTAATGCATAGCCAAATGAAAGGATATGAGGAATGGTTATATGAGAACAATAAGATGACAGGTATATTATGAATGATGTTCCATGATGATGATATAAGCCTTGAGAGGCAATGCCACTATGTGATGAGGGATTGAGATCCCATGATATGTGATGATCCTTGAGATGGATCTGGATGATTGGCAAGAGGCCAAGTGATAACATGTGATGTTGGATCCTTGAGATGGATCAGGTTGATGTGATTGCAATAATAACATAATGTTGAGTTTATGTTGTTTACTTTCTGTTATATCTTGCATGTTATATAACTTGGTTGAATCTTGCAATCCATCTAAAAGATACTAAATAATTACAGTGAAATACATTATGTAGTTTGCCCTAGCCATAGATCCATCATCGTCGGGATTTGGTGATGGTGAAATGGGTTCTCATGCGGGTTAACCCGGAGCGAATATTTTTGAAAATGCGAGGTTTCTCCTAGCCTCAAATAGAGAGGTAAATGAGTGAAGCTGTGGTTGCAGACTTGGATATGTGATGAGCATGGTGATCAGGCCCATGACTCCGGATATGTGATATGATGAGCATGAATGTGTTCATGGCTCAGAGCATGGTGATCAGGCCCATGGATCAGTTTTACTAGCGTCGTGACTAGTACCGACGTGGGCTAGACAGAGGGTAGCCTGAGGAGCTGACCCTATGGCTAAAAGCCACTTCAGCATGAAACTGCGGTCCTCCTTTGTTTCTCGTGTACTGACCACGAGGGGTGAGGTCATGGATTCCGACTCTTGCATTGACCTTGTATGGCACTGGTTATGGGCTTCACATCTGAAGGTTGGATTTGAACGGTACGGTTCACTTCCTCAGGGAAAAATAAAACGTAATCCAGCCATTTAGTAATTACTGCTTAGGACAAACACAGAACATTGGTTGAGGCCTTATTTGTGTAGTTAACTTTATTTACATCTTGTAGTTGCTTGTACATTTCTCATATGAGGTAAGCTTTATATGTCCTATCTTACTAATCATGTTTCATAAGGAAATAGTTGGATAAATAACTGAGTACTTTTGGTAAGCTTGGTAGTATGAACAGTCTTATCTTATAACTTCTATTGATATACTTTTATCAGTTAGCTGCTTTATATATATACTTGAGGTTTTGTAGTTTTGGCGGGGAGTTATGCCTCCCGCTGGGACAATGTTCAATTGTCTCACTCCGCTGGTTTACACCCTTTTTAGGTGGTCGAGCTAGGCATGGTGGTAGTCGCGGAGTTGCGGCCGAGCAACAAGAAGATCAGTAGAAGGCAAGTGATGGATACATTGTTGTTTTGGATGTTTTGTGTTAGAGTCTAGAGTCATCCCTGTACTCTCAGGTCCTTGGCGGTGTTTTGACGTTGTTTCACGATGTACATCTGTAGATGTTTTGTATATCCCGCTGTTGGCCGGATGTGGGCCTCTATATGTATGAACAGGCGATGAACTTACGATATGACAGGACATGTGTTGTTTTAAGTTGTGGACACGTATCAAGGCATGTATACGTTTATATAACCTGTCTTCTTGCAGGATGTGGACTTGAATGTAATAGTTTCTCAGTTTAGCAGTTTTCCGCAATCGATTTTAATTAACCTGTGTTTTTGATAATCTATGGTTATGGTGATTCCACACATTTTTGCGTAACACCTCACTGTCTCTGTGATAGTGGGATGTGTTTCCACAAGTTTATGGTATCATAGCTTTAGGTTCGCTGAGTCTACAGGGATCATGGACTAGGTTGTGTCTGTTCTTATGAGTTTTCCAAATTTCCTCACAATCATCTTCTTCCCTCAGCGGAAGCAAAGCCAAGATGTCTGGCAACCATGAAGAACACGCTGTTGAGCACATCGATGTTGCATCTATTGATGGAGCAGTAGGACAGGCACATGAAGATCGGGTGCCTGAGGTCCCCCAACCTAACCCAGCCATACTTGAACATCCTGCTTACCAACAGCTTATGGGGCAGATGATGGCTACGATGAATCTCATGGTTGAGCGATTACCAGTGCCTCCTCCGTGAGTAGAGGTTCCCCATGGAGAAGCATCGGGTATTGGGAAGACCTTCGAGCGGCTTCATCGAGTCGGAGCTTCGGAATATGCTGGAACGGTTGATCCAGCGGATGCGGATCTGTGGCTGACAAGTCTTGAGAAGGCTTTCCGAATCCTCGACATCCCCGAAGCAGACAAAGTAAAGCACGTTGTCTACCTTCTGAAAGGTAGTGTTGGTCACTGGTGGACCATCGAGGAAGAGAAGCGGCCTGGTGAGGTGATCTGTTGGGAAGTATTCTGGCGCGAGTTCATATGCAAATACTTTCCCAAGATGTATCTGGATGAGAAGATCAGTCAGTTTGCGAGCTTGAGACAAGGAACGATGAACATCACCGAGTATGAAGCCAAGTTTATGGATCTGTTGAGGTTTTTTCCTCACATGGCAACGACAGATGAGGAACAGATTATACGTTTTGAGAAGGGTCTGAGTGCTGAGCTGACGACACCAGTTTCTACGTTAGAGAACCGGGAGCGGTTTGTGATTTTTGTGGAATCCGTCAAAAGGATCGAACGATCAGTTAGGGAGAAGAGAGAGTGTATGGCTAAGAAGAGACCTTCTCAGTTCCAGGGTCAGAGGTTTGGTGGCTTTAAGAAGCCCAAGTTTTCAGCACCGGCAGTGATGAGAGGTTCTGGTGGACCATCTCAGTGGTCTCAGAGTAGAAGAAGAGGATATGTTTCGTCACCATCTAAGGCACAAAGTTCGGCTTCTTTGGCAGTGACATGACCATCCAGGCCATGAGTTGATGTTAGGACATGCTATGCCTGCGATCAGATAGGGCATTTCAAGTCGAGTTGTCCTTACACAGATGATGAGGTGACACAGCAGCCGAGACAGAATCCTCAAGGATCGGACCGTCAGCAGCCTAGTGGTAGCAAAGGACAAGGACGCAGTCAAGCGTCTCAAGCTAGATCGTCTGCTCATGGAAGCAGAGGGCGTGGACAGCAAGCAATGGCTCGATTCTATGCTATGAATCAGCCAGAGGCGATAGTCAACCCGTGAGTGCTGACAGGTCAGATGGAGTTATTTCATTATGATATGACTTCTTCTTACTTTATATCTATTCTGGTTGACCTGGGTGCTACGCACTCTTTTATCGCCTATAGTATGCTTGAGAACTGTCATTTACCTATTAGTCATAAGAGGGATAGTTTGCTGTTAGAAACCCCTCTTGCGGGTTCCTCGTTGCTTCGAGAAGAGTGTATGTCTTGTGTCTTGTCTTTCTCGGGACACCGCATTCAAGTGGATCTCATACCACTTGATATGCATGGGTTTGATGTCATACTTGGGATGGATACCTTAGAGAAGTATAAGGTTGTTTTAGACTGCGGTACCAAGTAGGCGGTGTTTGATGATGCTGGAGAGAAGTGGATCTTCCAAGGAGATAGGAAGATTCTTCTGACATGTCTGATATTAGCTATGGTGGCAGATAAGTTTCTACGACAAGGATGTGAGGCGTTCTTAGCTCACGTGGTGGATACCGCTGTGGTTACCAAGGCGAAAGGTCCTAGTCTTGAGGAGGTTCTAGTTGTCCGAGAGTTTGTAGATGTGTTTCCTAAGGAGTTTCTTGGTGTTCCCCCACCACGAGAGATTGATTTTGAGATCAATATAGTCTGAGGAACGCAGCCAGTTGCACAGACATTGTATAGGATGGCTCCAGTGGAGATGGCAGAGTTAAAGAAGTAGTTGCAAGAGTTGTTGGACAAATGTTTTATCGATCTGAGTACGTCACCTTGGGGTGCTCCCGTGTTGTTTGTCAAGAAGAAGGATGGTTCGATGCGGCTGTGTATAGACTACCGGTAGTTGAACAAGGTCACAATCAAGAACAAGTACCCGTTGTCGAGGATAGATGATCTGTTTGATCAGTTGTGTGGTGCTAAAGTGTTCTCGAATATTGATCTACGGTCTGGATATCATCAGTTGCGGATCAAGGCCGATGACATACCAAAGTCAGCTTTCAGGACGAGGTATGGTCACTATGAGTTTGTGGTTATGCCGTTTGGGTTAACCAATGCACCAACTACTTTCATGGACCTGATGAACAGAGTGTTCCATCCGTTCTTAGATTAGTTTGTTGTAGTCTTTATAGATGATATCTTGATCTATAGTCGGGAAAGGCTAGAGAATGAGCAACATCTTCGACGAGTGTTGACTCTTCTTCGTCAACATCAGTTGTATGCCAAGTTCAGTAAGTGTGAGTTCTGGTTGGAAGAAATGACTTTCTTGGGTCACGTGATATCTGCTGAACGAGTCAAAGTAGATCCAAAGAAGGTAGAATCTATTGCAGATTGGGAACAACCAAAGACGCCGACGGAAGTTCGTAGTTTCCTTGGCTTAGCAGGATACTATAGGAGGTTTATCAAGGATTTTAGTATGATTGCTTTACCGATGACAAAGTTGACCAGAAAGGACGTACCTTTTGTCTGGGATGATCGATGCCAGCAAGCTTTCCAGAGTTTGAAGGAGACGATGACCAGTGCTCCAGTGCTGATCTTGCCAGAGCCTGGGAAGGGCTATGTAGTTTTTTGTGATTCTTCCAAGAAGGGCTTAGGTTGTGTGTTGATGCAGGAGGATAATGTGGTATCTTTTGCCTCGCGACAGCTCAAGAAACATGAGGAGTACTATCCGACTCATGACTTGGAGCTGGCAGCAGTGGTTCATGCTCTAAAGATCTGGAGACACTATCTTTATGGGGAGGTGTGTCAGATCTTTACGGATCATAAGAATCTGAAGTACATTTTTTCGTAGCAAGAGTTGAACATTCGATAACGGCGATGGATGGAGCTGATCAATGACTATGACTGCACTATCGAGTACCATCCTGGTAAGGCGAATGTGGTAGATGATGCGCTTAGTCGAAAGTCTTCTTTTTCTCCTAAGAAGGTGCAACTGAGTTCTCTGGTATGCCATGAGCGAGATATGCTTGTCTCTTTACGGAAGATGAATGTGCAGATGGAGGTTTCCTCATTAGCTGGACTTTTAGCACAGATGCAGATCAAAGATGCACAACAGACAGATGATGCGGTACAGTTGATCAGATCAGAGTTCGGCAGCGAAAAGTGTGATGGGTTTCATGAGTCCGAGGATGGGCTAGTCTGCTATCGTAATAGGATGGTGGTTCCTGATGTTGATGAGCTGAGGAAGTTGGTGCTCAAGGAAGCACACACGTCGATGTATGCTATGCATCCAAGTGTCACCAAGATGCACCATAGTATGAAAGACTTGTATTGGTGGCCCGGTCTGAAGAAAGATGTGGTTGAGTTCGTGGCGAGATGTGCGGTCTGTTAGCAAATTAAGGCTGAACATCAGAAGCCGGCAGGTATGTTGCAACCTTTGCCGATACCACAATGGAAATGGGATCATATAACCATGGATTTCATAGTTGGTCTACCCAAGACAACTAGAAATCATGATTCCATTTGGGTGGTAGTGGACAGATTGACTAAGTCCTCTCATTTCCTACCTGTGAAGACGATGTATACAACTGAGAAACTCACCAGAGTATATGTAGATGAGATAGTACATTTTCATGGTGTGCCAGCGACGATAGTTTCTGACAGAGGTCCTCATTTCATGAGTCATTTCTGGGAACAGTTGCACAGAGCGTTGGGAACGTAGTTGAGGTTCAGTACAACTTTCCACGCACAGATAGATGGACAGTCTGAGAGGACTATTCAAATTTTGGAAAATCTCCTTCGAGCTTGTGTTTTGCAGTTCCTAGGCAGTTGGGATGTGCATCTGAGTTTGATAGTGTTTGCTTATAACAACAGTTATCAGCGAAGCATCGACATGGCTCCTTATGAGGCTTTGTAAGGATGGAAGTACAGATCTCCTTTATGTTGGTATGAGTCTGGTGCGTATCATTTGTAGGGTCCTATGTTAGTGCAGCAGGCAACAGAAAAGATCAAGGTGATACGACAACAGTTGAAAGTGGCACAAGACAGGCAGAAGTCTTATGCGGACAATCCCCGATGACCTTTGGAGTTCCAGGTAGGAGACAAGGTATATCTTAAAGTCTCGCTGTGGAAAGGTGTGCTGAGGTTTGGCCGGAAGGGTAAGCTAGCACCCTGGTATATGGGGCCTTACCCAGTCACATCACGAGTTGGTAAGGTGGCTTATGAGTTAGAGATGCCTCCAGAGTTGCACAAGTTGCATCTAGTGTTCCATGTCAGTATGTTGAAGAAAAGCCATCCAAATTCAGGAACAGTGATACAACCAGTTGAAGTTGAGCTAGATGAAGATGTGACCTATGAGGAAGGTCCTGTGACGATCCTTGACAAAAGAGTTAAGGAGCTAAAGAGGAAGGACCTGGTTCTTGTGAAGGTTCTTTGGCATCATCGTGGTGTTGAGGAAGCCACGTGGGAGCTTGAGGAAGAGATGAGGAGGAAGTATCCCTCGCTTTTCTCTTCGAATTTCGGGGACGAAATCCCTTAAAGGGGGTTAGATTGTAAGGACCATGACCTTCATTTTGGGCTTACCCTGTTTGCTTTGCTTAACCCTGGTGCTTTGGTGCTTGCTAATCACCTTTAATGGTGATTAGGGTTTGGTTGTGCTTTGTTGAGAGTTGAAGGTGCTACTTGCAAATAACCCAAGTCTAGGGTTCTATGGGCAAGTTTTCCACCTTGTGAGGTGTTCCTCCCTCTCTTTGCTTCCTCTAGGGTTGAGAGGAAGACTTGGGTATATTGCTTTAGTTCTTTGGGCCTTGGTTGAGTTTTTTGGGCCTTGAGGCGCCTTGTTTGGGCTTGGTTGAGCCTTGTATCAGCCTAGGAGTGCTTGTGTCGACCAACATGGATGTGTGTCGCCCTAGTTGCAAGCTTGTTGTGTCGCCCATGGTGCTTGGTCTAACCTTGACCTTGTTTAGTGGATACTTGGTGCATATCTTGGACAAGAGGTTAAGACTTGCTAGAGTGGGTGGCTTGAGCTCTTGGACAAGTGTCCTTTGGTTGGGCGACACCTTGCCATGTTCCACCTTGTTTTCTCCTCCCTTTCCTTCTATATAGGTGGTTCTTTCCCTTTCTTTGGGTCCCTTTGATCCTTTATTTTCCTTGTCCACCTTGAGTGCACGACACTCCCTCCTTTCCTTGCTTGTGTCGACCGATACACACCCCTTGAAGGAGCAGCTTGGAAGCCGACACACCTTAAAGAAGCTGGTGGTGGCCGATATCCCTTGGAGCTCTCCATCTTCCTTGCTTGGTGGTGTGTGGAGCTTGGAGTTCTTCTTCTTCCTTGGAGCTTGGAGCTTAAGGCGGGTTGCATAACTTCTAACCCTAGCTACATTATCTCCTTTCTTGCTTATAAGTTTTTTCTAATTTTGCATCTTGCTTTAATAAGCTTGTTGTCCGATCCTTTTGATCTAGGGTTTTGAGTGAGCAATACTCCTTTCTCCCCTTGGTCTAGAGGAGTGAGTTTGAGCTTCTAGTGCCATGAGAAACTCCCCTCCTTCTTAGTCGATTGAGGTGAGCTTGTGTCCTAGGTGCTTGAGCAAGACTCTCCTCTCACCATGGGCTAGAAGGTGAGCTCAGTTAGTGCTGACTCTTTTCTAGGGTTTCTCCTTGTGACCATTTGGTGATAGAAGAAGTGCAAGACCCCTCCTTATTAGTTGATTGAGGTGAGCCTTCTCTTGACCCACTAGTGTTTCGGGTGTCCTTGTGAGAGGTAGTAGATGATCTTAAGAGCTAACACCCTTGGTCGATATGTGCATGGGGAGGTGCTGCCCGACAACCCTCTTGACCTAGATTTCCCTTGCAGGGCACATAGGTGGGCGATATACCCCTTTGGTTCCTTTGGTGATGGGCGTCACAACCTTGCACGGATGACCCTTGATGCGTGTCGTTGTGCTGTGGCGGGTGAGAGCACTGCCCCTACTCGCCCAACAGAGCACGTTACACCCCTGCACGGCACGCCTATGAAGCACCCTGCCCGGTATACATGTTTCGGTTAAGTTGCTAGCCCTGTGTTCTGTGTCAGGAGCGTGAGAAAATCTTTGGGTGCCCGACATAAGCCATGCACGCTCGGATGAGGTGCACACCTTTTGATCTTGCCCAGTAGAGCTACTCACTCGGTAGAGTGCTCGCCCGGCAGAGCACACTTTACCCTTGCACGACACACCTTGTATCGCCCAACCGTGTCGCCCGTTACTCCCCTGCACGACACAAGTGCCGACACGCATGATGCTTGTGCTGCTCGCCCGGTATGTGTTGCCCGGCACAGTGTGCGGGTGAGTTATCTTTCATGTGTTACACGCAGCACGCTCGCCCTTGACCCAGTGTTGCGCGCTGCATACAGGCAGTGTGAGCTAGTTTTGCCCGATACAGTTTGGGTGAGGTAGAGCCCTGTCCGGTATAGTTTTAGTGAGTATTTTATCACTTCTTGTGAGGGTCCCTAGTGTTCTAGTTAGGGTTACCCACATCTTGGAATGTTGATTGTTATAGGTAACGATGGTGACGTTTGTGCACGCTTGATAGTTTCTCATCTACTCTTAATATGGTTATACACACGAGTGTGGGCGCCTTATTTGTCTTATAATGCCCAAAGTAATAATGAGCATACATTAGAGTTTGCTTGATAATGTGCCTTACATATGTAAACATAAGATGAAGCATGATTAAGGAAAGGATGCATTCATTAATGTTATTTTGTTTTGACAATACGCTTAACCCTAAATGCCACCTTGTGTTGATAATATAAGTCTTCTGATTATTCATGTTGATTATTGAATGATGCTAACCATGCAGGTAATGCATAGCCAAATGAAAGGATATGAGGAATGGTTATATGAGAACAATGAGATGACATGTATATTATGAATGATTTTCCATGATGATGATATAAGCCTTGAGAGGCAGTGGCACTATGTGATGAGGGATTGAGATCCCATGATATGTGATGATCCTTGAGATGGATCTGGATGATTGGCAAGAGGCCAAGTGATAACATGTGATGTTGGATCCTTGAGATGGATCAAGTTGATGTGAATGCAATAATAACATAATGTTGAGTTTATGTTGTTTAATTTCTGTTATATCTTGCATGTTATATAACTTGGTTGAATCTTGCAATCCATCTAAAAGATACTAAATAATTACAGTGAAATACATCATGTAGTTTGCCCTGGCCATAGATCCATCATCGTCAGGATTTGGTGATGGTGAAATGGGTTCTCCTGCGGGTTAACCCGGAGTGCATATTTTTGAATATGTGAGGTTTCTCCTAGCCTCAAATAGAGAGGTAAACGAGTGCAGCTGCGGTTGAAGACTCGGATATGTGATGAGAATGGTGATCAGGCCCATGGTTCCGAATATGTGATAGGATGAGCATGAATGCGTGCATGGCTCAGAGCATGGTGATTAGGCCCGTGGCTCAGTTTTACTAGCGTCGTGACCTGTATCGAGGCGGGCTAGACAGAGGGTAGCCTGAGGAGCTGACCCTGTGGCTAAAGGCCACTTCAGCATGAGACTACGGTCCTGCTTTGTTTCTCGTGTACTGACCACGACGGGTGAGGTCGTGGATTTCGGCTCTTCCATTGACCTTGTATGGCACTGGTTATGGGCTTCGCAGCCGAAGGTTGGATTTGAATGGTACGGTTCACTTCCTCAGGGCATAATAAAACGTAATCCGGCTATTTTGTAATTACTGCTTAGGACAAACACAAAACATTGGTTGAGGCCTTGTTTGTGTAGTTAACTTTATTCGCATCTTGTAGTTGCTTGTACATTTCTCATATGAGGTAAGCTTTATATGTCCTATCTTGCTAATCATGTTTCATAAGGAAATAGTTGGATAAACAACTGAGTACTTTTGGTAAGCTTGGTAGTATGAACAGTCTTTTCTTATAACTGCTCTTCATATACTTTTATCAGTTAGATGCTTTATATATATACCTGAGGTTTTGTAGTTTTGGCGGGGAGTTATGCCTCCCGCTGGGATAATGTTCAATTGTCTCACTCCGCTGGTTTACACCCTTTTTAGGTGGTCGAGCTAGGCGTGGAGGTGGTCGTGGAGTTGCGGCCGAGCAGGAAGAAGATCAGTAGAAGGCAAGCGATGGATATGTTGCTATTTTGGATGTTTTGTGTTATAGTCTAGAGTCATCCCTATACTCTCAGGTCCTTGGCGGTGTTTTTACATTGTTTCACAATGTACATCTGTAGATGTTTTGTATATCCCGATGTTGTCCGGATGTGGGCCTCTATATGTATGAACAGGCGATGAACTTATGATATGACAGGACAGTTGTTGTTTTAAGTTGTGGACATGTATCAAGGCATGTATATGTTTATATAACCTGTCTTCTTGCAGGATGTGGACTTGAATGTAATAGTTTCTCAGTTTAGCAATTTTCCACAATCGGTTTTAATTAACCTGTGTTTTCGATAATCTGTGGTTATGGTGATTCCGCACATTTTCGCGTAACACCTCACTGTCTGTGTGATAGTGGGATGTGTTGCCACAGTAAGTTTTAAGAGTATATCCCTGAGGATTCTATCTATATGTTCATTTATAATTATATTATGTAAGTGTGTTTTTTATCAAATATTTATGATACTAGTTAATAGCAATTCTATTTAATTTGCAGGTGTTTGCCAAAGACTACAGGCTATGTAGGACGACCATGACATGGCTATGCAGACCATCGACATTACTTTGTAAATCCAACGCGCAACAGTCAGAGAGAAAGCAAGCATCCCACACTATAGCTTAGTACATATATATAGTGGGACTAATGTGATGATCCCACCTGCTAAAATAGGTTACCGACAACTACATGATATGACTGGGAGGTCGTGATTCAACAACTGTATGCATTAGCAGGAGGACAAACAGATTTCACCATGAGTTAACATTGAAGAAGGTCAGTAGAAATTCTTCAATGTTAACTCGTGGTGAAATCTGTTTGTCCTCCTGCTAATGCATACAGTTGTTGAATCACGACCTCCCAGTCATAACATGTAGTTGTCGGTAATTTGTTTTAGAAGGTGGGATCGTCACCTTAGTCCCACTATATATATGTACTAAGCTATAGTGTTGTATGTAAATTCAGCACTGCTATTATTATGCACTATATGTGTGTTAGTCTGGCATGTTGTTATATGAATCTGAAACACTTGTGTGTGCTACAGTTTATGTATTGTATATGTATCATGCTTCCCTTCATTGTGGCTTCTTTTGTTGTTTCATGGCTCTTTGAATATATGATTTTGTTGATAATGATGACAATGATGACAATGTGAATGAATTTTTATGAATTGCATGTGAAATCATCAATACATGAATGTTTCTACATGTGTCTGAATGTGAAAAGGGATAAAATGTTTGCAGGTTTGTGGCCTGTTGTTGGCTGATATCAATGGATGTCATAAAACATGCAGTTCATAAATGAACTACAGGTTTCTCATCCTGCGACCAGCCATAGCAGGTCTGCAGACTGACAGAAAAAAAAACATTGGTGTCGGTTAATATGAACAAAACTGACGATATATGGTTACAATGTCGGTTTCCATACTAGTAATCGACGTCAATTTCCCTAATGAGGCCAGACACCACGGCTGTGCTGCATAAAACTAGCGTCGGATATTTATATACAACCAATGACATAGGATGAGATGGCGTCGGTTATCACTAAGAAATCGACGTTGATAGTGCCCCAGATGGCGCGCTTTCTGTGGCACGAAGGTATGTGGCGTCGGTTTCGATCCTAATAATCGACACCTATACCCCCTGCTGGTGCATTTTTGGTGGTGCACGAAGGGTTTTGGCGTCAGTTTGAGAACCGACGCGTAATGGTTGGGCTTTTAGCGGCGCCCACATAGGTATCTCTTGAGAACCAACACTAAAGGCCTTAAAAAAATGACACTAAAGGCATGTTATGTACTAGTTATGATTAATAAACCAATGGATGGATTCTTAACGTTTCTGGTCTTATTCTAATATCTTCTCATTACTTACCACCAATCTAGGTTGGTATAAAATTAAAATCTTGCACTAAGATAGAATGAGAGATCTAAGAAAATTTCTAATTATCATAGGTACGGTATAACTATATGAATAATGTCACACTACATAATATTTAAAATAAGAAATATACTACCAAATTAGTGAGTTGAAGCTATATGAAATGAGGGCACGGTCAAAAGACAGAATAGGAAGAGACCGTGATGGAGACCACCACACTTTTAGGCTCCACTTTGTTGTTGATATCATTTATTACTTTGTTACCCAGTTATAAGAGAGGGCTATACTCCTATTTGTAGGAGAGGAATGTATTCTGTTCAGAATATAGAAAGGTTGTTACTTTCGACAAACTTATCCCTGGACGGATAAGATTCACAAACAAAAGAGGCATAGTTACATGTACAAATTAATCATTACAATTTCTGAGTAGACTGGAAGCTTGCATATTTGAAATTAACAATCTTGAACAGAAATCAAATTTGAACAAACACACTAGACCATGACTCCCTCAAATTTGTGCATAATAATCATCCAAGGCCTCTTCCACTAGAATTAGGTAGAATTATAATGATTAAATAGAAGATAATCAATATAAAAAACAACAAAATCTAGACTAGAAATGATTCTTTCAAAAAGAAACTATTGTTAAGGTGTAACATTAAGCCAATAAAAAATAGAATATGTACATGATTTAAAGATGTTCTCACAATATAATTTTTTTTGTTTTTAAACATCTAAGTCAATTAGCATATTCACATATATTACATGACTGGAACTGCTGAGTAAAATTTTCAAGAAAGAATACCAGTTAAATAATTAGATATCATAGATATAAAAGTTAACTATGATTTACTTTAGTCATAAATATATTAGTAATTAGCACACTTAGATATTGAAGTTCACTTTTGCACAGGAAACAACTATTTTATTGAAAGAATTGGTGTATTTTTGTTGGATTCTAAGAGTTCATTATAGTCATCCATCAGTATTTCCTAAATAATCGGTGTAGTAGCATATGATGTCTTCACTTATTTCCTAAATAATTGTTTTAAATTAAAGTAGGTCGTGTGCTATATTTATAAGAGGACTATATATAGGAAAAGGAGGAAGCGTAAAAAATTATACAAAAACCTAATGAACCAAGAAACATTCAGGCCAATTTACAAAAAGACTCAAATAATTTAAATAAATATTATAACAGAACTCTCTAATAATAATATCCTCCACTTATGTAGATAAAATGATGCCTTGGGGATAATCATACTAAGGTGTAGATATATATGAATGGTTATGTGAATGGCATCATCTGACACTTCTTCAAGATTAAGTCCATATTTTTGCATTTTATTGTAATTAAAAGTTTCATAGAGGAAAATAAAACATTGACCTTGGTGACATTGTTGAGTAGTACATTTATACACTTTTGTAGTGGCATGTGGAGATGCTAAAGGAGCATCATATTTATTGGGATGATTTTGAAATGAGCCAAGTAAAATTATTGTCCTTGCTAGTGAGTAGTAAAAAAGAACCACATGCATTCCTTCAGGATTCAATGTTATAGATGCGCATAAGATTGTAGAAGTGAAGGTATGAGAGTGGGATTTGATTCACATCATATTGCACATGAACATGTGCATCCAAAAAAAAATTGTGCAATAACAAGAATTTCAAGTATCCTTTGGTGTGACATATGAAAGTGAAAATAACTATGGAATGCAATCCAAATTCATCAGTATTTGTCCCCATGTTTCCCAGAATACAAAGAATAACAAGATTAGGGGAGGATGTAACATACTGAACAGACCTACACATTTTTACATTAAGATAAGGTTTAAGGATAAATAAGATAACATAATTAAAGTGAGGGATATGTTAGGAGAGATAAATGACGTTTATGTACCATGCATCCTAATTAGAAAATAAATATGCTAGAGTGACGTGTAAAAATTGATTAATGATACAAGATTGAGATGATAAAGTAGTTGAAGGTTGAATCAGACTCACTAAGTGTTGTTAACACAAGAAACTCTGTATTTGAAGGTGACAACCCTTTAATGTGGGTACTTAATGAGATTGACATAATGGAAATATCCATTGATTATGTCCATTTATCCCATACTTATAGAGAAGGAAACCAAGAAGCAAATAGTAGTTTCAATATGGGGTTTTATGGATCACATGATTATTTCTAGAAAGAAAAATTCCCTGATGTTGGGATAGTATAATGTAACATATCTAGGATTATAGATTGGTAGTTTGACCGAAAATGTTTTTTTTAATGTAAATGTAACATCCCAGGATTTGAGGCCTCAGATAAAATGATCTTAAAAGGAATGATTGCACTACCCATATCACCAAGGTGCACCTCATTTTACGGAAGCCCATCACTAAAGAACTCCATATTTAAGTGTGCTCAACTTGGAGCAGTACTAGGATGGGTGACCAGTCAAGAAGTTGGCCCTAACTTGTGCATGAGTGAGGAAAAAACATGCAGTTAAGGCTAGTGGTGATTTGTGGGACCAGTCATCATTCCAGAAACTCTACTACAGCCTAGGGCAGTGGGCCCAGGTGTTACAAATGGTATTAGATCCATAACCCCTTGAGTAGGTGCGGCCCACATGGGCATGTGGCATGCTAGTCTTGATTTGTGCAGTCAACGCATGTAGGAAAGGGTTGTCCATGGTGATGTAGACACCCTTGTGCTGGTATTCCATGATCACGAGTTGGGTGTCCATGGGCCATTCTGGGTCTGCACTGAAATGGGGAAATATTTTGATGCCATATAGTTGAGCCTTGACGAGGACGTCAAGAGTCTAAGTGGGGGATATTGTAGCATCCCAAGATTTGAGGCCTCGTATAAAATGATCTTAAAAGGAATTATTGGATTACCCATATCACCAAGGTGCACCTCCTTTTTCGGGAGCCCATCATTAGCATGCTCAACTTGGAGTAGTACTAGGATGGGTGACCAGTCGAAAAGTTGACCTCAACTTGTGCGTGAGTCAGGAAAAAGTGTGAAGTTAGGGCCAATGATGCTCTATGGGGCCAATCGTTATTCCTAAAACTCTACTAGAGCCTAGGGCAGTGGGCCCAAGTGTTATAGTAAATATGAAATCTATGTTGATGAGTGGGACATGCATTAGAAAAGTTCCATCCTGGTACTAGGATATGAAATGGCCCCTTTGTACAAAGGAAGATCTAGATAAAGATACTAAGGAATTTTATACAATTAAATTTCAAGCACATATCCACAATTTATTAGTTATATTCCAAAGAACAATAATTGTTGTCTTGTTATATAATGAGTAGGTACTAGTACTTATAATGGTCCATTGTAGGTTATTGGATGTTGAGGTTACCTACCAACTTAAATTCCTAGAAAAAGAATGGATAGTCACCATATAATATTTTTTTTAACATTCTCCATGTTGTTTGACATCAGTTAATGCTACTGGAGTATAATTATCAATGATAAGTTGACGAGCCAAGAAATGCATTCTAAATCAGTAGATAAATATGTATTGCGACTGAATGAAAGTTACAGTCCCTTTGGAAGTAAATATATACTATTCTTGTAGATTGCAAAAAAATAAACATTTATATACATATTAGGTTTAATGCATCAACAACTATGGATCAAAATGATGTAGATTATGAAAATTCACATTAGTAAACTAAAGCTATCCTTGTTAGTAGACAAGTTATACATGTGTTACATGGCCAATTTGGTTTAGTCAAGAAAAACGTTTTAGGATAGTTTTGTTTCATTTAGCACAACTAATAGTAAATGTCTAGAAACTATGATAAGAAGAGTTGGATCACTTTCAATACAACTAATGTTTAATGTATTTCTATAGATATTTTCATAAGAATGTCACTACTTATAAAAACATTTTGAGCCTACATCTAGTGATCTTATGAATAGTACAGTCATATTGTGTATGCTTAGATAACTTTTTGGTTAATAGTCAATGATTCATATTCTAGAATGTAGAGGAACCATCACATATATATGACCAGTAGCTAAAGACACCACCATTATCCAACAGATTGCTTAAGTGAATGGATAGAACGACAACAAGATCTAACAAACTGTGTTGTGAGAAGGTAGTGGATCGATCACTTGTGTGTGACCAATGGTTGACAATATCTCAATTTTGTGGTAAGTTCCTAAAAGAGCAATGAAGCATGGATGGACATAGCTGAAATGACATCCGCGTTAACTTTTTCCTTCATTCTAAATAAATCATCACACTACTTTCATGTGAAGATATCCAGATTGTCATACAGTGAAATCTACTCTCTATGATTCATTTATGTTTCTCTTTCTCTATCGAGTAGAATAGGTGTATGGTTAGATTGATGATAGGAAAGTAATGAATATTGTTCACTAAAAAAGGATTGCACCACAATTGTAGTGTTCATAGAAAGATTTACAATCACATCACACTAGAGAGAGAAGATTTGAGAGCTGCCCAATTGTTAACTCCAAATTGTGGTCGTAACCAAAACTCCTTTTGTCTTGTATGCCTTTGACTTTGTTTTCCATAGCCTCTAATTCAAAAACTACATCAAGTATAAAGCACATGTTTTTACGAGAGGGCACTGTCTCAAGGTTTTTTAGACCTCAGATGTTCCATCATAAAAATTTGTGTCCTTCGTGACTCTAAAATTCTCATGCCAAAAACATATTGGTGAATCATCCACTACCACATCTTATGATAATTTCTCCTATAAAGAACCTCTCTTCCTAATAGAATATATATAAACCTGGACTACATCTTCAAATGTCGAATCTTGATCTTCCTTGCCACATAAAATCCTCTTTCCCCGCTCTCTCACCCTAGCACCGCTAGGGTTTCTTCCTCCATAGGTGGCTGGTTGGGGGTGGGGGTTTGGCCGCCGCAAAGTGGAGCCACGCTCCCCCTCAGCCTCTTCTTGCCCATCATCATCAGGGTCTCTTCTTCGGGAGGTGTGTGGGCATGGTGTCTTTGGAGGTAGCGGTCTTCTTCATCCCTATCATTGAGCCCAGATGCGACGAGTTTACTATCCCCTTTCTCTTTTACTGCTTTCTATTTAGATTGTTCTCTTGTTTTGTCTATCTTACTATTAATCAACGTTGCTTTCTCTTCTCATGGTAGATTTTTCTTTCTCGATCAATTTTGTTGTGGAGTTTGTATGGCAGCAAGTGTAAGAAAAATATCCTTTTGGAACACCAATTTGGTGCAGATATTCTACCACATATAATACTCAGGTTGAAGGTATTCCTCATAGAAAGTGTCCTTAACCATTGAAGGAGAAGAGGGATCTATACATCATTGTCCTTATCAGATTCTGATATGAGTTTTTGTGGTGGTTTTTATATGTTCTTGATCTTTTTGTGGTCTTTTAGTTTGTTTTTCTCCTCATGTAGATGTCATATGGCTCCTCCATAATGAATTTTTTCTGTTTAACTTAAAAAAAATCTTCCTTGCCACATAATCTAGTTAACCTATTAGCTTTCTTCTCTATTATAACATTGTTCATAAAATCCTTGTATGAGTTTGTATGAAATGATTAATGAACTTGGTGTACATTTTTCGAGGAGTTTGCACACTCACAGGTTGTGTTAGCTTCCTAGAGGTTAATAAATTGAGAGTGGTGAGTCTCTGGGTGGTGGCATGTACAATCAGGTGTGGGTATTGGCATGATGGGTAGTCGGGACGAGTGAAAGGGTTAATGTATAGATATGAAAAAAAACCTACCCAAATTAAACCAAACCTACCAACACTGAAGCAACCCATAAAATTGTCTTTTTCCTTCAATTTGGGTTTTTGGTTAGGGCCATTCGAAATTCCCCTTACGCTGATGATTGTAGAGACTATAAGGCAACATGAGTTTGGTCAATGATGGATAACCCACATGGCAATACAAATTCATGGTTTAAGATACTTGAGGGTCTACTCTCTTCATATTCAATTCAATCTCATTTCTCATACCCTATTTGTCATGGTCCATCACTTTCGTCAAACTGTTCCTTCCCACCAATAGACTTCTTCTTTAATATGGCCCAATTTTGTAGAAGAAACAAAAAAATAAGAATACATCCATATCCTCTTATCCCTACTAAACTGACATCAATGTATTGTCGCCTCATCTTCTCTTTCACCATGTAGTAACCAAAATCACTCATCCAGTAGCTACCTCCCAATCCTCCTAGATGTTGCGGCTTTGTAGCTATTCCATACCTGTAGGCATTGGAGGAACAAACCAACATACATCTTTACAAATAATTTTTACACCACTGATGCACTTTTGTCCTCTTATCCTCAACTCAAATCATGCAATCCCTTTTGTCCCCACCATTCTATTCTAGGAGATGTTTTATCTAGTGCTTTTAGTTCCTCCCACCTACTCTCTTTCTTTTCTCCTAGCAATATCAATGAATGTCTTTCACCAGTCAGTTTCTTTATACAATTTCATGAAATTTCTTGAATTACTTTTGTGAGGTTTAATAGAAGATCTAGAAGGTGGTATTTTATTGAGGTGTCCAAATAAAAAGTCGATTTATATACTTATAATCTCTATATTTTTTAATTTTCCAGCCCCACCTCCCGCTTGACCTCAAAGAAAATTGATCTGAGCAACATATGTCGTGGATAAGCAATTGTATTCTTCCTTCTCATAATCATCGCATTCGCATTGCTCTCTCTTCGTATCCATGATGCTAAAATCTGGTCTTTCAATACTGAAAATAAAAAGATAACAATGGCTACCCTCAGTTTAAAAATGGCTATAACAATTCTTTCTTTTCCCCAAATAGCCACTTATCTGTTTGAGCATTGTGTTCTTTTATATGAAACTAGGCTCACAACCTTTCCTCCTCATCAAACAGATATGTTCAATCGCTTATATCATTTAGGGTACTACCATCAACACCACTAACTTTCTTGAAAATTATGTTTAATAACATGTCAGTTCTCAACCTTTTTTTAACCCAAGTAAATCATGTTCAAATGTAAATTTTGATGTAAATCCTCAATGTACTTTATCAATATTGACATGACAAAATATGTTATTTATTCGTATATTCTTTACTTCTAGAATTTTAGAAATGAAGAAAGAAGTAAGCTTTTAATAACTCATGTTCAAGTCTTAAATATTTAATAAATATTTTTTATATGTAGAGATGTTACAGTGAGTGAGAAAGCAATAAGGGATTTTAATTAAGCCACAAAGGCAATGATATTGATTTTTTCCTATAAAAATATAGCATGTATGCTATTTGTCAAATTTAGGCTTGTTTCTTTGAGTTCTGATATATATATTTGTTGAGGTTGTTCAAGTTCGGCTCAATTTATATTTCTATCTAAAGCTATTCTTTCCAGGTAAGGTATCCAAATATATTTCTCGGTACTCGCCACTTGTTGTAGTTTTCTAATTGCCTCTTTTGAAGAAACATAATAAAAACAAATAATAGTATATACTTTGGGTAGTCCATTTTTCACATTTTAACCTTTTGGTATAATTTTATGTGATACATGACACATGATATGTTTAATAAAATTATGGGGTTAAATATGTATTTTATCTTATAAAAGATGTATGAAATTTGTCAACCTTAAGTTGTCATTGTAAGGACCCTGACCTCCGTTTAGGGTTTACCCTGTTTGCTTTGCTTAACCTTGATGCTTTGTTGCTTGCTAATCACCTTTAGTGGTGATTAGGGTTTTTTGGTGCCTTGTTGAGAGTTGGAGGTGCTACTTGCAATTAACCCAAGTCTAGGGTTTGTGGGCAAGTTTGTCAACTTATGAGGTGTTCCTCCCTCTCCTTGCTTCCTCTAGTGTTGAGAGGAAGGTTTGGGCTCGTTTCTTGAGTTCGTCTGGGCTTGGTTGAGCTTGTTGGGCCTTGTGGTGCCTTGCCCTTGCTTGGTGGAATCTTGTATCGGGCAAGAGGATGCTTGTGTCGCCTAGGCTGTGTCACCCATGGTGGTGGTGTGTCATCCAAGTGTGTCGCCCATGGATCTTTGACCTTCTTTGACGTTGTTAGTGTCACCACTAGTGGACACTTGGTGCGTGATGCTTGCATGTGGCAATGGCCTTGGACATGTGTTTAGGGCATGTTAGTGTGGTGGCATTGCCCATGGATAAGTGTCCCTAGGTGCACTACTACAGAAATGGCTTATAAAGCCGCTTTTCAAGGTGTCGGTTGTTTACAAAAACCGACACCTAATGTCTACAGTTTCGGTTGATAACATAAACCGACATCCAATCTGCTTAGGGAGCCCATACACGGGTAACACTTTTAATAGGTGTTGGTGAATTAATAAACAACCGACACCTAAACTCAACCGCCAAACCCAAAATTCCAGCGAAAAAATTGGCTCCAAAATTTTACATATGGCGTCGGTTCATAACAAAATAACCGACACTATAGGTTTAGTTGTCGGTATTTTTAAATAACGGACACTTAGTATAGGTGTCGGTTCATAACTAAATAACCGACACTATAGGTTTAGTTGTCGGTTTTTTTAAATAACCGACACCTATTGTGAACTTAATAGCCCACCAACGACCGATTCTTCCCCTTTCGTCCCTGTTTCATTCTTTCCCGATCGATTTCCCTAACCTCCTAACCTCCGGTTATTTCTTGCTGCTCCCTGCCGCCGCCGCCGCCCCTCCCTGCCCGTCACCGCCGCTCCTTCGTCGCCGTCGTCGCCATCGTCGCCGTCGCTGCAAGAAGCTGTCGCCGTCTACCCACCATCTCCGCCATCACCAGTAGCAGCTAGGACCGGCCGCTCCTCTCCTTTCCTCGCCGCCCTCTCCACCACTCCTCTCCTCGCCGCCGACAGCTGCTAGGACCGACCGCTGCTCCTCTTTCCTCAAGGTGCCCGCCCTAGCTTCTTCTTCTTCCTCTGCTCCTCTTCTCTCAAGTTGCCTGCCCTGCTGCTGGGCGTTTTTTTTTAATTTATTTACTTCTCTCAAGGTGCCTGCCTGCTCATACACATATGGATGTACATAGAATAAATGCTAAAAAGGTGTGATTTTAGGGTTTAGGTACTGATTTTGTGCTTCTACTGAGCTGAATCCTCTATTGTGTATACAATATATACATGTTCTATGATAAGCCTTAGTTAATTTAATATGCGTACTTTGTAAGTAAAACATATTAATCGGGTACTGCTGTATATCCAAGTAAATTACATGTAACTAATCATGACATAGATTTTAGAATGCATACTTTTGTTAAATGTACTGCTGTAATTTTTGATCAAGTGATGATATGTAAATGTAGCAATAAGTTAGTAAGGTATCAATGATAAGTCTGTTGTAATGTGATGCAAAATAGTTATTGTATCATGCATATATACTTAATAATTTTTTGTTTAATAGTTGTATAGGGTGTTTTATGTGTGGCAAGTCTATTGTTTAATAGTTTAGCTATAATCATTGTTTAATAGTTTAGCTATATTCTTGGTGACCATCCTAATCACCCTTCTTTTTCTTAATGATGAACTGTAATGCACACATGTGACATGCTTGGAATGTAAATGATGAAATTTTCCCTAAATTTCCAATCATGCTTTTAAAGACATCAATAATCACCCTAACTTGAAGAACTAGGATTTTAGGTATAAGAATGAAAACACATTATTTGTTGGCCTAGAAACCCATCCAAGATTTATTCATTAGGAGTAAATCTTGGATAGTCCCCGGTTTGGGACTGTTCTTGAACATCTAATCTAACTTAGGATGTAAGTGTATATAATGTGTGTTGGGTTTTCAAGAAAATTTCCGTAGCATTTCCCCGTTTGTTCTCTAATTAGTACATATGTACTTGGAGAACAGCGGGGAAATGCTGCCGAAATTTTCTTGAAAACCCAATACACATTATACACTTACTAGTGAGATTAGGTATTCAATAATGGGATAGGTGGTACACATTTATTATATATAAGAATGACATCACATGTATTTTTTAACCCTAGACCCTAATCTTGTCCTAATATATACTTGTTTTCTCTTTGATTATAGAATGGACAGATCATGGATGTCCATTCGCAATCGCTGCACCCCAGAGTTTATTTCTGGTCTTGACCAGTTTATTAGATTTGCCGAGGAACATAGGAAACAACCTGGAGATAGGTTCTACTATCCATGTAGGCATTGCGGTAACCACTTGAAAGTCAACACTGGTGACGAAATCAAAACTCATGTCATGTGCAACGGGATTATACAAGGCTATACAGAATGGCACTGGCATGGAGAGATTTCAAACCTGAAACCAGTGGATTTCGATAGCAGTGCTTGTGTGGAAGAAGAAATTACCTACGATGACGTAGATGTGAATGAACCATTTCCAGTAGACATCGTTGATGCGATGCTGGATAGTTGTGGGGTAGGGCACACCGATCCACCTCCCATTTTTAGAAACATTGTGCATGATGCTGAGATGTCGTTATACACATGTTGTACTAAGTTTACGAAGCTTAGCATTGTGTTGAGATTGTATAAGTTGAAAGCTAACAATAGATGGAGCGACAAAAGCTTCACGTCATTGTTGTCTTTGTTGAAAGAAATGCTTCCTGAAGGAAACGAGCTTCCAATCTCAACATACCAGGTAAAGAAATTGTTGTGCCCAATGGGAATGGATGCCAAGAAGATACACGCATGCTCGAATGATTGTGTATTATTTCAAAAGGACTATGCGGATTTGAATGATTGTCCAAAATGTGGTGCGTCACGGTATAAATTGACGACTTCGGGGGAGTCCAAAATTGGTTCTCCTGCCAAGGTGATGTGGTATCTACCTATAATATCACAGTTTCAATGCTTGTTTTCCAATCCAATAGATGCGAAGAATTTGATGTGGCATGTAGATGTTAAGAAAAATAATGATGGGATCCTACGACATGCGTCTGATTCCCCACAGTGGAAGAGGATTGATCTATTGTACCTTGAATTTGGTGAAGAAGTTAGGAATCTAAGACTTGGGCTTTGTATAGACGGGATGAATCCGTACGGGACATTGAGCAGCCAACATAGCACTTGGCCAGTCATGCTTGTTATATACAATCTTCCTCCCTGGATGTGTATGAAAAATAAGTATGTAATGATGTCATTGTTAATATCGGGCCCTAAACAACCTGGAAATGACATCGATGTTTATCTTGAACCTCTGATTGATGACATAAAGAAACTCTGGAGTGAAGGTGTGATGACCTATGATGCTTCACGAAGAGAGACATTTCATTTGCATGCTATGTTGTTTTGCACTATTAGTGACTTTCCAGCATATGGGAATTTGTCTGGATATAGTGTCAAAGGAGCTAAAGCGTGTCCTATATGTGAAGAGAACACTGATTCAACAAGACTAAAACATGGCGGTAAGAATGTATATCTCGGTCATCGAAGGTTTCTTCCAAAATTCCATTCGTATCGTAGGAAGCGCAAAGCATTCAATGGATTTAATGAGGAACGGAGTGCACCTAAACCTATACCAGGGGAGGTTGTTTATGAAAGAGTAAAAGACATTGTCAATGAATTTGGTAAGAGATCACAATGTACTACACGGAGTGACAATTCTTCATTCAAGAAGAAGTCAATATTTTGGGATCTTCCTTATTGGAGTTCTTTGACAGTCAGACATTGTATCGATGTAATGTACGTTGAGAAAAATGTCTGTGATAGCATCATTGGTACTCTGTTAAATATACCAGGTAAGACTAAAGATGGGATAAAATCAAGATTGGACCTACGTGAAATGGGAATACGGTCAGAATTAACAGAATTACATGAAATGGGTAATAAAAGAACATACTTACCTCCCGCTTGTTACACGTTGTCTAGAAAGGAGAAGAAAGCTTTTTGTGAATGCTTGGTAAATGTTAAGGTACCACATGGTTACTCATCCAACATCCGTAGTTTGGTATCAATGAAAGACTTGAAGTTGATAGGTCTTAAATCTCATGATTGTCACACTCTAATGCAACAAATATTGCCCGTGGCAATTTGATCTATATTGCCGAAGCATGTAAGGTTTGCAATCACCAGACTTTGTTTCTTTTTCAACAGTCTCTGTAACAAAGTTACGGACCCTGAGACTCTAGATAATTTACAAAGGGAAGTGGTTGTTACCCTATGTCAGCTTGAGATGTATTTTCCTCCTTCGTTCTGTGATATCATGGTACATCTTGTTGTCCACTTGACTAGGGAAGTGAAAATCTTGGGACCGGTTTTCTTGCATTGGATGTATCCCTTTGAACGATACATGAGCATTTTCAAAGGTGATGTTCGAAACCGCTATCGGCCTGAAGGGAGTATAATTGAAGGTTATGTGGCAAGAGAGGTTATGGATTTCTGCAATGACTTTCTCAGTGGTAATGACACTCCTGATAATGACAAGAATATTGACGAGCTATTTGGCAAAGGAATTTTGGGTTCACATGTGAAAGTAATAAGCCGTGAGCAGTTGGAACAAGGTCATTTGTATATTTTACACCACATAGATGAAGTGAACGTTTATGTCGAGGAACATACCAATTTCATCAAAAGACAATATCCTCGAGCGAATACAATGTGGCTTGCTAGAGAGCATAACAAGACTTTTATTAAGTGGTTTGAAGATAAAGTATTACATCAACTATCTCAAACACCAGATGATATTACTGAAACTATCAAATGCCTCGCCTTTAAACCAAAGTTGACTGTTATGTCTTATGAAGGGTATGACATTAATGGATTCACATATTACACAAAGCGCCAAGATGATAAGAGTGTCGTCCAAAACAGTGGGATCACCCTTCAAGCATCGACTATGTTTTTTTCAAGTGCAAAGGATAAGAGTCCACGTGAAGCTAAAATGTCATATTACGGTGTCATTCAAGACATATGGGAATTTGACTACATAGATTTCAGAATTCTGCTCTTCAAATGTAATTGGGTTGATAACACCAAAGGAGTTATAGTGGATGAATTGGGTTTCACTTTAGTGAACTTTGAAAAGATTGCCGAGAAGGATGAACCATTTATATTGGCATCACAGGCGAAACAAGTATTTTATATCTATGATCCTGCAAATGATAAATGGTCAGTTGTTTACTTAAGTACAAATTTTTGTTTTGGCGATTAGCGGGAGCTGCACGAGCTGAGGAAACAAGGAAAGTTCATCCCTGAGGGAACAAAGGATGAACTGACAGTTTCTCTGGGTAACCCAGAGCAACCTAGACGTGTTAGGGCTCTAGGCACTGGTGTGGGCATCAAATCTTTTTTTGGGTCATCCCAGCGCAAACATGTCCCAAAAGTGGGACTTTCACAAGAAGAGGTAACATATTCTTTCTATATAATGTTACTATAAAAGAGAATTCAAAAATTAGAATTTGACGTTTGTTTTATACATGTATAGGTGGATAAGCTATTTGACAGGAAACTCGAAGAAAAACTCGAAGAAGCAATGAAAAAGTGGTAGGCATCTCAGACTGCCACTTACCAGACAATACCTACTGCAGACTCTACTCCTACTCCTACTGCAGAGGTTGGGAGTAATCCTGTAGAACCACCACCTAGCACATCCACTGTAAGTATTTTATGACATAGTAACTAGTTTTTTAATTCAAGATGATACATATATATGAAATTGTAGTCGTTTAAGAAAAAGATGATATGTATATATGTATATAACATTCTTTACACAAAAATTTGTAGGGGTTGAAGCCATGCCGTCTAAAAAGTAAAGAATATGTCGTGGCAGAGGCGTCGGCTTACCCATCCCTACCAGGGGAAACGTGTCACGGGTCTCCAGTACCAGCTGGTTGGATTCGGGTGAGCCCGATACATATATTCCCCCAGTGGATGGATCTTCCACTGCCATATGCCCACCCCGATTGTGAAATGCTTAGTGAGGCAGTAGGCGAAGTGATATTGTGGGAAAAAGTGTATGTCTTCTTTACTGAAAAGGTGCGGTAAATTTACATTACGTTCAATTGTTAGTGTGTGTATATGCTGGCAGTTGATCTGAAATTTTATATATATACAGGTTAAAAAGAACACACCCACAACATCTAGGCCTCCACCTCCACCTCCTGCATTACCTAGTTGGGTTCCACAGGACCTACCTGTCCCGTTAGGTCCTAAATATAGGGGTATGGCAGTATGGTTAGGGGAACATGATATAAACTCCCCTATAATTGTTTCTTCTGATTCAAATTCTACAGGTCAGTCATACGAAACAAAACTATTTATACAAGATATTTTGGAGTTGTTTCGATATGATTGGCTAAATACATCTGTGATAGAGCTATGGATAAGGTGCGATATTCTTTATACATCCATATACCTTGTGTATGATCTGGTGATCTGGTTTCTTATTTATTAATGCATGCATAATTAATACATATTTTGCAGCTACTTAGACAACATATGTCCATATTTTGGATTCGAACATGTAGGGTTTTTGATTCCATCCTTGATTAGTCTAGTAGCTAAAGACCCTACATCAGTTCAACAATACTGCTGTGAGGCTTTTTCAATTTTTGCTGTAAAGAAGAAGACGGTGATAATGGCTCCATTCAATGTCGAGTAAGTTTACTTTGCTTATTATAATTTGGACTTAAGAAAATTACATTTTATTGTGGATTTTGAGTTATTAATTTTTAACTTTTTTCCCTCTAGGGGTAGGCATTGGGAGTTATTGGTTATTGCCCCCGAGATGTTCATTGTGTATTATCTAGATCCTAAGGGGTGTAAATTGAATACAAGATTTGGACACATAATGAAAATGGCAATATTTCGGTGAGAAAATATTTCATTTTTCATATCCGTTAACATATGTTATTACATTACTATTTAATTGCAATGTTCTGTGTTACATTAACATGTAGGGGTTTTGAGGAGTACAAAAAGGCTGGAGGAAAGGTCCCCACGAAAAAGAACCAGCCAATAATTTGGAAGAACGTGAATGTAAGTTCCCGACTGCAATATATGTATATATTATTTATGTGAACAATGCTTAATTAGTTGTATTTGTTAATATTTTGTATGTTTGAATTTATAGTGTGCTACACAAGACAACGAATGGGCATGTGGATACTATGTCATGCGATATATGCACATGATTATCAAACATGCCGAACTGGATATCAAATGTATTGCTCAGGTATTATATAGTCTCATTAGATAATATGATCAAAATATATCAATCTTATTTTTATCTCATTAATTATATATATACATCATTCTCTTTACAGGTGTTTAAAGCTGACCCCATTATAGGAAAGGACTTACCAAATGTTAATGCTCCCTATACGATGGGAGAATTAAATGAAGTAATCGAAGAATGGGCAACAACCATACAATTAGTGGTGGCTTTAAAATATAATTGGGATCCTGATAGCGAATAATGACTAAACAATGATACTTTGTAAATGAATTTCTGAATTATAATATATGTGTGAATGTTTCTACATGTCTGGATGTTTCTACATGTGTCTGAGTGAAAATTAATGGAAGTGTTCGTTGCTATATGAATGTTTCTACATGTGAATGTGAATGAATGGAACTACAGATTGCTAGCATGTGTGAATGTTTATAAATGTGTCAATGAATGGAACTCTTTTATTGTTAATTTTGCAGGTTTGTGGCCTGTTGTTGGCTGACATAAATGGATGTCATAAAACCTGCAGTTCATAACTGAACTGAACAGGTTTCTCATCATGCGACCAGCCACAACAGGTCTGCAGATTGACAGGAAAAAAACAATAGGTGTCGATCATTTGTAAATAACCGACACATAATGATATAGTGTCGGTTTTCCTACAATAAACCGACATCTATTCCTTAACAACACGTCCGTGCTGGACAGCACGGCCGTGGCCAAGATGGCGCGGGTTTGGGCGTCGGTTATTTGTAAAAAACCGACACATAATGTTCTAGTTCCAGTTATTTGTAACAACCGACGTCTATTTTCTAATATATGGCGTCAGTTATTTGTAAATAACCGACACTGATAGTGGCTAAGATGGTGCCCTTTCTGTGGAGCGAAAGTTTTGGGCGTCGGTTACTTATCTAATAACCGACGCCTATTGTCCCCTAATGGCACATTTCTGGTGGCGCGCGAAGAGTTTGGGCGTCATTTTTGGAACCGACGCCTAATGGGTGGACTTTTAGTGTCTCCCACATAGGTGTCGCTTATAAACTGACACTAAAGACTTTAAATAACTGACACTAAAGGTAGGTTATGTAGTAGTGGTGGGCGACACCTTGCTTTGCTTTGCTTTAGTTTCTCCTCCATCCTCTTCTATATATGTGTTTCCTTTCCCTTGCTAAGGATCCCTTTAGTTACTTAGTCTTCCTCTCCTTGGTGCACGACACACTCTCTTCTTTTGCAAGCTTGGTGGTCGATACCCTTGGAGGAGCTAGCTTGGTGGCCGATCCTCCTTGGAGTCTCCTTCTTCCTCTAGTGGTGGCCGAACCCTAAAGTGCCTTTCTCTCCTTCTTCCTTGGTTGTGCGTGGAGCTTGGAGCTAGGAGCTAGGAGCTTGCTTAAGGCGGGTTACATAACTCCTAACCCTAAGTACATTACCTTCTATCTATGTTCTTATATGTTGCTATGATCATGTCGGCTATATGATTTGCTAGTTAGTTCTTTGCTTAAGTTGTTCTTGTTGGCCGAACCATGTGTTCTAGGGTTTCTTGGTGAGCAATACTCCCTTCTCTCCTGGGTCTTGATGAGTGATCTTGAGTTCTAGTATCATGAGCAACTCTCCTCTCTCATTTAAGTTGACAGGTGAGCTTGTGTTCTAGTAGCTCTAGCAACACCCTCCTCTCAGCCTGGACTTGAAGGGTGAGCTTGGTGGTAGTTGTGGACCTCGTTTAGGGTTGTTCTTTGTGATTCCCGATTGGTGATAAGAGATGTGCAAGACCCCTCTCTCGTTTAAGTTGAGAGTTGAGCCATCTTCTTGATCCTTTAGGGTTTTGGTGCCCTTGAGCTTGAGGTCGATGGTGACCCTGTCGGGGTGCACCTTGCCCGATACGGTGTTAATGGTGGTGCTACCCGATACCTCTTGACCTAGAGCCTTGCACGACATGTTGTAGTGGCTTTGATGGGCCATACACCCTGGACCTTGAGAGCCTGTGACAAGTAACGATGAACATCACTGAGTACTAAGCCAAGTTCATGGATCTGTTGAGGTTTTGTCCTCACATGGCGGCGATAGACGAAGAGCAGATCAGACGTTTCGAGAAAGGTCTGAGTGCTGAGCTGATGACACCTGTGTCTGCGTTGGAGAACCATGAGCGGTTTGCTACGTTTGTGGAATCCGTCCGAATGATTGAATGATCAGTAAGGGAGAAGAGAAAGTGTATGTCTAAGAAGAGACTTGCCCAGTGTCAGGGACAGAGGTATGGTGGCTTCAAGAAGCCAAGGTTTTCAACACTGTCAATGATGAGAGGTTCCAGTGCACCGTCACAGTGGTCTCCGAGTAAGGGAAGAGGGTATGTTTCTTCACCGTCAAAGGCACATAGTACAACTTCTGTGGCAGTGACAGGGACATCTAGGCCACGGTTTGAAGTTAAGACATGCTATATCTGCGGTCAGACGGGGCATTTTAAGTCGAGATGCCCAAGTAGAGATGTTGAAGTGACACAGCAGCCGTGGCAGAATCATCAAGGGTCAAATAGACAGCAGCCCAGTGGTAGCAGAGGGCGAGGACGTGGTCAAGTGTCGCAAGCGGGATCGTCTGCTCAAGGAAGCATAGGACGTAGACTGCAAGCAACGGCTCGATTCTATGCTATGAGTCAGTCAGAGGCGATAGTCAATCCGCGAGTGGTGACATGTTAGATGTAGTTATTTCATTCTGATTTGTCTTCTTCTTGCTTCATATCTGTTCTGGTTGACCCGGGTGCTAAACACTCTTTTATCGCCTATAGTATTCTTGAGAATTGTCGTTTACCTGTTAGTTTTAAGAAAGATAGCTTGTTGTTAGAAACCCCTCTTCATAGTTCCTCGATGCTTCGAGAAGAGTGTCCATCTTGTGTCTTATCTTTCTCAGGACACATCATTCGAGTGGATATTATACCACTTTATATGCATGGTTTCGATGTTATCCTTGGGATGGATACCTTAGAGAAGTATAAGGTGGTTTTGGACTGTGGTTCCAAACATGCAATGTTTGATGATGATGGAGAGAAGTGGATCTTCCAGGGAGATAGGAAGATTCTTCTGATGTGTCTGGTATCAGCTATGGTGGCTAAGAAGTTACTACGATAAGGATGTGAGGCATTTCTAGCTCACATTGTGGATACCGTGATGGCTACCGAGGTGAAAGGTCCTAGTCTTGTGGAGGTGACAGTTGTGCGGGAGTTTGCGGATGGGTTTCTCGAAGAGTTCCCCAGTGTTCCTCCACCCCAGGAGATTGATTTTGAGATCAATCTGGTTCTAGGTACGTAGCCTGTTGTGCAGACGCCGTATAGGATGGATCTAGTAGAAATGGCAGAGCTTAAGAAGTAGTTGCAAGAGTTGTTGGAGAAAGGTTTCATCTGACCAAGTACGTCGCCTTGGGGTGCTCCAATGTTGTTCGTCAAGAAGAAGGATGGATCAATGTGATTGTGTATATATTAGCGGCAGTTGAATAAGGTTACAATCAAGAACAAGTACCTGTTACTGAGGATAGATGATCTGTTTGATCAATTACGTGGTGCTACAGTGTTTTCGAAGATTGATCTACGGTCCGGATATCATCAGTTGAGGATTAAGGTGGATGACATACCAAAGTCAGCTTTTAGGACAAAGTATGGTCATTTCGAGTTCGTGGTTATGTCGTTTGGGCTAACCAATGCACCTACTGCTTTCATGGATTTGATGAATAGAGTGTTCCGTACTTTCCTAGATCAGTTTGTTGTAGTCTTTATAGATGACATCTTGATCTACTGTGACAAAGTGGTTTCTGGCTTAATTCGGAGGATAGAATTCCTTTTAAGGTGTGTAGGATGTGATGGTGTGGACTTTTGGAATCCTTAAATATCCTTTAACATGAGTAATTTCACGCATGTTGAGTTGTTTTGAGCATTTCAGGTGTTTTGTCAAGTTTTGATGAAAAATGATAAGTATATCATGATTACGATCATTATAGTTATGTCCTTCGATGTTTGACCTCAAGTTGGCAAGAAGGTACTTTAGTATGTGTTGGACCTATGTCCGAAGTTCCATGTTCAAATGAGGTCCCAAATTAATGATTAGATTTATGATTAAGGGCTATAGTTCTCAACTTATTAAATAGTTGGTTACTTTAGTAAGACATGCAGCCAACACATATACATGAGTGCCTTGTTTTAGAAGCCATGGATATGCTTTTGAAGAGAAGAAATAGAAACCCTTTGGATAAGATCTAATGGCCAATAGTGCATCATCTTTCACCATGAGATTAGAAGACAGTCGTGGGAAGCCAACCTCCATGTCATGGAGAAACGGAATTGTGGGAAAGTGGAACTGGAAACTTAAATTGTGAAACTGTAGGTGAGCAGTTGTCTTCGTACTACCACCCTTGCACAAACAGCCATGCCTTTCAGTAGGGAGAGTAAACCCTCCTCATCCACCACTTCTCCACTGCCGATTGCAGGTGTTGATGGAGAGATGAACATGGTTGCACTTCCCTCTTTTCTCCTATGGTGCCATTGTAAGCTCGATCAAGCTTCTCCACCTGCAAGAAGAAGACACACCGTTGGGAGGATTAGAACGTAGACAAAGAAGGAAGGTGGGGTCATGCGGAAGCATCCAGGGCAGACCACAACATCAGTAAAGTAGAGGAGATGCGCATACAGACAAGCACCAGGGTTGTGCCAGATGCCGCTTCTGCTTCGTCTGACAAGACAGAGCGCACGTGATCCTGGCCGAGAAGGAAGGGAGCGGTGCTGATGATATGTCGTGGCAGCCTTTTTATGCCAGAACAGAAAGGGGCTCGTCCGAGCAGATCCAGGCGGCGGCCATGGACCTTGAGTTTGCGATCGGGAAGCTCTAAGGAGGAAGGACATGTTGCTCGGTAGTGATGGAGGTTCTTGGTTGCACGCCAGGAACCTTGCCCAGGCAGCAGCTGCGTCATGGAAACAGGGAGTCCCGTTGCGGACTCAGCATGAGAGAGAGAGATGGAGGCAAGCAGAGCATGGCCGACCTCTCGCCAGCATTCCAGGTCAGTGTGGTGGAGGCATATTGCTGAGACAGATACCTCAGGTGTCCGTTTGGTGTAGACCGTGAGGAGAAGAGATCGATCATTGCCTTGCTGTGCCGCGATGGCTTCATCCAGGAGCACATCCCAGCGGCGTTGGAGAAAGGAGACACACGCACAGGAGGACCGAGTCCAGACTAGTGAACCAACCCTCAAACCCAAACCGGCTGCCTGCCTCAAGTAAAGGGAAGTGCCCAGCCACGTGGAAGTGGCTGATTGGCCAATTGATGTAAAATCCTTAGAAATACTCAGATCTTGCATAATTCATAGAAATAGAATGTTTATCAGAAAAATGCAAACAAAGTATCGTTATTCTCTGAAACATTAGTAGAACAATATGAAACCTTCATATAAGTGTTTTTAAGCTTATATCTCAGTGATATTAGGCAAGATGTAAAATTCTCTTTTCATGCCTAATAAATAATAAATGATTACCCAAAATTATGAAAATGCATTAGCATCTCTATTATATGATATATAATCCATATGATGTCAAAGATGGTGGTGTTTCAACCGGAAATCATGTAATTTGCTTTATATGGCTAATTAGGGCTTTTAACCCTAAATAAAATGCAATAAATGCATACATGCTCAATAAATGGTGAAATTTACAGAGTAATCTCATATCAGTATCTGGAACCTCAGAATTAAATATGAGATCAGGATGATACCCACAATCCATGTTATACAATGATGTTTGCTCTTAATGTGATATAAAACCATAATCTAGGTTAATGATGTAACCTAGGGTTACTATGTGCACAAAAAGGATATGGAACCTAATGTTCATATGATGAACTTTGATAATGAGATGTAATATGGAAAATGACATCAGTGAGATAATGATAAGATAAGAATACAAGTAATGATACACATATCCTAATGAACTAAGAGAAACTCTAATGAACACGATTAAGGTTAAGATGCGATGTAGATGATGAGAATCTGATAATAGTACATGGTCTTGTCTTAACCAGGGTTGACCAAGATATAGTTGACATGAGGGATATCTGATGATTAGGTTTGTTCTTGACCAAGGTACGCCATTACCTCTTACTTGGCTTATTATACAATATGCTTGTGTTATATGTGTAGTAAAATACTTGGCATATGGTATTGGATGAAATGATTGTTCTTGTACGATATCTTGCTTGATTTTCCATACTTATTTCTATGAACACATGAAACATAAGATATCAGATCGATCATATGATAGCACTAAACTCTTTGGTAGTACAGTGCATTGAAGTGATCTCAAACTCTTTGGTAGTAGATCACACGTGTTAGATCTCAAACTCTTTGGTAGTAGATCACACGTTAAATGATCTCAAACTCTTTGGTAGTAGATCATAAGGCCTAAAAACATCAAAGCCCTTGGGGGAAGATGTACGAGATATATGATGGAAATCTGATTAAAAATATGTGTTCTCTTTTGCTAATGAATATCTTTGTGCAAGTATATGATTTTCTTATATTCTTCTGTTACTGCCAAGTATATTAGTTTTATCTTATTGCCAAGATATGATGAGAGGTATATAAAAGACACGTAGGCATACTCAATACAATATTCCTAAATATTGTGCTGATGTGTACCACATGTAATCTTTTGTTTAGGTTGTGCTTAGGCTTTTGAAGATCCAGGATAGTTGAGAGTTGTGTGGCGAGCTGATGTACAGGTGGACCTGATGTCTTAAGATCATGTTGTTTAGATGTAGTACATGTATATGTAGAGTTTGTTGTTCAATATTTATATCAAATGTTGTAACAATTCGTTATGTAATTATATGTTGAATGGTGAACATGTGTTGTATGGTTTTATTATTGTTCATGTGCATGTGCTACTGTGTTTCCTTCTGATTTCCTCTGATTTTCTTCTTCTTAGCCTAGTGTGTGTTGTTTGAATTGGGATTCTCGATGAGGTGAGGGTTTGAATTTGGACGTCACACATCACATTAAGGTTTAGAAAATTTGGGGACGTCACAGGTGGTATCAGAGCATGAACAATAGAAAAGCCTGACATTTGCTCATTATGCAACTCAAAACTAAAGAACCTTGAACCATAATAATCTTTAGGGTTAGATTAGTCGTCTTTTAGAGACTAGATCTGACCTAGCCTCTAGGTTAGCACCTAGATGTCTGAGAACTAGGTCTAGACTGGTCCTTGTTGAGTAGCAAGTCCTTAGATGTCGTTCTTTCCTTGTGGTGTAGAGGTATGGGACGTTGCACTACATGGAAATGACGTGCATCAAGGGAAGAGAAACCCTAGACATATTGCACACATTGTCTAGAGTAGCTACACTAGTCTACCCCTTGTTCTCACCCTTTTCACTAGTTTTCATGACATTGTACTCTCTACTACGTGTGGGACACTCGTTTTCAGGATTTGGTTTTTGATTCCAAATGGATCGAACCTCTATAGTCTTCTCTGACGCTTGTTTTATCAGAGAAAAACTATATAATATTTTATTATGTATATGTATTACAAAAATGTGTCCCCACACATGTACGAGTAGGCGGTGGTCATGCAACCTGAGTGAAAGAGAATGACATCAGTCTAGAAGAGAGAGTTGTTCTAGATTAGATGTCTAGAGCCTTCTTAGAATATATGATGGACGAAATAGATGACATAAGTTTTGATGATATGATGTAAGCCTTATATAGATGAAATAAGATGGTTATGATGATCTATGTTTGTCTTTGAGGATTCAAGTTCAGTTTGAGGATGCAAGATGAGTTTTTATGATGCAAGTAACTAGGATTTTATGTGATAAGTTATGCTAAGTTAAGATAAGATGTGAGTCAGCATGAGACTCAAGCTCTTTTACAAAGGAGGACCTCTAGTGTTGGGACCAGTTTTGGGGTTAACTCCAGAGAGAGTGAGACCCATTGGGAGATGGTTAGAGAACCTAAACTCCAAGATATGAGAATTATGAGATATGTGATATGTCCTAAACTAGACTACTCATGAGTGATTGAGATGAGTTGCTTTATGCATGATTCCTATAGTTTTCTTGAACCCTAGATGTCCTTTGGAGGACCAAACCCTAGAGATAGAGAGAGAGAGAGGCTCGATATATGTGTGAAAGTGGAAATGAATATGAGAACCTACCATCTGGGTGAGGGAGAGAGCCCAAGACCCTGGAGGAGGTAGCTATGTTAGTTTATGTGAAGCCTCATGCTCGGGTTGGTGGTTTCCCGCATAGGAATCTAGTGGTTGCATGTATAAGAGAGTTTTGTGTATGCATGTTTCATGGGTAGAAGACCTATGAATAGTATGTTGTAGCATGTTTCAGTTTGTGCTTATGTGGCTAGATCTTATAAGGCTATCGCTAGTGCTAATGAGGTAATCTGAGAACCCTAGGCTAAAAAAGAGAAGATAAAGTATAAGTATATGAGATACTCATAGAGATGAGTGAGCTCATAGAGACTAAGCATGGCACCAGCCTCATAAGATGGGCCAGGATAACCTCAATTGGACTAGATGAATTTTTGATATATGTTTGATAAGCCACTCATATAAGTTGTTTAGCAAAACCATGATAAAATATATGTAAGGACGTGATCTAATCTCGAGATGTATAAACATGATACGATGAAAATCTAGAGATGGTTTAATTGATATCAATGCATTAATGGTTAACCATATACATGAATAATGATGATAATGTGATATTGTTGGTTAATCTTGTGATGAAATCACTAGTAAATGTGGTAATTGATTATGAAAAATGAAATAAGATCATATGAATTAAATATGCTACATGAGGTGTTAATATTAATGCTTAATTAAGATGAAAAATATAGTTTGATAGTTAGCAAAATATAATGATGATGACACCTTGATATGATCTATATGGATAAAGTGAGTTAATTACATGTGACTTCCTCATAAGAAGTATATGTTAATGTTTAATTCTTGGGTAAAATGAGGATGAAAATCTTATAATATGAAAGATGTCATGAAATAACCTAAGTTTCTAAACCCTTGTTTGAGCCTTCTATGGAGTGAGGTTTCACCCTTAATACTTTTAAAACCTCCTTATAGTGCTTTAGAAACATGGTTCAAGGTAACCTTTATGGATATGTTACCCATCATGCCCTCCATATGGAAGAAGTTCGTTGGTTTTCCTTGGAATAAGAGGATGGTTTAATTTCGAGGACGAAATTTCTTTTAAGATGTATATGATGTGAAAAAGTGGTTTCTGGCTTAATTTTGAGGACGGAATTCCTTTTAAGGTGTGTAGGATGTGATGGAGTGGACTTTTGGAATCCTTAAATATCCTTTGACATGAGTGATTTCACACATGTTGAGTTGTTTTGAGCGTTTCAGGTGTTTTGTCAAGTTTTGATGAGAAATGATAAGTATATCATAATCACGATCTTTATAGTTATGTCCTTCAATGTTTGACCTCAAGTTGGCAAGAAGGTACTTTAGGGTGTCCTGGACCTATGTCTGAAGTTCCATGTTCAAATGAGGTCCCAAATTAATGATTAGATTTATGATTAAGGACTATAGTTCTCAACTTATTAAATAGTTGGTTTCGTTAGTGAGACATGCGGCCAACGCATATACATGAGTGCCTTGTTTTAGAAGCCATTGATAGGCTTTTTCCGAGAAGAAACAGAAACCCTTTGGATAAGATCTAATGGCCAATAGTGCATCATCTTTCACCATGAGGTTAGAAGACAGTCGTGGGAAGCCAACCTCCACGTCATGGAGCGATGGAATCGTGGGAAAGTGGAACTGGAAACTTTAATTGTCAAACTGTTGGTGAGCAGGTTGCTTCGTACTACCACCCTTGCACGAACAGCCATGCCTTTCAGTAGGGAGAGCAAACCCTCCTCATCCACCACTTCTCCACTGTCGATTGCATGTGTTGATGGAGAGACAAACATGGTTGCACTTCCCTCTTTTCTCCTACGGTGCCATTGTAAGCTCGATCAAGCTTCTCCACCTGCCAGAAGAAGATACACCGCTGGGAGGATCGAACGTAGACAAAGAAGGAAGGTGGGGTCATGCGGCAGCATCCAGGGCAGACCACAACATCAATAGAGCAGAGGATATGTGCACACAGACAGGCACCAGGGTTGTGCCAGATGTCGATGCTGCTTCGTATGACAAGATAGAGCGCACGTGATCCTGGCCGAGAAGGAAGGGAGCGGTGCTAATGATCTGACGTGGCTGCCTTTTTACGCCAGAACTGAAAGGGGCTCGTCAGAGCAGATCCAGGCGGTGGCCATGGCCCTTGAGTTTGCGATCGAGAAGCTCTAAGGAGGAAGGACTTGTTGCTCGATAGTGATGGCGGTTCTTTGTTGCACGCCAGGAACCTTGCCCAGGCGGCAGCTGCATCGTGGAAACAGGGAGTCTCGTTCCAGACTCGGCATGAGAGAGATAGATGGAGGCGAGCAAAGCATGGCTGACCACTCGCCATCATTCTAGGTCAGCGCGGTGGAGGCTTATCGCTGAGACGGATACCTCAGGTGTCCATTTCGTGTAGACCGTGAGGAGAAGAGACCGATCGTTGCCTTGCTGTGCGGCAACGGCTTCGTCCATGAGCACATCCCAGCGGTGCTGGAGAAAGGAGACGCACGCACAGGAGGACCGAGTCCAAACTAGTGAACCAACCCTCAAACCAAAACCGACCGCCTGCCTCAAGTAAAGGGAAGCACCCAGCCAAATTGAGGTAAAATCCTTAGAAATACTCAGATGTTGCATAATTCATAGAAAATAGAATGTTTATCAAAAAATGCAAACAAGGTATCGTTATTCTCAGAAAAATTAGTAGAACAATATGAAACCATCATATAAGTGTTTTGAAGCTCATATCTCAGTGATATTAGGCAAGATGTAAAATTCTCTTTTCATGCCTAATAAATAATAAATGATTACCCAAAATTATGAAAATGCATTAATATCTCTATAATATGATATATTATCCATATGATGTCAAAGATGGTGGTGTTTCAACCTGAAATCATTTAATTTGCTTTATATGGATAATTAGGGCTTTTAACCCTAAATAAAATGCAATAAATGCTTACATGCTCAATAAATGGTGAAATTTACAGAGTAATCTCATATCAGTATCTGGAACCTCAAAATTACATATGAGATCAGGATGATACCCACAATCCATGTTATACAATGATGTTTGTTGTTAATGTGATATAAAACCCTAATCTAGGTTAATGATGTAACCTAGGGTTAATATGTACAAAAAAAGGATATGGAACCTAATGTTCAGATGATGAACTTTGATAATGAGATGTAATCTGGAAAATGACATCAGTGAGATAATGATAAGATAAGAATACAAGTAATGATACACATATACTAATGAACTAAGAGAAACTCTAACGAAAACGATTAAGGTTAAGATGAGATGTAGATGATGAGAATCTAATAATAGTACATGGTCTTGTCTTAATCAGGGTTGAACAAGATATAGTTGACATGAGGGATATTTGATGATTAGGTTTGTTCTTGACCAAGGTACGCCATTACCTCTTACTTGGCTTATTATACAATATGCTTATCTTATATGTGTAGTAAAATACTTGGACAATGGTATTAGATGAAATGATTGTTCTTATATGATATATTGCTTGATTTTCCATACTTATGGCTATGAACACATGAAACATAAGATATCAGGTCCATCATATGATAGCACTAAACTCTTTGGTAGTACAGTGCATTGAAGTGATCTCAAACTCTTTGGTAGTAGATCACATGTGTTAGATCTCAAACTCTTTGGTAGTAGATCACACATTAAATGATCTCAAACTCTTTGGTAGTAGATCATAAGGCCTAAAAACATCAAAGCCCTTGGGGGCAGATGTACGAGATATATGATGGAAATGTGATTAAAAATATGTGTTCTCTTTTGCTAATGAATATCTTTGTGCAAGTATATGCTTTTCTTATATTCTTCTGTTCCTACCACGTATATTAGTTTTATCTTATTGCCAAGATATGATGAGAGGTATATAAAAGACACGTAGGCATACTCAATACAATATTCCTAAATATTGTGCTGACGTGTACCACATGTAATCTTTTGTTTAGGTTGACCTTATGCTTTTGAAGATCCAAGATAGTTGAGAGTTGTGTGGCGAGCTGGTGTACAGGTGGACCTATTGTCTTAAGATCCTGTTGTTTAGATGTAGTACATGTATATGTAGAGTTTGTTGTTCAATATGTAATATCAAATGTTGTAACAATTCATTATGTAATTATATGCTGAATGGTGAACATGTGTTGTATGGTTTTATTATTGTTCATGTGCATGTGCTACTGTGTTTCCTTCTGATTTCCTCTGATTTTCTTCTTGTTAGCCTAGTGTGTGATGTTTGAATTGGGATTCTCGCTGAGGTGAGGGTTTCAATTTGGACATCACACATCAGATTAAGTTTTAGAAAATTTGGGGACATCACATCTAAAGTCGGGACAAGCAAGAGCATGAGCGACATCTTCGAAGAGCGTTTACTCTTCTTCTCCAACATCGGTTGTATGCCAAGTTCAGTAAGTGTGAGTTCTGGTTGGAAAAGGTGACTTTCTTGGGTAATGTGATATCTGTAAAAGGAGTCAAAGTAGACCTGAACAAGGTGGAGTCTATTGCAGAATAGGAACAGCCGAAGACGCCGACAGAAGTTCATAGTTTCCTAGGTTTAGCAGGATACTACAAGAGGTTTATCAAGGACTTCAGTGCGATCGCGTTGCCGATGATGAAGTTGACTAGGAAGGATGTACCTTTTGTATGGGATAATCAACGTCAGCAAGATTTCCAAAGTTTGAAGGAAAAATTGACCAGTGATCCATTGTTAATCCTTCCAGAACCTAGGAAGGGCTATGTTGTCTTCTGTGATGCTTCCAAGTAAGGTTTGGGTTGTGTGTTGATGCAGGAAGATCATGTGGTTTCTTTTGCTTTGCGACAGCTTAAGAAACATGAAGAGAACTATTCGACTAATTATTTGGAGTTGGCAGCAGTGGTTCATGTGTTAAAGATTTGGAGACACTATCTTTACGGAGAAGTGTGTCAGATTTTTACGGATCATAAGAATTTGAAGTACATCTTTTCGCAACATGAGTTAAACATGCAACAACGTCATTGGATGGAGTTGATCAATGACTACGACTGCACCATCTAGTATCATCCTGGTAAGGCAAATGTGGTAGCTGATGCGCATAGCCAAAAGTCTTCTTCTTCTTCAAAGAAGGCACAGTTGAGTTCACTAGTACGTCATAGATGGGATATGCTTGTTTCCCTATGACAGATGAATGTGCAGATGGAAGTCTCCTTATTAGCTGGACTCTTAGCACAGATGCAAGTCAAGCCTACGCTGAGACACAGATCAAGGATGCACAACAAGAAGATGACACAGTACGGTTGATCAGATCAAAGTTCGACAGCGAAAAGTGTGATGGGTTCCATGAGTCCGAGGATGGACTAGTCTGCTATCGTGATAGGATGATGGTCCCCAAAGCTGATGATCTGAGGAAGTTAGTGCTCGAGGAAGCACACACATCGATGTATGCTATGCATCCAGGAGTCACCAAGATGTATCATAGTCTGAAGGACTTGTATTGGTGGCCCGACTTGAAGAAAGATGTAGCTGAGTTCGTGGCAAGGTGTGCGGTATGTCAGCATGTCAAGGCTGAACATCAGAAGTCGGAAGGTGCGTTGCAACCTCTGCCGATACAGCAATGGAAATGGGATCATATAACCATGGATTTTGTAGTTGGTCTACCCAGGAAAACTAGGAATCATGATTCTATTTGGGTTATAGTGGACATATTGACGAAGTCTACCCATTTCATATCGGTAAAGACAACATATACAGCAGAGAAGCTCGCTCGAGTATATGTGGATGAGATAGTGCGGTTGCAGGGTGTGCCAGCGACGATAGTTTCTGACAGAGGTCCTCAGTTCACGAGTCGTTTCTGGGAACAATTGCGCAGAGTGTTGGGAACGCATTGAGGTTCAGTACCACCTTCCACCCACAGACAGATGGATAGTCTGAGAGGACTATTCAGATTCTAGAGGATCTCCTTCAAGCTTGGTTTTTTGCAGTTCCTAGGCAGTTGGGACATACACCTGAGTTTGATAGAGTTTGCCTACAACAACAGTTATGAGAGGAGCATTGACATGGCTCCTTATGAGACTTTATATGGTAGGAAGTGCAGATCTCCTTTGTGTTGGTATGGGCATGGTGAATATCAGCTTTTGGGTCCTGAGTTAGTATAGTAGACGACATAATAGATCCAGGTGATACATCAACAGTTGAAAGCAGCACAGGACAGGCAGAAGTCTTATGCATACAATCGTTGATGACCTTTGGAGTTCCAGGTAGGAGATAAAGGATATCTTACAGTCTCGCTGTGGAAAGGTTTGCTGAGGTTTGGCTGGAAGGGTAAGTTAGCACCTAGGTATATGGGGCCATACCCAATCATACCACGTGTTGGTAAGGTAGCTTACGAGTTAGAGCTGCCGCCAGAGTTGCACAGGTTACATCCGGTGTTCCATGTTAGTATGCTGAAGAAAAGTCATCCAGATTTAGGAACAGTGCTACAGCCAGACGAAGTTGAGCTTGTTGAAGATGTGACCTACGAGGAAGGTCCTATGATGATCCTTGACAAAAGGGTTAATAAGTTGAAGAGGAAGGACCTGGTTCTTGTGAAGGTTCTTTGGCATCATCGTGGCATTGAGGAAGCCAAGTGGGAGCTTGAGGAAGAGATGAGGAGGAAATATCCCTCGTTTTCTCTTAGGATTTCGGGGACGAAATCCCTTTGTAGGGGTTAGCTTGTAAGGACCTTGACCTCTGTTTAGGGTTTACCCTGTTTGCTTTGCTTAACCTTGATGCTTTGTTGCTTGGTAATCACCTTTAGTGGTGATTAGGGTTTGTTGGTGCCTTGTTGAGAGTTGGAGGTGCTACTTGCAATTAACCCAAGTCTAGGGTTTGTGGGCAAGTTTATCACCTTATGATGTGTTCCTCCCTCTCCTTGCTTCCTCTAGTGTTGAGAGGAAGGTTTGGGTCTGTTTCTTGAGTTCCTTTGGGCTTGGATGAGCTTGTTGGGCCTTGTGGTGCCTTGCCCTTGCTTGGTGGAACCTTGTGTTGGGTAAGAGGATGCTTGTGTCACCCAGGCTGTGTCACCTAGGGTTGTGTCGCCTGTGGTGGTGGTGTGTCGTCCAAGTCTGTTGCCCATGGATCTTTGACCTTGTTTGTGTCACCACTAGTGGACACTTGGTGTGTGATGCTGGCATGTGGCAATGGCCTTGGACATGTGTTTAGGGCATGTTAGTGTGGTGGAATTGCCAATGGACAAGTATCGCTAGGTGGGTGACACCTTGCTTTTCTTTGATTTGGTTTCTCCTCCATCCTCTTCTATATATGTGTTTCCTTTCCCTTGATAAGGATCCCTTTAGTTCCTTAATCTTCATCTCCTTGGTGCACGACACACTCTCTTCTTTTGTAAGCGTGGTGGCCGATACCCTTGGAGGAGCTAGCTTGGTGGCCGATCATCCTTGGAGTCTCCTTCTTCCTATAGTGGTGGTTGAACCCTAGAGTGCCTTGCTCTCCTTCTTCCTTGGTGGTGCGTGGAGCTTGGAGCTAGGAGATTGGATCTTGCTTAAGGCATGTTACATAACTCCTAACCCTAACTACATTACCTTCTTTCTATGTTCTTATATGTTACAATGATCATGTCGGCTATATGAGTTGCTAGTTAGTTCTTTGCTTAAGTTGTTCTTGTTGGCCGAACCATGTGTTCTAAGGTTTCTTGGTGAGCAATACTCCCTTCTCTCTTAGGTCTTGAGGAGTGAGCTTGAGTTCTAGTATCATGGGAAACACTCCTCTCTCGTTTAAGTTGAGAGGTGAGCTTGTGTTCTAGTAGCTTGAGCAACACCCTCCTCTCTCCATGGACTTGTAGGGTGAGCTTGGTGGTAGTTGTGGACCTCATTTAGGGTTGTTCTTTGTGCTTCCTGATTAGTGATAAGAGATGTGCAAGACCCCTCTCTCGTTTAAGTTGAGAGGTGGGCCATCTTCTTGATCCTTTAGAGTTCTGGTGCCCTTGAGCTTGAGGTTGATGGTGACCCTGTCGGGGTGCACCTTGCCCGATATGGTGTTAATGGGGGTGCTGCTTGATGAGTGCATATTCGTCATGGAATTCAATTATCTTTTTGAAACAAATTCAAATCTATTCATACCTTTTTCACTCAATATAAATCATAATCTGTATAACTACTTGGATGATTCAATTATCAAGGTTTTAACTAAAAGTTGTTCACTTAATACAGGTAACCAAGCAATTCCACACATGTGGTCCCAAGACCGTTTGAGCCCATGCGGTCCCAAGACCGTTTGAGCCCATGCGGTCCCTAGACCGTTTGAGCCCTTGCGGTCCCAAGACCGTTTGAACCAATGCGGCCCCAAGACCGTTTGGGTCCATACGGTCTCAAGACCATTTGCTGGAATACACGAAGATCGAATGCTGAAACCGATTGCTAAGGTCGACCGCGCGAGCTGCAAACCGCATGACCGATAGCGGACTCAACACCGTTTGGTTACATGCGTTTTCAAGACCGTTTGGGTCCATGCAGTTTCAAGACCGTTTGGGTCCATGCAGTCTCAAGATCGTTTGGGTCCATGCGGTCTCAAGACCGTTTGGGTCTATGCGGTCTCAAGACCGTTTGGGTCTATGCGGTCTCAAGACCGTTTGGGTCTATACGATCTCAAGACCGTTTGGGTCCATGCGGTTTCCAAGACCGGTTGCCACGATCGTGAAGACCGAACGAAGATCAAATGTCGCACACTCAAGACCAGTTGTTGTATATTCACACTGAGATCAAGACCGTCCTCAAGATCGATTGACACAACTGCCAATTTAGACCGTTTGGCAGCAAACGGTCTCCAAACCGTTTGGCACCAAACGGTCTCCAGAACGTTTGGAGGGGACATTTCTAGCAACTTACCCAAACCGTTTGGGACAGATCTGAGCATATAAATAGGACCCCAAGGGTCCTCATTTGGGGGCATCAGATCCGGACGCCACCAGGCTGCCAGAGCACACCTCCGATCAAGTTCCAATCCACCTACTGCCTGTGTTGCAACCAAGGAGGCTGAGAAGAGAAGGAAGACGGAGCAAGGGGCGTATCTTCTTCACCGAGCTGCGACTACCTTCTGCACCGAGCTCATTGTGAATCTCTCTTTCTCTCTCATCCTTCTAGTTTCTCGCACCATGAGCGAGTAGTACCTTTTCGCTGGTGTGCGGGGACTAGGCCCACTGCCCATGCAACCATGTTCTTTTGTTAAACTCTCCATGGCAATGCATTAACTCTTTATTTCGTTGTTAATCATTATGCTAGTAGTTTGGTAGATTGCTTGCTTTCATCTTTGTGCTCCCTATGTTGCGATAACATCTATATATAGGTTCGAACGTCATTTAACAAGTTAGACTCCTTGATGAGAACTTCTGAAAGGATTCCTTGAGGTTATAAGTGTATGATCCATGAGGGGACGAGCCATCTAGCCTTCGGTGATGCTTCTGTGCACTTGACGCCTGTATAGGGGGTTCACAGCCTTAGTTGGATCTTACATCTTCTTGTTAATAATTGATGTTAGCTAGTATGTTTATCGCCTGCTTGTTTATCGGTTAGCGCGGCTGACTCCCAAACTAGAAATAGGATGGGATTCCTCTGAGGTCGTAAGTGTATGATCCACGAGGGGACGAGCCATCTATCCTTCAGTGACGCTTCTGTGTGCCTGACGCCCGTATGGGGGGCCCGCAACCTCTTTGGATTTCTATATCTTCAGAGCCGTAAGTAAAGTGATTCGGATGGTGACAAGACATCTGATGCCTAAGGTGATGCTTACGCGAACCTAACGCCCGCATGGGGGGTTTTGCAGCAGCTCTACTTGGATTGTTATATATTGCCTGGATTGTTCATGATTGAATATGCTTGCGTGTGTAGCAGTGGTGAAACTCGGTACCATCCCAGCGATTCCATATCATTGATCTAAACTATTACGACCCCACCTTTCGGTAACCCCCAATTAAGGGAGACCAAGAGGTTGAAGCCACACCTATAAATTCCGGATCAAAGGTTCGACATATAACCAAAAACAATTATTAAATTCTAACAGACTATACTAAAAAATAGTAATTAAATTTTTGTATACCTTTGAAAAATTTGGAATAAACTAAACTTCTAACAACAGCTGGACTATTCTAACTAATGTCCTCCTTGTTCTTTAATTCTTGAATTCACAATGTGTCACTTTACTGTTTGTACTGTTGAGATTTGTACCTAAATAGCCGACAAACAAAATCACAATCAGCCGAAGTTGGTATGTGGAGAAAATAGATAATGTTCAACTATGTTAACAATATACTCATTCAATTAGTCATTTAACAATCAAGATTACATTTTAAGCCATACAACTCAATCCATACATATTCTCGAACTCTGGGTTGTCCCTGTAGTGGACATGGATATCACCTCTCTTTTAGGTAATAGAGTCGCATGGCACTATCCGAAGATAGCCAAATATCTAACTCAACGTGACATGATGGTCCTACCTCAATGGTAGCCATGTACTAAGTCATCCATAGACCTGATGGACCTACCCAATAGGTAGCCATATACTAGGTCATCCATAGACCTGATGGACCTACCCAATAGGTAGCCATGTACTAGGTCTTTCCCTAACCTGATGGACCTACCCATAGGCAGCCATGTACTAGGTTAGCTATAATGCCACAGAGAGAACCAGGATCTGAGTTTGTAGGCATATTGTTACGACCCTACCTTCCGATAACCCCCAATTAAGGGAGACCGAGAGGTTGAAGCCACACCCATAAAATTCCGGATCAAAGGTTCGACATATAACCAATAACAATTATTAAATTCTAACAGGCTATACTGAAAATGGTAATAAAAAATTTCTTTATCATACCTTTTTTAAAGTTGGAAGTACTAAACTTCTAACCACAGATGAACTACTCTAACTAATTCCTCCTTGTTCTTTAATTCTTGAATTTACAATATGTCACTTTACTATTTTGTGCTTTGGAATTTGTATCTAAATCGCCGACAAACAAAACAACGGTCAGTCGGTATGTGGGGGAAACAATAATCAAGCAATTATGCTAACAATGTAATCAAGCAATTAGTCTTTTTAACAATCAAGATTACATTTTAATATAACATCCGCGATCCACAAGTTCCATAATCTCTGAGCTGTCCCTAAAGTGGACCTGTATACCACACTCCAACCCCTCATGATCCACCGAAACAGTAAACCAGTTTCTAGGGTTGAGTCACATGGTAAACCAAAGAGTCTCATGAACCACACAAGGCAATCCAGTTTCTAACTCTCAGTATGCTGAAGAGTCTCATGAACCGCACAAGGCAATCCAGTTTCTAACTCTCGGCAATCCTAGACCTGTCTCTAGGAATTACCCCTTTTTCAGCCTTTTTAAAGCAACAGAGGTGAACAAGGATCTAGCCAGTTATATGCATACTTATGGTGATAATCATAGTCACTTTATAGTTGCATGAAATAAATAGACATTCAACAGTTATTTCAAGCAACCGGTAAATCATTCGGAAATCGCTGGGAAACTGAAGCGATTATTCATAAGCGTAACCACATACCTTTACTTGCACTTTTCAAGATAATAATCCAGTCAACAAGCAATGAGGAAGAGAAATCCTGAAATAAAAGTACCAATTCCTTTTATTAATATTTAACCAATTTCCTTATTCAAATTAGGATTTCAATTCCATAATTAGGGTTTCTTCTAGAAATTAGGGTTTTACTTCTTCTTTCATCATTAACATCCTTAATTTATCAATCCTCATAAAACTCTTAATTTCTCATTGAATTTCCTTTATTAAACAATTGTTTTCCTTATTTCATAAAAATATAGTTTTTATTTCTCTTTATCCCAAATTAGGGTTTTCCATGCAAATTAACCTTCTTTTAAACATTATAATTCCAAGTTAAGCATTTTTGTATTCAAATAACAAATTAAACTACCATTATCATTATCAGAGTCAAACTTGACGATTTGACTTGTTAAATTACCAAATTACCCTTTCAACATCCTATTAGGGTTTCTTATCAAATTTTAATAAACTTTATTATCCAAATAAAGTAATTTTGCAAAACTAGGTGGAATTAGGTTCTGGAATTATTTTTATCGTGTTCCTTGCATTTTTCTATGCAACTTTCATATACAAAGTTTTCTCATTAGATAATTCTAGAAATTACTACGAATTTTGCAAGAAAAAGTCCTTTTTCTGATTATTCGTTAGAGATGGGAAATTACCGAAAAACTCCAGCCGTTCGATGGGTGCTCCCGTGGTCCGCGCCTCGATCCGACGATCCTCGCCACGCGTCTCCTTTCACTTACGCGCCTCACGCTTGATCCGTTGGATCTCGTGGGTCCACGGTGGACCACGATCTAATCGTCTTCGCCTAACTCTGACCCGATCGTTCGATCACGATCGAACGATCACTGCTCTCCTTCTTCTTTGTTCTCAGTTCTTCTACATGCGGCGGAGCCGCGACGGCGCTCTCACCGGAGCAAGGTTGATTGCGAGCGAGGGTGAGCAAGGGAAGGCAATAAGTCGCCGCTCAGGTTCGCAAAGATACCAGGGATCGAGGGATCCCCTTTTATAGGCCATGGGAGTTCCCCTCTAGGGTTTCCCATCATGGCCGCCAATCCTATTCCCAGCCCGATTGGGCGTTTCTAGGATTTGCGACGAAACCCTATCAAACCAGGGTCCACCTTCTCCGCCTTGATCTCCCGGATTCAAAAGGACTCCTCCCTTGAATGCTCGTGTACTGAATCCATCAGGAAACCACGAAGAAGATCTCCCTGAGGCGCGCTACAGTCCCAGTCCTTCTGGGACTCTGGAAGATGACCGCACATCATTGGATTTGGATCCAACGATCCAGGTTGATTGCGTTTAACACTAAATAGGAAATCATATCCTAAATCATTAATTAAAGCCAATTTCCATGGGAAACTTAGAAATTTAATAACTCCCAATTGGCTACTCCGATTTTTACCGAATTTTGAGGGAAGCTTCCTCATAGGTTTCTCTTACTTCCTACAAAATTTGGAGGGATTATAAGAAGGATTTGATTCCTTTCCTTGTAATGCAAGTTATCATGATATTAATCACTTTTTCCCTCTTTTCCTTAATCCTATTATTATTATTTCTTGGTTTTGAGTTCCTTGAACTCCAAGATATCCATAAACTCGAATTCTTATCTTTAGGGGAAATATTCCACATCCTTTATCTTATTTTATGGAATTCTTTATGTATTCATTAATCATATCAATTTGGGCTTCGAATAAAGCAAGGCCCATTAAGAAACATGCAATCAATCATCCATGAAATACATTTCAATCAATCATGAAAATTCATTTATCTTTAATTGATATTTACAAATCTCATTATATAATTTGGAAAATTGAGGTTATAACATCCTCCCCTCCTTATAGGAATTTTGTCCTCAAAATTCAACAGTCAACAAACAAGTCAGGATATGCTTTTTCCACGTCCGTCTTTAGCTCCCATGTGGCCTCATCCTCTCCATGATGTTTCCAAAGAACCTTTACCATCTCTATGTTCTTATTTCTGAGCTCTTTTACCTTAGTATCTATAATACGCACAGGTAACTCAGGATAAGACAGCTTCCCTTGAAGCTCAATAGGTTCAATGCTCAACACATGGCTGGGATCTTGCACATATCGTTTCAGATTGGACACGTGAAAAACATCACACATAACTCTATCCTGAGGGGTAGGGTCAAAACCTAACCATCTCCACCCATCCATCTCTAATGGACCCATGTATCGGGGACTCAACTCTCTTAATTATAACTTAGAGGGGTCGGATTTTCATGTCACATTATATTTCCCCCACAGTGCACTGCATGTTAGTCTACTTTGCATCTGCTTACGACTCTTATCGTCTCTAGGCTCCTTTCAGCCCTTGCACAATCAAAGTGACTTCATCTACACGCACTGTGGTCCTTTTCTAACCATCATTTGGTACTTTCACCAACATCACCTTACTGAAGTGGTGACCGACACAACCTCCCTTACAGAGCTTCATATAAAACCCGATACTGGCTATGGTGGTCATTGTCACATCTTTCATAGGACAAGAACTGTCTTTAGATATCACCCTGAACGAGCACACATGCCCTCATCAGACCCTTTAGTCTGGATCATACTAACCATGGTTAGGGGTGATAAACTATACTACATAGAGTTCTCAATGTACCTACTTCCACTTTATGGAAGTGAACCTTTAGGTCAAACTCAAGAACCTTCGAACTCGCTTCATGGTGTAGTTGAACCATCTCTCTCATGGGTAGTTCAACAAAACTCCTTCTTTCTCATGTCCGCTGGGTAAGGCGACCTACCATAACCCATATTGCATTTCAACCTTTCCTTGGTCCAAGGGAGACCCATCACCACATCCATAGTATTGATCTCCCATTCTCTCTCAAGGAATCTTTTGTCCTCTATATCGATACACTGGTTTATTGGGGTTCGTCCTTTACCTCCTGGCTTGCATGGCCATAAACCATATGCAACCTCATCTTAAGCATCCAAAGTGTTATCTCCATTTCCATGGTGTATCATGATTTCCTGTATGTCATGATTCTTCAAGATCGATTCCTCTGAAACCCGAAACCACTCTAGTCAGGGTTTCATCACCTTCTTTTCCAAAGAAGTGCATCTGAGGTTATATCACCATCCTTTCATTATGTCAAGGACTAGACTGGCTAACCAACCAACTCGTATCTTATTATATTTGAGTGTTATCTAAACACCACTCCTTTTCGAACATAGGGTTAGCCAAAACAAGTCAGATGTATCTCAACCAGCGCATCTATTACCACTTCACATCCTTAGCTATTAGGTAACGTTGAAGACACATACTTCCATGTATTTCACTTATTATCTCCCCTTAAACTCTCTATCTATCTTTATTAAGAACACTCTCTGATTTCATCATCGTGGTGATTAAACTCAACCTGGTATAACTTATAAGTTCCACTTAGCTCAGGATACACACATCCTCATAAGGTGACTATCTTCCATGTATCATTCTCTTTACCAGGGTAGGTTATCTTCTCTATCCCCATTTCTCGTGGCAACATTCCAACCTACATCATCTCTTATCCTTAGTGTATGCCATGCGTAATGTACTATTTTTCACTCTCATAACAAGAGGAAATAAGCATTTGGCTGTAGTCCAAATACAAAGTTCTTCCTGTTCCAAGAGTAGAGATGGTACATCCCACCTTGCCAATACACCTTTTAAATCTAAGTTGAAAAGTGCCACATGTGTCTCTACATCACAGACATCATGCTAACAAACTAATCTTGAACCTTCTGAGGTTTATATCCTTGGTCATCTCCTCTAGGTCTATAGGGTACCGACTCTTTTGGGGTCATCCCTCTTCCCTTGTGCATCAAGCGAGTGCCCTACTCATCTGCCCTTTGGGTCCCATGAGTTCATGAAGGTGATCAATCTCCTAACCCATGGCCGTTAGACAATGATAGTTGTTACCTCCCGACCCTATGGTCATGTGCAACTGGGGAATTAGACAACTCCTACTTTCATCGGTCTTATCCTTACCTGACCCTAGGATAGACTTAGGATTCTTCATTATAATTCATGTTTACTTAGAACCTTACCCATGTCTTCATCATCTCCCTTTCTGCATTTATGTGCTGGCCTTCATCCTTTCATTGGGATCATGGCAACCTGTCTACCTTGGTTAAGCCCCATACTGATTACCTTCATGGTAACTCATTCATATGCAATTAGAGTTGGATATCTATGGGTCTACACGTTCATTCTCATACCATGTACTCTTCACTTAACTTCTCAAGATCCTATGAGACCTCTTAACAAAACTGATATACACCCTACCAAAGGGGTCCCTCTCCCAGGATGGGAGGAAAACTATCCCTTGACCACGAGGTCGTAAAAGCTCCTAGGTCTAGGGTTTACATCCACATGAGCCTACTTAACCCTAGCAAGCTATTAAGGTATAAGCAGATCACCCACTGAATCATGCTAGGTTATACTTGTCCTCTTTCCTCAATGTTGAATCAAGATCATATCTTCATTTATCCTCAACCTAGCTGTGAGGGGTTCACCAAACCTACCTTTAACTTAAAAGGGTTTTCCCTTTCCTTTATGCATGTGGAGCACCATACTCGAAACTATAACAACTTAATCCTCATCATGAGTATTAGGTATACCACATCCCCTCTTAGGCCTAAGAACCCTAGGTTCACCAACTGCATACTCTATTTCTTAACCATGCACCAAGCTTGCAAAAGCATGACATGTACTTCTGTCATCCTTCCCTTGAACAACCCTTTAAGGTTGAGTCCTCTTCAAGGACAATCAACATGGTACAAGGCCTCAAAACTTGTTACTATACTTCTCTAGGGTTTATGGAACTCTTCTTCTCATCTATACGAAGGTATAAACAGACTCATCTTCTATCTAAGATTTGGGTGGCCAAAGGTACTCGGTCATCCAACCTCTCATGGCTCATATGGCATCCCAGACACATCCATCCAAACACCTGGTCTAACTCATCATGCCATATCTCTCTATATCCTTCACTTAGGGTTAGGGTTAACGTCATCCTCGTAGCCATGTTTCTACTTATCATGGAGATCTCTATCTCCAAAACTAACTTATCCTCCAGACAAGAAGGTCTAGCCTCAGGTCTCTTCTGAGGTCACGATAACTTATGTCATACGACCTAAGCATGTATCTATCATTTAGTTGCGCTTAATCTATTAAACTTATGTCCATGACATCTTATTTACATACTTTTCATTAATTTGATGGAGGATTCCTTAAACCTTATTAACCTTACCCATACCTCAAGAGGGTGAGGAAAAGAGAGAAAACCCTAATCCTTAGGGTCCTTAACAGAATTTTTGTGATGAGAAGGGATGAATAAGATGAGAAGTCCTAAAGGTATCTTATTTCGATTCATACCCTAAGACTTTGGCCAAGCTGTCACACGGGTCTGGGAGTCCTCGTATTCCGACTAGCGGTGCGGAGGAAAATATTGCCAGCCCCCGGTCGTGATCCTTTTCTAGACACCTCCGTCTTTCGGATAATCCTCTAATAACTCCCTTGGGTTCTATGGAGTTTGTAAAATTTAATAATTATTAATGGTTTCATGAGGAACCTAGGCTCTGATACCAAATGTTACAACCCCACCTTTCGGTAACCCCCAATTAAGGGAGACCAAGAGGTTGAAGTCGCACCCATAAATTTCGGATCAAAGGTTCAACATATAACCAAAAACAATTATTAAATTCTAACAGACTATACTGAAAAATGGTAATAAAATTTTTGCATACCTTTGAAAAATTTGGAATAAACTAAACTTCTAACCACAGCTAGACTATTCTAACTAATTTCCTCCTTATTCTTTAATTCTTGAATTCACAATGTGTCGCTTTACTGTTTGTACTTTTGAGATTTGTACCTAAATCACCGACAAACAAAACGACGATCAGTTGAAGCTGGTATGTGGAGAAAACAGATAATGTTCAACTATGTTAACAATATACTCATTCAATTAGTCATTTAACAATCAAGATTACATTTTAAGCCATACAACTCAATCCATACATATTCTCAAACTCTGGGTTGTCCCTGCAGTGGACATGGATATCACCTCTCATTAAGGTGATAGAGTTGCATGGCAATACCCGAAGATAGCCCAATATCTAACTCAATGTGACTTCATGGTCCTACCTCAATGGTAGCCATGTACTAAGTCATCCATAGACCTGATGGACCTACCCAATAGGTAGCCATGTACTAGGTCATCCATAGACCTGATGGACCTACCCAATAGGTAGCCATGTACTCGGTCTTTCTCTAACCTGATGGACCTACCCATAGGCAGCCATGTACTAGGTTAGCTATAATGCCACAGAGAGAACCAAGATCTGAGTTTGTAGGCATATATCCTTTGTGATAGTCATAGCCACATTATAGTTTGTAATATGAACATCCAAACAGTTTAGTTGCATTCAATGCGATTAAACATCTGGGAATCCATCGGAAAACTAAAGCGGTTATTCATAATTAACCACATACCTTATTTGATGAGTCATGCAGATTATTGAACATATACTTCAGGTATATACAATCAAGCGAATCAACAGATACAAGAAAGTAATTCAATCATCACATAATTCTTGAAAAGAATATGTACTCTATTTATTACACACTTTATCAAAAATCTACTTTATTGACTTGGATTCCCTTTCTAGGGTTTCTAATCCACATTAAGATTTCATTAATATTCATTAGGGTTTCTTAGACCAATTTCTCAAACTTTATCCCTTTTAGATCAACAAACCCTAAAATACTCTTTTCTACTCATGTAAACCCTAATTGCTCAAACTATTCATTTTAATAGTCTTTTGTACCCACATTAACTTAGGATCATCATATCCCTATTTATTTATGGATTTTGAAAAATTAAAACAATTAAAAGACATATTCACTTAAATTAGGGTTTTCAAGATCATTAATACACAAAACCCTAAATTAAGACAATTATATAAAAAGATCATCTTTTTAAATCCTATTTTCTCTTTTATTAACAATAGGTTAATATCATCTTGAATTATCCATCTATCATCAAATCTATGGGTTTTTCCTTAGTTAAATCATTAAAAATGATAAGTTTATGTATTTTCCACATTTCACGCATATTTATGCACATAAACTCCAAATTAGACTAATCACGTGCAAAGTTCTTCCCTTTTGAACATAATGTACCTTTTTACATTTAACAGGTTAACATCTACCCTAAAGATCCATTAAACCCTATTAAACACAATAATCATATCAAAATAGGGTTTCTTAATCTTTAATTCATTAAAGATGATAATTTACACTACTTTTCGAATATCATGCAAAATTAGGATCCCAGCATAATTTCTTTGTATTCCTCTTGTTCTGAGGATCAATTTTCATATATAACTTGTTTTAATCCGAGTTACGAATCATGAGATACGATTTTCACAAATAAATCATAAAGTGACCAATAGGGAGGTGCCACGTAGGCAACCAACCCCATGCATGTTACCTTGCGCGCACCCCATCTTCATTTATAACGAATTGTCAGATTTAACCCTACGTAAGTAATGTCTTCTACAGCCCGCGGAGGGGCAGTTTCGTCTAAGGCCTCTTGGACTTCTTCAACCTCGCGACCCACGGCTTGCGGCCACTATAGCAGCACGGGGGAGGGTTCCCTCCCTCTGTCCCTGGTCCCAAAGGCTCTAACGAGGGATCTGTTCTTCACGTGGACCTCCTCCGCATGTCCACGCACCTGGAGGTGTGTTCCTTTTGCGGTTAGGGTGGCTGGCCTTCATTGGTCGGGCCTACAACTACGACTGACCTAGCAGCGCGCTTCAGATTGGTGCGCGATGGAGGCGGCCAGGGATAGGTGGAAAACCACCCTAAATACATGGAGAAGCTTCATGACTCCACCAAGATCGCGCCATGTCTGCTAAAGCTCCCGAAACCGCCCTTTGCTCTTTTGGTTAGGGTTAGCACGAAAGGGAGAAGAAGAAAAGGTTAGAGGAACGTGGGGTTTCTCCTTCCCTTCGAACCAGGGCTCTACCCCTTATATAGGGGTGAGAACCGAAGCCCTAGGTAGGCTTATCCTTGACTCAAAGAATCCTTTTACAAATATGAAACCAAAACCTTCCATGACAAGAACCTTCTCTCTCTTCTTTAATTTTAATATTCCTTTTTCTTTAAGTATTAGGATTTCGAAAATCCTCTTTATTATTCTCGTGGTTCTTTCTTTTGGCACGAAATTATATTCTCTTTTATTAGAAAATACTTCCTTTCCTTCCTTATCACAAAAACCATTAATAATATATTACATTATCCTCTTATTTTTCAATTTTAGTATTTATCTTTCCTCTTTCTTCATTGGGACTCCTTGGATCCCAATAACCTCAAATAATTCATAATTCCTTTTTAAGAAATACATTATCCTTCTAAATGCATCAATATGCATTATTTCACATTATCTTGATTATTTATTATTAAAATATTTTCTTTTTGAGGATTTCTCTTTATTTTTCTTTTATTTCCCCATTGGCATTCCTTTTATCATTAGAAATCTCATGGATATGAAATTTCCCTAAGAAATCTCATTTATGCCTCTTTCCACTCATTTGCCACATTTTATCATTATTTTCCAATTTCTTTCTTCATAAAGAAATACTTAAAAAAAATCAATTATCCATTTACTATTTGAATTTCATTGTTATTTGGGCCCAATAGACAATAAAGCCCACAACACAATCATCAAGGCTATTGTAAACAAAATCCATTTATTTGAAGAAAATCATCTCATTATTTGTTCAAATATATTTAATATGAGAAATTACATTTCTCGTCAAATGAACCCAAAATTTGGGGTTGTAACATAAACCCATCTTTAATTCAGCTTCTTCACTTTCCTACAATTAGTTTAAATAACCTCAAATCAACCAATCATTCTAAATATTAGTTTTACTTGAGCTAGATTCAACTGACAAGGATTCTTAAAAACATTGTCCTTTGGGTTTGATCCTTAACTATACTGTGATAAGACTTGTCCGCTTGCGGGTCGTATTATTGCACTTTGGTTTTGGTAAAAGCTCGGGGATTTCAACCCCGAGTGAATTTGTTAGTGCATTCAAATATCCACATCAAATTCTGGCACCGTTGCCGGGGACAACGAAATCAGTCAGTCAAATCTAGTTCTTATAAGACTAATCTAGGATTATACTTATCTTTTGAAGCAATCGATTATCTACTTGAACTTGACTCTACTTTGTGGATCTCAATTTCAAAATCTTTCTAACTTTCAAGTACAACCCAATGCATAGTGTATGCACCGTTCGGACAGCCTCAGACTCACAGCAAGCTTTGATCCTAAAATAGACAGAACTTTCCATCGTCAGATAAGAGAGACTCAAGCAAGAATGGCACAAGAAGAAGAGGTAGCCCGAAGGGTGGCTTAGGCCATCAATGCACAAAGAGAGAGGCTCATGCAAGAAGCGAGGGTTGCGGTTCAATAGGAAATCATAGCAGCACAAGAAGCAGCGCAAGCCGCTAAACTTCAGAAAGATTTGAGAGAGTTCTCAATCCCGAAACCTGCGAATGTTTATCATCCAGTACAACCTCCCCCCATCGATGCTGCCAACTTTGATATTAGGGCACATTGAATCGCATTGCTTCAAAACAACCCTTTCTATGGAAAACATGAGTGGAGGACAGCCAAGGACATCTTCTGAGATTCATCGACCTATGTGCTATGACAAAACAAAATGGAGTCTTCGATGATGCCATTCGACTCCGTCTCTTCAAGTATTCCCTTGCTGATAGAGCCATAAGTTGGTACAATTCATTACAAAGTGAAATACCCATCACCACCTAGGAACAACTCCAAAATATGTTTCTGGAAAAGTTCTATCCTCCATTTCTTACATATGAAATTAAGGGCCGGATAACAAATTTCACTCAAGTCCCTGGAGAAACTCTCGCTGAAGCGTGGGATAGGTACAAAGAGCTCCTACGTAAATGTCCACACCACGAAATTCCTAAGAATCAACTCATAGAAATCTTCTATAGGGGTGTGGAGGATGATGTCAAGATGTTTCTAGATTCCTCATCTGGGGGAAACTTTATGCGTCAAAGTTATGACAACGCCTGGAGAGTCGTCACCCTGGGAGCAGAAAATCAAGCCAATTGGGGTAGATCTGTAGGTAAAGGAGTCTTCAAAGTATCTATGGCTGAAGCTATTCTCGATTACAAGTCTATCGCTGAAACCTTGAAGGTCTTAGTTTCCAAGCAGGATCATATTGAATCATCTCTAGCTGCTATTGGAAGAGGACATTCACCCACTCGGCAACCGGAATAGGTCAAGTCCACTTCCCCATTATGTGAAGCATGTAAGAGCACCGATCATTCCACTTTATCATGCAATGTTCTCTATGACGTTGTTCTGAGCAATGTATGTGGACAAGGAGATAATGGTCAGATGGAGAATCTTAATTCTATCAACACCATTCCTGGGAAAAACTATTACAATCCAAATCAGAATAGGAATCACCCAGGTTTTCAATATGGAAACCCCTCAGGGGCAGTAAACTCACATCAATTTGGTTCCAACAATCAATCAAGAGGCCCCCCAGGATTCCAGTATAATCAACAACAGAACTTTGGGAATCAAGGAAATTTCAAGGGAAACTTTCAGAATAGGAACTATAATAACTATTAAAACAACCCTCAGTATGCGAATCTTAATCTACAGCAAGGACAACAAGCAGGACCCATCTCTTCTGATGACAAGCTATCAGCCATTGAGAAAATGTTGCAAACTCAGCAAATGATGATAGCCAACCAACAAGCCCAGAAGAAAGCAATTGAAACTCAACTAGATCAACTTCAAGCTAGCATAAAGCCACCAGGTGGAGTCTTTGTCAGCCAACCTGAGAACAATCCTAAGCATCCTGAACAATTGAAGGCTGTCACCACCAGGTCGGGAAAAGACTATTCAGATCCCCCAGTTGAGACACATGTGATTATTACAAACGAAGATGAACCTGTGATTATCCAAAACTCAACAACACCAGAGTCTCAATCAATGAAAGATAAGACAGATAAGGGAAGTCCTGAGAAATCTACTGATGAAGAAACTGAAACACCACAACAAGATATTCCTATATATAAGCCTCGTATACCCTTCCCATACCGCCTGAGGCAAACCAAGCTTGACACTAGATTCAATAAGTTTAAAGAGGCTGTGAAGAAACATCATGTTGATATACCCTTCTTAGATGCTCTGTCTGAGATACCATCCTGGACTAAGTATCTAAAGTCACTCCTCACCAGGAAGTATATAACTAAGGAATATGAGACAGTAAAACTGGCTACAACTACATTGGATATCATATTGAGCAAGATGCCAAAGAAACAAAAAGACCCAGGATCCTTTGGAATCTCATGTCACATTGGCGACTCATCATGTATGAAAGGATTGGCAGATCTCGACGCAAGCATCTCTATTATGCCACTCATCCTGTGCAAAAGATTAGGGTTTATAGAATTGCTTCCTACTGGTATGGCTATTCAGCTTGCAGACAATTCGATAAAACGTCCGTAGGAATCCTCAAAGATATCCCGATCAAGGTAGGAAAGGACACATATATTCCATGCGACTTCGTCATTATGGATATAAAAGATGACACCAGATATCCTCTCATCTTCGGTCGTCCATTCCTCGCCACTACAAGAGCCCTAATTGATGTTGAATCCAGCACCTTACTGCTCAGATTAGGAAAAGAGACTCTAGAATTCAATGTTTTTGAAAGTATGAGACGACCAAGTATGTAGGAAGAAGTTTATCTGATTGATTGCGTTGAGCAGATGTCACATCTGACCCAAGAGTATCATGAATCGTATGATCCCTTGGAAACTGCTCTATCAGACCTATCAATCGATGATCCTATCGACAAATGAGAAAAGGATAACATCGAATCCCTCGACTCTGCTAAAGAAGACGTTGAAGCCACTAGTGAAAAACTCAAAGCTATGGAAACTACAGAAGAAGCAAGTGAAAAACCAGAGGCTCCCGAAATGAAGCCCCTACCCGAAGGACTGAAGTACATGTTTTTAGATGATCTCAAAGTTTGTCCAGTTATTATAAATTCTGATTTAACAACTGAACAAGAAGAGAAGCTTCTGGAGGAATTAAGGGAATGAAAGAAAGCCATCGGCTATAAAATGAGTGACCTCACTGGGGTCAGTCAAGCGTTATGTATGCATAAGATCCCTATGATGGAAGATCACAAGCCGACTATTGAACATTAACGAAAGTTGAATCCTAATATGAAGGAAGTGGTCGATCGTGAAATCATTAAACTGCTCACAGCTGGAATAATCTATCCGATATCAAATTCGCCATGGGTGAGCCCAGTTCATGTAGTCCCAAAGAAAGGTCGAACAAGTATTATACGGAATGAAAACAACAAGCTCATCCCCACTTGAACAGTCACAGGGTGGAGGATGTGCATAGATTATAGGAAATTAAACAAGGCAACTCGAAAAGATCACTTTCCTATGCCTTTCCTTGATCAAGTCTCAGAAAGGTTGGCTCACCAAGAATATTTTTGTTATCTTGATGGTTACTCTAGATTCTATCAGATTCCCATAAATCCAGATGATCAAGAAAAAACAACTTTCACTTGTCCGTTCGGGACATACACATTTAAGAGAATGTCGTTTGGTCTCTGTAATGCACCCGCAACCTTTCAACGTTGCATGGCTGCAATTTTCGCGGGGCTTACATAAACTATTATGGAGGTCTTCATGGATGATTTTTCTGTATACGAAGACTCATTCAACTCATGTCTACAACACTTCTCCCTGGTCCTCAAACGTTGTGAAGAAGCGCATCTCATGCTAAATTGGGAAAAATGTCATTTCATGGTAACAGAAGGCATTGTCTTGGGCCATAGGGTTAGCAATAGAGGAATTGAAGTAGAAAAATCCAAGATTGAAGTAATTTCTAAATTGTCTATTCCCACGAATGTAAAAGAAGTTTGTGCCTTCCTTGGTCATGTCGGATTCTATAGAAGATTCATAAAGGATTTTTCCAAGATAACTAAGCCAATGACGAACCTGCTACTAAAGGATACTGATTTCAATTTCAATGGAGAATGTGTCAAAAGCTTCAACACACTGAAACAAGCCCTTACAACCACTCCTATCATTAGAGCTCTAGTCTGGGACCATCCTTTTGAAATTATGTGTGATGCCAGTGATTACGTTGTGGGTGTTGTTTTAGGGAAATATATAGAAAAGAAACATTATGCGATCTATTATGCATCAAAAACCCTCGATGAAGCTCAATGGAATTATGCTACTACTGAGAAAGAACTTCTAGTAGTCATCTACGCCTTTGACAAATTCAAATCCTACCTTATTGGTTCAAAGGTCATTGTCTACACAGACCATGCTGCTATTCGTTACCTTCTGGCAAAGAAAGATGCAAAACCAAGGCTGATTAGATGGATCCTCTTACTACAAGAATTTGATTTAGAGATAAGAGATAAAAAGGGGATGGAAACCCCTCAGGGGCAGTAAACTGACAAGGATTCTTAAAAACATTGTCCTTTGGGTTGGATCCTTAACTATACTGTGATAAGACTTGTCCGCTTGCGGGTCGTATTATTGCACTTTGGTTTTGGTAAAAGCTCAGGGATTTCAACCCCAAGTGAATTTGTTAGTGCATTCAAATATCCACATCAAATTCTGGCACAGTTGCCGGGGACAACGAAATCAGTCAGTCAAATCTAGTTCTTATAAGACTAATCTAGGATTATACTTTTCTTTTGAAGCAATCGATTATCTACTTGAACTTGACTCTACTTTGTGGATCTCAATTTCAAAATCTTTCTAACTTTCAGGTACAACCCAGCGCATAGTGTATGCACCGTTCGGACAGCCTCGGACTCACAGCAAGCTTTGATCCTAAAATAGATAGAACTTTCCATCGTCAGATAAGAGAGACTCAAGCAAGAATGGCATAAGAAGAAGAGGTATCCCGAAGGGTGGCTTAGGCCATCAATGCACAAAGAGAGAGGCTCATGCAAGAAGCGAGGGCTGCGGTTCAATAGGAAATCTTAGCAGCACAAGAAGCAGCGCAAGCCGCTAAACTTCAGAAAGATCTGAGAGAGTTCTCAATCCCGAAACCTGCGAATGTTTATCATCCAGTACAGCCTCCCCCCATCGATGTTGCCAACTTTGATATTAGGGCACATTGAATCACATTGCTTCAAAACAACCCTTTCTATGGCAAACATGAGCGGAGGACAGCCAAGGACATCTTCTGAGATTCATCGACCTATGTGCTATAACAAAACAAAATGGAGTCTTCGATGATGCCATTCGACTCTGTCTCTTCAAGTATTCCCTTGCTGATAGAGCCATAAGTTGGTACAATTCATTACAAAGTGAAATACCCATCACCACCTAGGAACAACTCCAAAATGTGTTTCTGGAAAAGTTCTATCCTCCATTTCTTACATATGAAATTAAGGGCCGGATAACAAATTTCACTCAAGTCCCTAGAGAAACTCTCGCTGAAGCGTGGGATAGGTACAAAGAGCTCCTACGTAAATGTCCACACCACGGAATTCCTAATAATCAACTCATAGAAATCTTCTATAGGGGTGTGGAGGATGATGTCAAGATGTTTCTAGATTCCTCATCTGGGGGAAACTTTATGCGTCAAAGTTATGACAGTGCCTGGAGAGTCGTCACCCTGGGAGCAGAAAATCAAGCCAATTGGGGTAGATCTGTAGGTAAAGGAGTCTTCAAAGTATCTATGGCTGAAGCTATTCTCGATTACAAGTCCATCGCTGAAACCTTGAAGGTCATAGTTTCCAAGCAGGATCATATTGAATCATCTCTAGCTGCTATTGGAAGAGGACATTCACCCACTCGGAAACCGGAATAGGTCAAGTCCACTTCCCCATTATGTGAAGCATGTAAGAGCACCGATCATTCCACTTTATCATGCAATGTTCTCTATGACGATGTTCTGAGCAATGTATGTGGACAAGGAGATAATGGTCAGATGGAGAATCTTAATTCTATCAACACCATTCCTGGGAAGAACTATTACAATCCAAATCAGAATAGGAATCACCCAGGTTTTCAATATGGAAACCCCTCAGGGGCAGTAAACTCACATCAATTTGGTTCCAACAATCAATCAAGAGGCCCCCCAGGATTCCAGTATAATCAACAACAGAACTTTGGTAATCAAGGAAATTTCAAGGGAAATTTTCAGAATAGGAACTATAATAACTATCAAAACAACCCTCAGTATCCGAATCTTAATCTACAGCAAGGACAACAAGCATGACCCATCTCTTCTGATGACAAGCTATCAGCCATTTAGAAAATGTTGCAAACTCAGCAAATGATGATAGCCAACCAACAAGCCCAGAAGAAAGCAATTGAAACTCAACTAGCTCAACTTCAAGCTAGCATAAAGCCACCAGGTGGAGTCTTTGTCAGCCAACCTGAGAACAATCCTAAGCATCCTGAACAATTGAAGGCTGTCACCACCAGGTCGGGAAAAGACTATTCAGATCCCCCAGTTGAGACACCTGTGTTTATTACAAACGAAGATGAACCTGTGATTATCCAAAACTCAACAACACCAGAGTCTCAATCAAAGAAAGATAAGATAGATAAGGGAAGTCCTGAGAAATCTACTGATGAAGAAACTGAAACACCACAACAAGATATTCCTGTATATAAGCCTCGTATACCCTTCCCATCCCGCCTGAGGCAAACCAAGCTCGATACTAGATTCAATAAGTTTAAAGAGGCTGTGAAGAAACATCATGTTGATATACCCTTCTTAGACGCTCTGTCTGATATACCAGCCTGGACTAAGTATCTAAAGTCACTCCTCACCAGGAAGTATATAACTAAGGAATATGAGACAGTAAAACTGGCTACAACTACATCGGATATCATATTGAGCAAGATGCCAAAGAAACAAAAAGACCCAGGATCCTTTGGAATCTCATGTCACATTGGCGACTCATCATGTATGAAAGGATTGGCAGATCTCGATGCAAGCATCTCTATTATGCCACTCAGCCTGTGCAAAAGATTAGGGTTTACGGAATTGCTTCCTACTGGTATGTCTATTCAGCTTGCAGACAATTCGATAAAACGTCTGTAGGAATCCTCGAAGATATCCCGGTCAAGGTAGGAAAGGACACATATATTCCATGCGACTTCATCATTATGGATATAAAAGAAGACACCAGATATCCTCTCATCTTCGGTCGTCCATTCCTCGCCACTACAAGAGCCCTAATTGATGTTGAAGCCAGCACCTTACTGCTCAGATTAGGAAAAGAGACTCTAGAATTCAATGTTTTTGAAAGTATGAGACGACCAAGTATGTAGGAAGAAGTTTATCTGATTGATTGCATTGAGCAGATGTCACATTTGACCCAAGAGTATCATGAATCGTATGATCCCTTGGAAACTGCTCTATCAGACCTATCAATCGATGATCCTATCGAAAAATGAGAAAAGAATTACATCGAATCCCTCGACTCTGCTAAAGAAGACGTTGAAGCCACTAGTGAAAAACTCAAAGCTATGGAAACTACAAAAGAAGCAAGCAAAAAACTAGAGGCTCCTGAAATGAAGCCCCTACCCGAAGGACTGAAGTACATGTTTTTAGATGATCTCAAAGTTTGTCCAGTTATTATAAATTTTGATTTAACAACTGAACAAGAAGAGAAGCTTCTAGAGGAATTAAGGGAATGAAAGAAAGCCATCGGCTATAAAATGAGTGACCTCACTGGGATCAGTCAAGTGTTGTGTATGCATAAGATCCCTATGATGGAAGATCACAAGCCGACTATTGAACATCAACGAAAGTTGAATCCTAATATGAAGGAAGTGGTCCATCGTGAAATCATTAAACTGCTCACAGCTGGAATAATCTATCTGATATCAAATTCGCCATGGGTGAGCCCAGTTCATGTAGTCCCAAAGAAAGGTCGAACAAGTATTATACGGAATGAAAACAACGAGCTCATCCCCACTTGAACAGTCACAAGGTGGAGGATGTGCATAAATTTTAGGAAATTAAACAAGGCAACTCAAAAAGATCACTTTCCTATGCCTTTCCTTGATCAAGTCTTAGAAAGGTTGGCTCACCAAGAATATTTCTGTTATCTTGATGGTTACTCTAGATTCTATCAGATTCCCATAAATCCAGATGATCAAGAAAAAACAACTTTCACCTGTCCGTTCAGAACATACGCATTTAAGAGAATGTTGTTTGGTCTCTGTAATGCACCCGCAACCTTTCAACGTTGCATGGCTACAATTTTCGCGGGGCTTACATAAACCATAATGGAGGTCTTCATGGATGATTTTTCTGTATACGGAGACTCATTCAACTCATGTCTACAACACTTCTCCCTGGTCCTCAAACGTTGTGAAGAAGCGCATCTCGTGCTAAATTGGGAAAAATGTCATTTCATGGTAATAGAAGGCATTATCCTGGGCCATAGGGTTAGCAATAGAGGAATTGAAGTAGAAAAATCCAAGATTGAAGTAATTTCTAAATTGGCTATTCCCACGAATGTAAAATAAGATTGTGCCTTCCTTGGTCATGTCGGATTCTATAGAAGATTCATAAAGGATTTTTCCAAGATAACTAAGCCAATGACGAACCTGCTACTAAAGGATACTGATTTCAATTTCAATGGAGAATGTGTCAAAAGCTTCAACACACTGAAACAAGCCCTTACAACCACTCCTATCATTAGAGCTCTAGTCTGGGACCATCCTTTTGAAATTATGTGTGATGCCAGTGATTACGTTGTGGGTGTTGTTTTAGGGAAATATATAGAAAAGAAACATTATGTGATCTATTATGCATCAAAAACCCTCGATGAAGCTCAATGGAATTATGCTACTACTGAGAAAGAACTTCTAGTAGTCATCTACGCCTTTGACAAATTCAAATCCTACCTTATTGGTTCAAAGGTCATTGTCTACACAGACCATGCTGCTATTCGTTACCTTCTGGCAAAGAAAGATGCAAAACCAAGGCTGATTAGATGGATCCTCTTACTACAAGAATTTGATTTAGAGATAAGAGATAAAAAGGGGATGGAAAATGTTGTAGCATACCACCTCATTTGCATACACACTCTGGATACTGAGAAGATCCCAATCAATGATTCCCTGCCAGATGATCAGCTAATGAGGGCCTCAGAAGTTATACCATGGTATTCTGATTTTGTAAACTACCATGCTGCTGGAGTCATCCATCCCCAGTGCACTGGGAATGCACTGAAGAAGTTCATGCATGATGTGAAACCATATCACTGAGATGAACCATAATTTTTAAACTATGTGTCGATGGTTTGTACATACGTTGTATCGCCGAAGAAGAATCTCAATCTATTTTGGAACAATGTCACTCGGGACATGTGGGAGAACATATGAGCTCTAAAAAGACTGCTTTAATGGTTTTGCAATGTGGATTATTCTGGCCAACCATATCCAAAGACTCTTACAATTTTGTCCTATCATGTCACAAATGTCAAAGATCAGACAATATAACAAAGAGAAAAGAGATGCCACTGAATCTGTGGTAAGAAGTTGAGATATTCGATGTTTGGGGGTGGACTATATGGGTCCATTCCCATTTTCTAATGTATTATACAACCTAGTGGTGGTAGATTATGTCTCAAAATGGGTCAAAGTTATACCAACCGTCACTAGTGATTCCAAACCTGTCATCAAATCATTCAAAGATATTATTTTCCCCCGGTTTGGAGTGCCACGAACAGTGATATCTGACGGAGGGTCCCACTTCCTTGAAAGAAGTTTTGAAGCTTTACTGAGAAAATATGGTGTAACACATAAGGTAGCCTCACCTTACCATCCACAGACAAGTGGACATGTAGAGGTCTCTAATCGTCAACTAAAGGCTATTTTAGAAAAAAAAATGTTGGACGCAATCGAAAGGACTGGTCAACAAAAATCAACGACGCCTTATGGGCTTATCGCACTGCTTAGAAAACTCCCCTTGGGACTACACCTTTTTTATTAATATATGGAAAGGCCTGCCACCTACCAGTTGAACTGGAACACAAGGCATGGTGGGAAATTAAATAATTGAACTTTGATATGAAAGAAGCAGGCCAAGCCAGGATTCTGCAACTCCAAGAGCTGGATGAACTCAGGATGACAGCTTATGAGAATGCTCAAATCTACAAAGAACGCACAAAACTTTGGCATGATGGACATCTGAAAAGAAAAGACATAAAAGGAGACCAAGTTCTGGTATTCAACTCAAGATTAAAGATATTCCCAGGAAAACTCCGCTCACGCTGGTGTGGACCCTACATCGTCAAGAGCATCTCTCCACATGGTGCTTTCTCTTTATGGAGTGAAAAGTCAGGCGAATTCATGGCAAATGGTCACAGCTTGAAGAGATATTTCACCTCAATTGACACAGGCACCGAAACAATGCTGGAACTCGCCGACCCAAAGGACCCACTGTGAAGCTAAAGAACTTAGTCGAGCCATCGACATAAAACAAAGGCGCTTGTCGGGAGGCAACCCGACCAATAAATCTATTTTTCTTCTCTTTTCAAAATTTTGATTTTTACCTTCTAGTTAACTTTTCCTTAAATAAAATTCGCCATGCGAGACACTATTTTTCAGATCTAACTGGTCTTTACTCTTGAAATTTTCAGATAAGAGGATGTGCGCTGATCAGAACACAACCACACTCGGTGATCATTCTGGCATGATTTTTCCCCTCCATCTTGGATTTAGGGTTTTCTCGGGATGAGAAAATCTCTAAGTTCGGGGTGGAGGGTGGGTGGTACGTTCCTCACTTTCCACCTACACCGTCTTTTCATACTGAAAGTCTTCACTATCACGTTCTTGATTAAAAAATTTCAAAATTTTCAAAATTAATAATGTCTTTCAAAGATATTAAACAAAATTGCTATGCATTTTCAATCATTACACTCTCCTTATTCGAAGTAAATCATCAAAAGGAGCGATTTTTGAAACAAGCCTTTTACTTGAAATCATATATTGAAGCCTATGATTCCTAACCTCATGATGCCTTTCTGCAAAAATAATAAGTATATGTCAAACTGATACGGATCAAACAAGTCGTGCTTCCTAATTGACTAGTGGAACAATGACATGGACTCTCCACCAGATCCTCATCAAGTAATTATTTGAGCAGAGTATGACAAAGAGAACAACCCGGTACATTGAATTGTAAATCAGGTTGCATTCTGATCTGAACTCTCTTCTACACTTATTCCATCATCTTTGTACCCCTCCATTCATCAAAAGAAACAAAAATAGCCTAATATGTTCCAAACCCTAAGTTCGGGGTGGCACACCACTTCCCTCCCTGTCCACTTCTTCCATACCCCTTGCAAATATATACGGGCGTACCACCAAAAATGCAATCTCGAGTCGAATAGAGGAGAGATTTGCAAACAAAATATGCCAAAGTGCACACAAAAAGAAATGCAATCTCGAGTCGAATAGAGCAGAGATTTGGACAAAACAATATGCAATAAATGAAATTGCAAAACCAATAAAAATATAGAGTCAAATAGAGGAGAGATTTACTTCTTCTTTCCATACCACCCTTCACTCCTTTTTATACCTAAAGGCACAATGCATGCCCCACTATCCTGAAAAACACCAGTGTTAGATCGGATGCACACTTGTTGATTCTGCGGGTATCTCTGGACTCCTACAAAACTCTTTGACATGCTTGTTGTTGGAAAAAGTGAGGAGGAAGTGATATTGGAAAATGAACTCAGGAACGAAGCTATGGTAAGATGTGTTTAGTGGTCCTAGGAAGTTAAGGTATTGAATCATATTGAGCAGAAAGAAAACATTCGTGAAGTGAAGATGAAGCAATCACACAGATTGAAAGTATTCATTTGGCTACAGTTTCAAATTTTATGTTACTCGAGGACGAGCAGCGTTTAAGTTCGGGGTATTTTGATGAGTGCATATTCATCATGGAATTCAATTATCTTTTTGACACAAATTCAACTCTATTCATACCTTTTTCACTCAATATAAATCATAATGTGTAAAACTACTTGGATGATTCAATTATCAAGGTTTTAACTAAAACATGTTCACTTAATACAGGTAACCAAGAAATTCCACGCATGCGGTCCCAAGACCGATTTAGCCCATGCGGTCCCAAGACCGTTTGAGCCCATGCAGTCCCAAGACCGTTTGAGCCCTTGCGGTTCCAAGACCATTTGAACCCATGCGGCCCCAAGACAGTTTGGGTCCATACGGTCTCAAGACCGTTTGCTGGAATACGCAGATCGAATGCCGAAACTGATTGCTAAGGTCGACCGCGCGACATGCAAACCGCATGACCGATAGAGGACTCAAGACCGTTTGGGTCCATGCATTTTCAAGACCGTTTGGGTACATGCAGTTTCAAGAGTGTTTGGGTCCATGCGGTCTCAAGACCGTTTGGGTCTATGCGGTCTCAAGACTGTTTGGCTCCATGCGGTCTCAAGACCGGTTGGGTCTATGCAGTCTCAAGACCGTTTGGGTCTATGCGGTCTCAAGACCATTTGGGTCTATGCGGTCTCAAGACCGTTTGGGTCTATGTGATCTCAAGACCGTTTGGATCCATGTGGTTTCCAAGACCGGTTGCCACGATTGTGAAGATCAAACGAAGATCAAATGCCGCACACTCAAGACCGGTTGTTGTATATTCACGCTAAGATCAACACCGTCCTCAAGATCGATTGACGCAACTGCCAATTTAGATCGTTTCGCAGAAAACAGTCTCCAAACCATTTGTCTCCAAACGGTCTCCAGACCGTTTGGAGGGGACATTTCTAGCAAATTACCCAAACCGTTTAGGGATAGATCTGAGCCTATAAATAGGACCCCAAGGGTCCTCATTTAAGGGCATCAGATCAGGACACCACCAGGCTGCCAGAGCACACCTCTGATCAAGTTCCACTCCACCTACTACCCGTGTTGCAACAAAGGAGGCTGAGAAGAGAAGGAAGACTGAGCAAGGGGCATATCTTCTTCACCGAGTTGCGACTACCTTCTACACCAAGATCATGGCAGATCTCTCTTTCTCTCTCATCCTTCTTGTTTCTCGCACCATGAGTGAGTAGTACCTTTTCGCTGGGGTGTGGGGACTAGCCTCTCTGCCCATGCAACCATGTTCTTTTGTTAAACTCTCCATGGCAATGTATTAACTCTTCATTTCATTGTTAACTATTATGCTAGTAGTTTGGTAGATTGCTTGCTTTCATCTTTGTGCTCCCTATGTTGCGAGAACATCTATATATAGGTTCGAACATCGTTTAACAAGTTAGACTCCTTGACGAGAACGTCTGTGAGGATTCCTTGAGGTAGTAAGTGTATGATATGCGAGGGGACGAACCATCTAACCTTCGGTGACACTTCTGTGTGCCTTACGCCTGTATAGGGGGTTCACAACCTTAGTTGGATCTTGTATCTTCTTGTTAATCATCGATGTTAGCTAGTATGTTTATCACCTGCTTGTTTATCGGTTAGCGCGGCTGACTCCTAAACTAGAAATAGGATGGGATTCCTCTGAGGTCGTAAGTGTATGATCTGCGAGGGGATGAGCCATCTAGCCTTCGGTGATGCTTTTGTGTGCCTGACGCCCGTATGGGGGGTCCGCAACCTCCATGGATTTCTGTATCTTCAGAGCCGTAAGTAAAGTGATCTGGATGGTGACGAGACATATGATGCCTAAGGTGATGCTTACGCGAACCTGACGCCCGTATGGGGGGTTTTGCAGCAGCTATACTTAGATTGTTATATATTTCCTGGATTGTTCATGATTGAATATGCTTGTGTGTAGCGGTGGCGAAACTCGGTACCATCCCAGCGATTCCATATCATTGATCTAAACCCATCTTTAATTCAGCTTCTTTACTTTCCTGCAATTAGTTTAAATAACCTCAAATCAACCAATTGTTCCAAATATTAGCTTTACTTGAGCTAGATTCAACTGACAAGGATTTTTAAAAACGTTGTCCTTTGGGTTTGATCCTTAACTATACTGTGATAAGACTCATCCGCTTGCGAGTGGTATTATTGCACTTTGGTTTTGGTAAAAGCTCGGGGATTTCAACCCCGAGTGAATTTGTTAGTGCATTAAAATATCCACATCAATGGCTGTACTTCTTGACCTAGAGCCTTGCATGACATATTGTAGTGGTTTTGATGGGCGATACACCCTAGACCTTGACTTTTGGTGTGTCGGGTGTCACACTATTCTATGTACCCTACTCGATATGTTTACCCTTATTATACCTTGACGTTGTGGATGTGTTGTTAGTCAGTTCTGTGATGAGCGTCACCCTTGGCCCTAGCCCTATGTGTGTAGGCCGACAACATGTGTTGCAGGGCGTTACGCTGTCCTTGTTGCACACCTTGGTTGCCGTTGTTAGTTGGGTGTATGGAAAGCTTGGATCAAGTGCCCGATACGCCCTTGGACGACACCTGATGAGCGCCACACCTGACTCTTACCCTTGAGTGTGTGACGGGCGTCACCAGGGGTCCTTGCCTTGTATGTGTGACGGACATCACCACTGATGAATGCCTGCCTGATACCTAAGCCTCTGTGAGGGTTTGCCGTCGTTAGGGTAGTGTCGGGCATCACACAACAAGTCCTTGTTGCCCGATACACTTGGCCTGAGGAGGTAGCCTTGCGACTATTACCATGAAGCACGACACCGCGTTGCGCGTTATACCCCAAGTGTTGCCCGTCAGCTTGGTGGTTTGTTTGACCGTTATAAGGCTGAAGTGGTTGGACTATGAGGAGTGATCTGCCCGATACTACCTCTTGTGAGGGTGTTGCCCGATACTACCTCTGGTGAGGGTAGTGGGTATTTTTAGTGAGGGTCATGTCCCTTATAGAAACTTGTATGATGGATGTTGTTCTTGCCATCATTCTTAGTCATGATGGTGACCCTTGATATGTTTGATGGTAATCGTTATGGTAGAGTTTATCTATGTATCTTAACATGACTTTGCATATGTATGCGATCATCTTAACGCTATGTATAATGATAAGGAAATGGTGAGCATGTAAGATGTTTTGCTTGATAATATGACAAATGTCTATGGTCACAATTGAGGCATGATTGATCGAACATCAATGTCACCCTATGTTGATAATATGATCTTTCTACAATGATTGTGCATACTAACCATGCAGGTGTTCCATGCAGTTTCATAGCCACGTCAAGGGTTATGAGGTAAATGTACTTGAATAACCCTGCTTGAATAATTACTCTTGATGATGAGAATGTCTTGAGAGGCAATGGCACTATGTGATAAGGGATTTAGATCCCATGGCAATGTGATGATCCTTGTGATGGATCTAGATGATTGGCAAGAGGCCAAGTGATAACATGTGATGTTGGATCCTTGTGATGGATCAGGATGATGTTGATTACAATAAAAACATAATGTTAAGTTTCATGTTGTTTATTCTTGTTATAGTTTGCATGTTATACAACTTGGTTGAATCATACAATCCACTTAAAATATACTAATTAATCACAGTGGAACAATTCATGTAGTTTGCCTTGGCCATAGATCCATCATCGTCAGGAGCTGGTGTTGGTGAAATAGGTTCTCTTGTGGTTTAACCTAGAAGCGCATATTATTGAATATGTGTGGTTTCTCCTAGCCTTAAATAGAGAGGGAATCGAGTGCAGCTATGGTTGCAGACTCGGATATATATATATATATATATATATATATATATATATATATATATATATAGAGAGAGAGAGAGAGAGAGAGAGAGAGAGAGAGCATCGTGAATAGGCCCATGGCTCAGGGTGATAGAGCATGCATGCGTTCATGGCTCAGAGCACGGTGAAAAGGCCCGTGGCTCAGATATACTAGCATCGTGACCTATATCGAGGCGGGCTAGAGGAAGGGTAGCCTATGGAGCTGACCCTGTGGCTGAGGCCACTTATGCATGAGAATGCGGTCCTGCTTTGGTTCTCATGCACTGACCACAAGGTGGGAGGTCGTGGAGTCCGGCTCTTCCATTGACCTTGTATGGCACCGGCTTGGGTTTCGCAACCGAAGGATGGATTTGAGAGGTACAACTCACTTCCTCAGGGCATAATAATATGTAATCCAGTCGTGTAGTATTTACTTCTTAAGACAAACACGAAACATTGGTTCATGCCTTACTTGTGTAGTTAATCTTGTTATACCTGTAGTTGCTTATATGTTCCCCATGATATGTGGTGAGACCTTATAAATCTTATCTTGTTAATTATGTTCCATAAAGAAATACTTGGGTATATGCCTTTCGTACATCTGGTAAGCTTGCTAATATGAACAACTTTATTTTATAACTGCTCTTGTTATACCTCTTATCAGTTATCTGCTTTATCATTATGAGGTTTTGTAGTTTCGGCGGGGAGTTATGTTTCTCGCTGGGACTGTGTGTCTCACCCCGCTTGTTTACACCCTTTTTAGGTGGTTGATCTAGGCGTGTTGGTGGTCACGGAGTTGCGGCCGAGAACCAAGACGAGCAGTAGAAGGCAAGCGATGGATATGATGTTGTTTTGGTTGTTTTGTAGTAGAGTCTAGAGTTATCCCTTTACTCTAAGGTCCTTGTGTGTGTTTTGACATTGTTTCACGATGTACAGTTGTTGATGTCTTGTATATCCTGTTGCTGGCCGGATGTGGGCCTTTATGTACATATAAACAGGTGATGAACTCATGTGTGGGTTAGACAGTCGTTCCTCTATGCTGTGGACACATATCAAGGCTTGTAAATGTTTGTATAGCTTGTTTCCTTGCAGGATGTGGACTCAAATGTAATAATTTTTCTCAGTTTACCTGCTTTCCACAATTGGTTTTAATTAAACCGTGTTTTTGATAATATGTGGTTATGGTGATTTCCGCACGTTTTCGCGTAACACCTCATTGTTTGTGTGATAGTGGGATGTGTTGTCACAGTCATGTTCTGTTTTGGGTATATATATTCGAGTTTGTTGTTCAAGTTTGGGTGAGTCTAAATATTAAAAGAAAAAACCATTTTTTTGGGTTTGATCTAGGTTTTTATTGGGTTTTGTGTCAATTTGGATAATAGCCGACCATCTCACATGCCTAGTTAGGGTGTTGTTTGGCAATGGTGTGGAACCAAAGGTAGGATGTGACTATGAACATGTGGGTGGTTAGGGTTTTTGTATTATAGAAACCTCTGTGTGGGGACAATCTTAGAAGGGTTGGCTTCCCTGGTTGCTAGATGAAGTTCTTGGCACCCGATCTACAATGTCTTAGTGCTTTTATTGAATCCATGGACTTTGTGCGACCACTATCTCCATCCCTATCCTTTAGTCATTTCACTTATCTGATTTTTGGAAGAATGCCTCTTTTAATCCATGGCTGAGGGGTAGGTTGTATAGTCTGATCTAGAATTTTGATCTAAGTCAGATGGATCAGTCTCGCATGCCCTTTTCTTTAAAATAATTATACATATTGAAAACATGAACCCTATATCTCTTTCCCAAATGATATGTTAATATTTAACACACTATGATTCTCAAATTCAATGCCTAGTAGTCTTATCTTAGTTTTCTAGTTATGATATATTTTTCATTTGTGTTGAATGGTTCGGGTGTGGTGCAACTCTAGGTGGTAGAGATTGCAATCGGGTGGGTATTGTGTTGATTGAAATTTGCAACAAATGGAAGGGTTAGGGGTAGGCATGGGAAAATCCCTATTTCAACTGAACAAAACCCATCCAAACTAAACACACCTACAATTTCTTTTTGCATCAATTCGAGTTTTCATCAGGGGTAGTTCTATAACCCTAGAAGTTTTTCTTAACTACGTTATTTATAAAAATTTTATAATCTTTTGAAAAGTATTTAAGACTCAAGGAGAGTTTAACTTTCAAGTTTGAGCTTATTTGCAAACGGTTTCTGCATTTTATGATAGTTTGGGTGCAAATTGCAATTTACCTAAAATGTAGGGTTGATATGCAAATTACCACCTATAAAGCGTCCCTACTCTCTCTTAACATCATCTATAGGGCATAGAAATAAAGAGGCACCATGTTTGAAACATATTTGAGTGATGGTATTCTTGGTGATGAAAAGACCAAGAAGAGTTGTATAGTTAAAACCCTAAAATGAGTTCTATTGAGTTGTATACCTTATATGGGAGTGCCTATTGGCCAAGAAGCCATAGAGGAGGTCCCATATCATTTTGTAAACTTTTGGAAAAGGCCACAATGAGTTAAGTACCTCAAGAAGGTGATGGATATCAGTTTACAACTTTCCTTGGAAAAGTTGTATTGGTTTGTAAATAAAGTGATGTTGGGTTGAAATATCTTGTTCAACAAGATAACTAATATCTGAAATCTTATCCCTATATTAACCCCAAGACTTTTGCATGTTAAGATAAATATGTGTGCATACATGGACACGTGTCAACCCATGCATGGACATGTGTCACCTAGTAGTATAAGGTGATGACACCTCTTATACACTCTCTCTCTCATGAGCCTCAATTATATATACCACTCCTTTCACCTACTAGTGGAACTTTTCAAATCCTAGAACTCTCTTTCACTTAGATATCATGCATAGTAGTTGAGGAGTAAGGAGGATCTTGAGCCTTAAGGTTAAGGTGAAGAAATGATCATCTTCAAACTTTGTTAAAGCATGATTCTCGAGTTGTGATTCTTCCTATCTTTTCTTCTTCACCAAGTTCTTGTCTATGGTGATTATTTGCATATCGAGGAGCTATGAACAATTCTTGGATCTTTGGTAAGTTCATCTTCAACCTTGGGAACGTTAATCTTTGGAGGTTGGAGCTTTGAAGTTGTTCTTGAGGTGGTTTGTATAACTTGAACCCAATCATGTTATTATTCACCTTCAATCTTGCTATACTTGTTGATCTACTTTTAATTTCATTTTTTCTTGAATGATTTATGGTTCTATAAATTCTAATAGTTGCATAGGACTATTTTCCATGAACTATAATAGTAAGGGATGAAATTCTAGAGCTTTATGATGATGGCATGATAATGGCACAAACTGAAATCGGGTTGAAGCACCTCTAACCCGATATGGTAATGAAACCCAATATGGTGATATGAAATCTATTATACCTTGGAACCCCACACCCCTATAATTTTGTACATTTGGTTTTTTTGAAAAAGGACTAACCATTTGTCTAGGTTTTCACTCAACACATGGTAGGTTGATACTTTGAAGGCTTGAAAAGGTATGAGCATAAGGGTCTAACCCGATATGCAAAACCCTAAACTTGAGTAACCCGATATAAGTGACACGCACACACACCTCTTGGATGATATCGTGGTAAGAGCACACCTCTAGAAGGATATGGTGGTAAGAACACACCTCATGGATGATATGGTGATAAGAACACACCTCTAGGACAATATGGTGATAAGCATACACCTCCTTGATGATATGGTGGTAAGCGCACACCTCTAGCCCAATATGGTTGTAAGCATACATGTCTAGACCGATATTGTGGTAAGCAAACACCTCTAGCCCGATATGGTGGTAAGCATACATCTCTATCCTTATATCGTGGTAAGCATACATCTCTAGCCCAATATGGTGGAAGCACCTCAAAACCAATATGGAATTAAGCAACTCAAATCTGATATACTTGACTGAGTAACATATGAGGTGTGTTATGTCAAATGATACATTAATATGTAAAGATTTTAATGCATTTTGATAAGTGTAGGCCAATGTTTCTTGAGAAACGGGTTGAGCCATCTTAATAAAGTATGATTTTAGCAATATCCTAGTGAGGACGAGAGAGAAACTCATACTTTGTGTGATAATCATTTGATGATAAATGATGAGAATATACAAGTATGATTGAATACTTATGATATCAATGTATGCTCCTAATATGTGTGGAGCTATGAATTAGGGTTTTGATTCTTAATAATATGAACTTGAAACCCTAATATGCTAAAAAGGGAAATCGTAACCCTCATAATGGGAAGGTTGTATGTCTCTTGTATTGAATGGTGATGATATGTACTTGATAATATTTTTACCATGAAATACTAAACATGTAGGTATCATGAGATGATGAGAATATCCAGGTATGAGCTATGATGTTTCATATGATACAGATTAAATGGGCCTTATGAGCCATGTGAACAACTTGTGCAACAAGTATAGTGTATACCTGGGTATGAGGACCTAGAGGCACTACGGGAAAAATGCCCATTAGTGGCATTTATTCTAGGGGCTTTTATAAAAAAAATGCCACTATTTTTTAAATTTACAGGCATTTTTATATGAAATTCCACTAATCCCCCTACTATTTACTTTCTCAAAAATAGTTAATTTTAAAATGGTTTATATATATAGTTTGTGGCAATTAGAAAATGCCAATTTGATATTTCAATTGGCCAATTTGATAGTGGGCAGCTCGCTTGCCTGCAATTAGGCTTCCCTCTATTTCCCCACTCCCCCACCCATGATTCTCCCCTGCGATCCCTCTCCCTCGACTTCTCCCCCGTGACTCCCCCGACACGATATCAGTGGCACGATCACGGCGGCGCAATCCCACGTGCAGATGAGGAGGAGATAATGTGAGCTGGTGAATTTTGTCTCTTGATCTCCTCTCTTCTGACCTCACCAAGTTTCTACTTGTCGTCATCAGCATCGACGACACTCTCCCTAAATTAAATGGAACCATAATTTTGGCTCGTTGATCCGTCCCACAATTTAATTGGATCACAATTGAGAGCTGATTCTGGCGTTCCAGCTCAAATTCGACTGGGCATCCTTAAGAGATGAGTAGAGGGCCCAAACTGCTATGCCCTAAGGGCGTCGCCCTAGGGGCGGCGGTCGGGAGAGGATCTCAAGCCGGAGGTGGCGTGTGGGCCACCTCGGGGCTTTGTTATTGGTGATCCTCCTAGCTAGCCTATTGAGGGTGGATCGCGCTCACAAGTACCCAGTGTAGAGATGTTGAACCTACTCATGAGGGAGTGGCAGAAGAAGATGGTGACCCACAAACAGGCCTCCATCTCCAGAGATAACCATGATCCGAGGTGAGTAACCTCCATAGAGATATGGCCCCCCTTCTCCTTCACCTCTTGACTCTGCCTCCCTGTAGTTCGCCATCGATTTCGAACTTTCGCGAACGGTTCCTTGCGTGGAAGTCCAACCAAGGCGGGTAGTCGGTGACTCATCCCCTAGGTGACCCAGATGTAGGTGTGACTGTGATGTCTACGGTAAGGCTAGACGGGTGGAGAGGAGTGGAACCTAATCGAGGATGGAGCATCAGGGGACCAGGTTGTGAAGGATCTAGGTGACTATGGCGGTGACGGAGGGCTTGTCGGGAGGAGAGATTTTTGAGCTAGCGATTCCTTTCCCTCCTCTTCATCTTCTACTGCTGACCGAGGGAGTAGTAGTGAGAGGTCTGTCATGACCTTGTTGTTGATGGTTGTTGCCAGCGAGGTGCTTGAGGTTATGCCTCAAACTCCTGATCCAAGTCCTGCTCAATCCATGTTAGGATGTGAGACGTTGGGTGTTGATAGAGGCATTTGTAGCATTCTTGGCGGCTCCTTCTGGGTTGGGACTCTCTGTGTCCCTTTGTAGGCCACCATCCCAGAGGCTTCTTCAGAAGGGATTGGGGCATGGCTTGTTGTAGGACACCAAGGTACACACTACTCCCTAAACTGCATATATGACTATGACGGGCCCACAAAGGCTAGAACACTAGTAGTTCCTAGTGTGTCACACCTCGTGTGTAAGTGTTTTGCACAACAAGTAGACACTTAATAACACAACTTCAACCTATTGGCATTATGTGGAATGGATTTTCTGAACAATGCATATACTAGATTATGGTATGTTCCATCTCTTTCTGTCTTGAGAAACATATTTGTTAAACTGAACAAGCTTTTTTGGCTCCAATTGTGCACACAAGAAACCATAGTTGATTCCTTTATATGTTGTCTATTCAATTAAATTCCATAATATATATTGCTCACTCTAATGCTAATGACGTTTTCTACACATAATGTAGTGATAAAATAGATAGAATAAAATTTCTTCATCATTGGCAAAGAAAGACGATCTCTAGTGATGCTATATACCTTCGGGCTTCATGCCTCTTTTATAAATGTTTTTTCATAAAAATTGGAGTACTTGGGTTGAGATTATGCCACCAGATACCCACATAAGCATGCTTGCATAATGATCAATCTAGCTTTATGTAGACATTACTCCCTGAACTACATATATGACTATGATGGGCCAAATTCAAATGCATTCAACAGAGGCTAAAACACCAATAGCGCCTAGTGTGTCACACCTTGTGTGTAAGTGTTGCACAACAGGTCAACAACTAGGCACTTGATTGCAAAACTTCATCCTATTAATATTATGTGGAATGGGTTTTATGAATAATGTGCATACTGGGTTATGGTATGTTCCATCTCTTTATGTCTTGAGAAACATATTTGTTAAACTGAACATGCTTTTTTGGTTCCAATTGTGCATGCCAGAAAACATAATTGATTCCTTTATATGCTGACTATTCAATTAAATTCAACAATATATATTTCTCATCTCTAATGCTAATGACGTTTGCTGTACATAATTTAGTGACATCATCGAATAAAATTTCATTGTTATTGTCAAACAACTTTGCCGGGAATAAAATTGTGAAGCTCTTTGTTAGTTCTATACCCCCTACTGCAACAGAGCACGATGTAAGCTTTTCTTTTAACCTATTTGCTGTATGCCTTGTGCAATTTTAACTGGATTTGTTTTAAATGAAAATTGCTAAAGGAAATAGATAGTTCACTCATAGTTCACTCTGTCTTATGAGGTTCTTTTCAAGATGTTAAAATATCTTCTTTTCTAGGTAGTACGTGTATGACACGTTTATGCACTGCAGTTTTGAATATGCCATAAAGTATTATAAATGAAATCCTTCATAATTAAGATACTTAATATGCTATATGAGTCTATATCTAGTTTTAGAATGCAACATATACTCCCTAGCTTTTACAGAAAAGCATGCTATATTGAAAATCCCTCATGTTGGGGCATATATGTTACCATTCACAATGAAGTAATTTCAATTTATAAATAAACATTCTGAAATCGAAAGGTTCAAAAATCTTTTTCAAACTACTATTGTTTTATGTAAACTTGCAACTAGTACAAACTATTTCAATTAAAGCGTCCTTATTAGGATCCCAACAATTGATAAGGATACTAAAAAAATCATGCCTTTTCACATGGTTAGTTTTTAATGGTGAAGAATGAGATATTTTGTCGATATATTTTTCCCATATCTAATTGTCTTTCCCTTTAGTATGCTTATCTATTTCCGCTTAACCTTTCTGTAAATGTGTTTTTCTTGTTTCTGATCTTTATTAAAGTGGTGTTGGGGGAGACGATTGCCTCTCTTGGGGTTCTACGAATGGGAATGGGTCTACAGGACATGGTGCTGGCTGACGAACCGCAAGATGCTGAGTCTGTCGTGGATGCTAGAAACTTGGAGATATCAGGGAGAGATGTGATTGTGAAGGATGATGAGCAGGTTGCTTGATGGGTCCACGACTCAGCTGGTGCCTTCATACGCATGCCACAGAGTTGCATAATGGATTTCCTTATACCTCATGAAATTTATATGAAGGGGTCGACCACCCTATAGAGGTACAAGTGAAACTCACAGTAAGCTTTGTGTTATATAGATATACTGTAGTTCTAGGGAATAATTAATTTGCAGTTCTGTGATTTTAATATGGGTTCATATCTAGACTGGTAAAGCAGATGCCATTCAGTGGTCTTGTGCATCTTCCGAGCTTCCCCTAGTCATCTCTAGAGGCAGAGTACTTGAAGTTCCAAGATGGGGTCCTTAGAAGCTGAGGATCAAATTTGGATGTGTGATACATCTAAAAGCATTACTGAGAGGTTAAGTAATATCCCATAACCTATTCTAACACGTGTTCACATTTTCTTTTTAAAAATTATTACAAAACACGTATGTAGCACTTTGTGCTAGAAAGTAGCAACATCTTCGTTTTGAAAATCAGAAGCTCTCATATGCTTTCTCCATCTATAATTGTTCAGGTCTATCACTCAAGGACATGTGATGTGAAGAGATTTGAAGTGTATAGGTAGCCAAAGTAAGGGTTGCATATCCCCTAAATGAAGGACATATCCTCTCATAAAATAGTGATTATGCTAGGCAGGCTGGGAAAGATACACATGGACAAAACTCCAGTCCAGTTTCCAACATCACCAAGCATGCCATTAACGAATGTCGAATCTAGCATGGGAGGGATTTTGATAGTAGGTTGTATCTTTTGAATGAACTTGCCATTTTCGTACTGATCTAACCAGATAATAGTGTTCATGCCATTGTTGATGACCTTATCACAGGACATTTGGATCTCACTGACATTCTTCTTGAGGGAAGCAAGTGGATCAACAATTTTTATCCACAATGTATCATCCACAGGTAGTTTATCCACCAACGTCGATCATTGTTAGCATGGTAAACAGTGAAACCATTACTACTTACCAGACTAAGGTTCGTGCCTCACTATTAACTACATTTACTTTCACTCTGAGTTGTGACTTTCCATATGTGTTTCATAAAAAACCTAAGCCATTTTCTCCTGGAGCAAAACATTATGGGATTTCACCCCCATCTAACATCAGGGTATCTTCACAGTAATTGAATTGAGATGTTGGAACCTAGTGGCAATTGTGGGGTAGGATCTTCCAACCCTTGCAAAATGGTTCTAGTTTGTGTTCCTTGGCATTCTTAGGATGTATTTTTTGATAGCTCAGTCTGGTGGTGTTTGTGTCATGAATGTTTCTCAGTTTTGGTTGCATCCCTTGCATGATCTTTCAACCCCTGTAAAATGGTTTTAATCAGTGTTACTAGTCATTCTTAGGATGTATCTTTTGATAGCTTAGTCTACTATTTGTTCAAGTCATTGATCCTTCTCTGTTTTGGTTATAACCATGGGTATATATGTTTTTCATTGTTATTCATTAGAATATTTTGGCTTGTTGGCCCTTTGATTGCTATTTGAACCTCTAGATGAATGATCCTCATGAGATCTCAAGTTGGTGTTTCTTATACAATTCCATGGTGCCAACTTCTAGTGCTTGATTTTTTGTTTCATATATAGTTCCATGGTGCCAACTTTTGGTGCTTGATTTTTTCTCATATCAAGCTGAAGTTGTCTATCTTTCTTTTCTAAGACATGATGATATGTTGGAGCGTTCTATAGTTGTGGATCTTGCTAAGTACAAATGCTAGAGTGCATGATGGAAAGGAAATCATTGGCTCTAGGCTTATCATTATTCACTCCTAATGAATTTGAAAGTATGATTGAACTATTCTAGGTAGTTTTTGTTGTCTAGATTCATGCTTACTGTTGGTAAAAAATTCCCATTAGTTTGTTTTCCCTGGACTGCCCTAATGACTCTTGTCTTGTATCTGATGTTTTAGGTTATGGGCCTTCTTGTTCTAATCTGGAATTGTAGGTGTATTTCAACTTCTCTCCACCGTGTGAGGTGTTTGATTATCAAAAATGTATCATTTACTTGACTTTCTAAGCTTCTGGTATTCTAAACCGCAGTTAATCTCCAATTTATTGGGACGATCATTACATTTGTGGATTTAACCATATGGGATGTGAAGTAGATGCTAATATTTTAGTGGAATGTTTTTAATTGTGGCTGAATGGGGAAAGTAATGTGTCTATAGTTTAGATTTATCTTCTAGATGACTGGGTTATAATGGGGAAAGTAATGTGTCTATATAGTCTAGACTCAAACCAGTTGGCCACTCCTTTATTTAACTAACAACAACTACCTATTACGTCGAACCATGTAAATTCAGTTTGTTCTTCTTATTTCACTTGAACTGATTATCAATCAATTGGTTTGTATCTGAAGCCACATTTTGAACAATTTTTTCATGATTCCTTCTCTTTTGACTCTCATTGCAACACTACACCTCTTCTGGTAATCAATTATTTCATAGCAAAAGCCACATTCTAAACAATTTCTTCATGATTCCTCCTCTTGGTATTGAATATCTTATGTCAGGATACCCAATCAATAGTTGACATTTTAACTCCTCTTTTTTACCTATCAGTAGTACTTCACATCCTCCACAAATCACTCTTTATGTTTTTACTCTCCTGCCCAATTTACTTTTGTCTAACGACTTTCAGTTCTCTCTTGTTTTTTTACTACTCTTTTTATGTCATATACTTACCCACAGTTATCAATTGAGGAGATGATTTCTACTCTCATCACAATAATTCATGCTCACTGTTCTCTATTTCTCTACATCCATCCTTTATGCTTGTCATCCTTGAGTGTTGGGATTTGGTCTTTCACCCATCTGAACTACTGTTCCATCAAATTTGTAGGGGGTGGAGCACCACACATAAAAGGAGAGAGGTTAAACTATTGTTCCCTTCAAATTGGGAGTTGGAGGGGGGATTAAACTCACCACACATAGAGGAAGAGAGGATAGCTTATCAACAAAATATCTTTTGGTTTGCATCTTGGATGTCTTAAATAGACTAAAGTTCTCACATTTTTAACTTGAAGGGAAAGAAATAGAGAGTCAAATTGGTTTTATTTAATTATTTAATTGTGTCCAATCTCCAATGTATGGGAGTGGGCTAGTAGCACATACTATATAATTTTACTTGCTCCATTTCCTCCTCAAACATTGTACATGAATAACAAATCATGTAATGCATCTTCTATGCATTGTAGATTAGAATTCAAGCTTGAAGTTACCTCATTGTTTTTTCTTCTATTAGAGTGCGCTTCACCTATGTATACTCCCTATAATCTCAAATAAACTTATATCACCCAATATTTTTCGTTTCATGTTGTCTATGATGTTCTCCTTAATTACATTTTTCATGATGTGTTTGCTAAAGTTCTAAAGTAATTTCAATTGTCATCTTGCACTTGGAGAGGTTGTGGAAGCAGTAAATAATTTTTGGAAGTGCCTAAATTTAGTTAATGGTAGCAACTTGGCTGATAAAATGTTAGATGAAGCTTCTTATGGTTTGCAAAAGGCCTAGGTTTCTTTTAAACTTTTATCATCAGTTTGAGTTGGTTCATAATAAAAATGTATTGCTTCTAATTTGTTTGAACAAATGTAAATGGGTCTATCATAACAATTTTGGTCATTGAAATCTAACGTCTAAATCTTTTACAAAAGCAAGTCTAGGAAAGAGACTTAGGAGTAAATGACATATAGCGCCTTAGAAACGTTAAGTGATTTTCTTTATATATCACTAATATCGAGTAGTTATCTGAGGAACCTTTCTTAAAGCCACACCGGGTGTGGTTAATAGATTGCAGATTGTTGCTCATCCTCTAATATAAATGAAATAAATTGTCAAATTCAATTCCTTAATATGCTTCATCTTGTTATGGCCTTCTAGGACAAGTGAATTGAACAATAGCAAACTTTATATGTAAATGCAGTCAATCTAGGGCAATGGCATAGATGATTATCAGGAAACCAATGTTTATTTATTTTGTTACTTTTTCCATTTCAAAGAGACATAACACAAGATCTTGTGTATCATAATTATTCATCAAATCAATGAAGTGCTATTGGCCTTCAAAATGTGTAAGCCTCCAGAATCCTTCTTCTGGAAGAATGTTAGGAACAAATAATTTTCTTGATAGGCATGCCGATATAGATAATGGATAGACATTCACGGGGCTAGCATATCTGATAGAACAGATAATGATTTGTTTATTATGTGGTTTTGAATAATTAAATAAAGGATAGTGTAAATGACAAAGGTTAGCAGACTTATTAATGTAGGCTAGGGTTTTGGCACCTCTTATTAGAATTTGTCACGCCCACGATTTGTTATCGTTTATTGGTTTCTGTCTAGAGTTCTATTTGCAATTATTTCAGTCTTAGAAATTACATGTATTAGTTGGAGACTTATTTGAAACTTTTCAATAAGCCTTAGTTCAGGAGGGTCATGAGTGGAAATATGCCAATTAGGGTGACTTGGGCGTTACCTATACATACATGTGTCTGGGGTATTGTCTGATAGTTAATTTAAATGAATGAATGGAGTCTTGCAATATGGTTTACATAATCCAATATATGTAAATGAGATCTAACAAATAAGCCACCCGAGGAGTACTTATGGTTGTCTGAGCACCCCCTTATGCAGACACCTTAGCCTCTACTCTCTAAACCCTGGACACTCAACCTAATTAGGTTGTTGGGAAGCTGCCTAGGCAGCGCCAATTCGCCTGCTGGATTATAGAAAATTAGACATTATCATGTTTTTACTTTTACTTCTTATCTTTCCATGACCTTCTTTTGCTTTTCTTTTGATATTTGTTCTTCCTCCTTAATCTCTCTGGTTTTGCTTCTCCCGCACAACTCCACCAACTAACAAAGTTTCTGCAATTTTACCAAGTAACAAAGTTTCTACAATTTTACTAAACGCTCCACTCTGTATCATCGTTTCTTTATTTTTGCTCCACCAAGCAGCAAAATTGCTACTACGTTACAGATAAACTACTGCTCTATTATTACCCATTTACCAAAGCTCCAATGTTATGGTTTTACTACATACTCCTGATTTTTTTCTTCCTTTTCTTCATCATCCTATTTCTATTTACTTTTTCTCTGTTATCTGCAAATGTCTGAAAATTCATTTGTTTTCTATGTACCCTACTTCCCTAGTATGTTCATTTGCTATTTAGAAGAATCTATGTGGTCAGACTTTGATTAGTTAGCTGTGTCAACTAGACATCGATTTGATGATTTGCAACAGGAAGAGCACCCCTAGCTACTGCCTTTCTTCTCAAATGTTGCTCTATATGTGTGTCATCTAGCTTCATAAAGGAATTTCTTTTATTGACATATGAAGCTCTTTGGGGTTTTTGCTCCTTGGAGAATGGAAAATGTAGCCTTACATGTTGGTTTGCCAATGACCACATATTTGTTAATTGTAGGTTACTATCTGGACCTGATAATCTGTGATAGTAAACCCATTTCATAGATAGTTTTTATAGCTGCTACTAAACTTGGAACTTTGTTGTTCCATGAAGTACTTTATATTAGGAAACATTAATCTAGAAATGTCTCTATGATTAGAAAAAAAATGTTAACTGACAAATTTTGAGGAATAAGTACCAGAAGGCCACTTTATTTGATTTAGTATATAATCTCGGACAACAATAGCATTTGGAATGATGTTATTCAATTGAAACAGAGTAAAAAGGGTAATCCATAGACCTAAAACAAACTTGGGGATATCTAACATATAATTGTTCTGTAAATGTATAAATATGAAACCAATTAATTGTTTAGGCATCAAGTAGTGAAAATTTTGACTTCTTATTGATTCTTGTTATTCAAAACTTTGGTTTTATCTATTGATCATTTATATATATAGGTTTAATCTTGGAAAAATGGATCTAAAGGAAGTCTATTTGTCACTTAATGATGCCTTTCCACAGGTACATGTTAAGTTATTTTTCGACAACAACTTATGATCATTCATTTAATTTTACTATATGTTTAACTCGTTGTTGCTTTTCATTCTGGTAACTGTGATACTGTTAGTTCTATGCAACTATGTACAAGCTTGTTCGGTAACATATCTTTTTTGGAAAATGAGGACATCCAACATATTTTCGTTATCTAATTTTTTTATGGAGGTTCTGTCTCAAATATTGGCAAACTCAATGATACCACTGCACTACACCAAATATAGTTTGAAATAACATTGCAGGTCTTCGATAATATGATATATGCATATTCATCTTTTATTTTTGCTTCATTTAGAATAATTAATTAGGACTTTTTTGTTAATTTTAGCTAATTCAAAAATAAATAGCACTTTCATCTTCTTGATATACTTTTCCTGAATTCTTATGATATTTTTCTTAATTTTAAGGAATTATCTAAGTAATTAAATCGAGAAAAGAAGAGATGAAGTTAGGAGGCCATTCAGTTTCCCGCAATGCTGACTTAAATGCATACCTTGCACCGTTGGAAGAAGCTCACACACCCCATTCTATTGTTTGTAAGGAAGTTATCCTCATCCCTTGTGAATCCTTGGGGACCCCTTATACAAAAGAATTAGAGCCATATGTTATATCAACAATGAAACTTACCAAACCCAATGTTGATGCCATTATTTTTTAGGAGAAGCAAAACAATTTTGTAAATAATTTGAAATCTTTTTCATCAACATCAATTCTCCCATATACAGGCCATCATGATGGTGGAAAACCAGAACCAGATCCTCCACCCAACTCATTTCATCATGCTCTACTAGAATCACTAGTCGGGTACCCACCAACCTCCCCAAATCCACATCCATCTTCAACACTTCCGCTTCTATTGATGGAAGATCTTTGGATCCTATTGGAGGGAATGCGAGGTGAAAGAAAATACGAGCACCCCACTGAGCTTCTACAATTACCCTATCATAGGGTACAATATGAGGCTCCTCAGATAAAGGTCCCAACCCTCATCGACATTCCCTTCAGATGGACATATTTTGAGCTACCAGGACCTCCTGGTGAACCCAACAAATTTCTTCCCTCCATCTCGGGTTTGGGTTTTGCTCGGGACGAGCAAAAATCTAAGTCTGGGCCCTCCTTCTCCTATAAAAGGAAGGGCACTTCCTCCTCCCAAGGATCATCTTTTGTATCATCTTTTCTACCGGTATTCTGAGCATTTGTTCTCCTATCATTCAAGCAATAGAATTTCTTCTTAGTGTTCTTTAATTCTTGCAATTTATATTCTTGCAATAGATCTAGTTGTTCTTCCTTTCTTCTTCTTTCTCTTCCGTGGATTGGAGCAAGGGTTGAAGAGATTGTCCATTTTATTGTCTCTAGCAAAAGGATTGACTCCTAATTTTGGGCTACACTATGGCTATTTCGCTTCTCCCCTCCACCTCCATGTTTTCCAAAAGCATGTGTGAGTAGACTTCTATCGAGGCAAGGGGAATAACCCCTTAGCCATGTGATGACTAGATTCAAGATTTATACGATTTTTTAGATAAATGGATTTTGATTTGGATCTCGACGATTTTAACGAAGTGATCTCTCATTTTCATGGCTTGTTAATCTTGGCGGATGAGACTGTGGAACCCAAGATTTAGAACAACCAAATTGATTTCATGGGAATTTGGATCAGACCTCGAAAAGTCCCCATTAGGATGATTGAACTAGGATCTGTGAATGCCACGACCAATGGGTTCACGGGGAGTTCATCTTTTGTAATCATTTACAAATGTTTGACTTGTCTTCTTTTATCTTTCTTATCATTTCTTTGATCTCGTTTCACATCAACTAGGGTGGTAAAATCCCTATGTTTCGGTATTTCTTTTTCTTGATAGCTAAATTTTATTTCAGCACTTTATTTGTTTGTTCTTAGTTTTAAACAACATTCTCATTGGAATTTATTTTCTTATTTTTGCAATCGGATTTGGATTTCAATTTTTCTTTTCCGTCGACGTGCATCAATTTGGCGCCGCTGCCGGGGACGACATAGTTGTTTTTCAGATCTGGTTGTCTATATATCTTATATAATCCTTGTTCATATTCTCTAACATTCATAACGTTAGTCTTATTTATAATTTCTTTTAGATTTTTATAATTTCTTTTTGCCTTCCGAGCACAATTCCGGAAGTGTATCTCCTCTTTCTACTGAGTTTCCATTCTAGCAGTCTGCTTTCTAGTTACTTTTTTTTGTAATTTTTGTTATTTCATAATTTCTAAGATTTATAATTTTTAGTTTTGTTTGTAATTTTGACTAATTTTTTATCTCACAATCTTTCTTCTCTCATTCGTTGATTGACATATCTTTTAGGAACTGATGCATGGGTTTTGAGTCACTTTTATAGGCTTATTTTCTATCTGTTTTATGCATGTATTTGTCATTTTCTTGATTATATTTGCATAATTCACTATAGTTGGCCCTTAAACTCTTTTTGCATCAAATTATACTTCTTTTATCATATTTATATGATTTTATATAATCCATGGACTTATACACATGTTTTGGCACTTTTTCAGGCAGTTTTGCATTGTCCGGAGTCGATACTATCGACCCCCAAGTCGATAGTATCGACATTTCATCAAAAAGCAACCCCAAAACGTGATCTTGGAAGGAATAACCTGTGCCATGGTCGATACCATCGACCTAGGGTCGATACCATCGACAGCGTCGGGATCTGGCGATTTTCAGCACTAAAACGGATCATTTTAATCCGACGGTTGAGCTTTTTCGGAGCCGAAAAGTGGTCCTAAGACCTAAGAAGAGCACGGACGGCCCGAGAGGGAGAGGAGATTGTGTTGCACAACATCCAAGAAGGAGAGAGAGAGATAGGAGACGAGAGACGAAGGCCGTCAACCGAGCGATCCGGGCACCTCCGACGGGCGATTTTGCTGCCGGAAGACTGCAAAACGCACGTTTCTCGAGGAGGATCTCCAGGAACACCTTTGTATCAGGGGTTACACGAGTTTGCTCCATGTTTCCCATGTTTTTCTTCTCTACTCCTCTGTATTTCATTGAGATGACCATGCGAGGCTAATCCCCTCCATCTTTAGGACCGGGAGTAGCCCGGGAATGCATTGTATGACAATTTTATATTGATAATTCATATTTTCTCTCTCAAATCCGTGGTATAGATTCATTTTCTCCATATATATTGTTATGCTTGATCACCATAATAATAATTTAATGCCCTTAATCACTTCGACAGAAGGATTAACGGTTGAAAAGAGACGAAACCTACATTAATCAATAAAACCCTTGACAAAGGAGTTGTAAAATTAATGGTGGGAACTGAGAGACCGTTTTTAATGTGCTTAGTCTAGGGGAATGATTACTACGACAGTGGAATCAACCTAGACCTAAGTAGTGAATTACATCACGACAGTGGGTAATTCTCATTTCAGGCCACTACCCGGATAGAGAGAGAAGTGTGAGGAATTATATGAAACCTAATACAATGTTAACCCGCGGTGAAATCGCCATCCTAAAGATATCCCTTTTTATTGATTAAATTAACCTTTAATCGATTGTTTTCTTTGTTTGATTTTTATTTTCTTTCAATTTGAACAACAAAACCCTACTTTGTTAATCGGTCTAGCTGATTGCGATTAGTTAGTAGAAGTCTCCAATAATTCACGTATCCCTGAGTTCGACTCGGGCCTCACAAAGGCCTATATTACTCAACGCGTATACTTGCGTTTAAGCGCGTAGTAAAATACACGTCAGGAACCTTTATTTTCAAATGGAGTGTACATCAAAATATCCCCTACAATGTTATTATTGTGGTTTTTACCACCATGCATCTTTTGCCTGTCCGACTCTACCCCATGATTATAATAGCACCCCTTTTAATTACGAGCCCGTTCATCCTGGTGGATACAATGTGAATCCACATTTTTCTGAGAACCATTATGGGGAACCTTGCTATCCATATTCTAATGGGGGATATGATCAACAAAATTTTGTGGTGTGTAACCAACAAAACCTTGGGGGTTATGAACATGTTTATGAAACCCAATGTAATCCTCAACAAGAAGAGAAACTTAAGTCCCTAGAGAATATGGCAGAAAAACTCCTAACTAGCCAAACCTTATTGGCCACCTTAGTAGAAGACCAAACCCAAAATATAGATTGTCCAAATATGTTTCCTCATGAATTGGTGACACCTTATAATATTGAATATTCCTACCAAGTTGGACGCAATGGAAATTACAATCCACCATCTTCTGGAGATTATTATGAGGAGCAATGCCACCCAAAACAATATGAGGAGTACTATGACCAAGGACACTATGGGCAGTGTGGTGAGGATGACCAAAATTTTGGGGTGTATAAATCCTATGGTGAAATGCAAATTGATCTTGAACTGGAAGAGAGACTTAAGGACCTAGAAAAGAGGGTAGCAGAAGCACGAGTAAAACTTGAATCCAGTTAAGCCATGTTAGCTACCTTTCTAGAGGATCAATCACAAACTCCCCCTATAGAGCTTGAGCAACCCAAGATGGTTATTCCTGACAATGACGATGATGATCCTTATTTTGTGTCATATATGTCAGATCCTGAAGAAATAGAACAAACCATGGAGACATATTTTGCATGTGATGAGGACGTTGGTATCCCTATCTTTCCTTTAGAGACTCTATTACTTGATTATGAAATGTCAAAGCAGGAGAGTCATTCTAAAGATCCAACAACTCCTCCCATCCTCAACATAAATCTGAATGATACCATAGACCAATACCCTTCTTTTGAGTCTATTTTGGATAATGAGAATCTAACCCCCTTTATGATTCTTCTCGAGACGTCACAGCCAATTTCCATCCCACACATGGCTGATCTAGAAGGGGAGATACCACCATTGGAAGAAGCTCACACACCCCATTCTATTGTTTGTAAGGAAGTCGTCCTCATCCCTTATGAATCCTTGGGGACCCCTTGTACAAAAGAATTAGAGCCATATGTTATATCAAGAATGAAACTTACCAAACCCAATGTTGATGCCATTATTTTTTAGGAGAAGCAAAACAATTTTGTAAATAATTTGAAATCTTTTTCATCAACATCAATTCTCCCATATACAGGTCATCATGATGGTGGAAAACCAGAACCAGATCCTCCACCCAACTCATTTCATCATGCTCTACTAGAATCACTAGCCGGGAACCCACCAACCTCCCCAAATCCACATCCATCTTCAACACTTCCCCTTCTATTGATGGAAGATCTTTGGATCATATTGGAGGGAATGCGAGGTGAAAGAAAATATGAGCACCCCACTGAGCTTCTACAATTACCCTATCATAGGGTACAATATGAGGCTCCTCAGATAAAGGTCCCAACCCTCATCGACATTCCCTTCAGATGGACATATTTTGAGCTACCAGGACCTCCTGGTGAACCCAACAAATTTCTTCCCTCCATCTCAGGTTTGGGTTTTGCTTGGGACGAGCAAAAATCTAAGTCTGCGCCCTCCTTCTCCTATAAAAGGAAGGGCACTTCCTCCTCCCAAGGATCATCTTTTGTATCATCTTTTGTACCGGAATTCTGAGCATTTGTTCTCCTATCATTCAAGCAATAGAATTTCTTCTTAGTGTTCTTTAATTCTTGCAATTTATATTCTTGCAATAGATCTAGTTGTTCTTCCTTTCTTCTTCTTTCTCTTCCGTGGATTGGAGCAAGGGTTGAAGAGATTGGCCATTTTATTGTCTCTAGCAAAAGGATTGACTTCTAATTTTGGGCTAGACTATGGCTATTTCACTTCTCCCTTCCGCCTCCATGTTTTCCACAAGCATGTGTGATTAGACTTCTATCGAGGCAAGGGGAATAACCCCTTAGCCATGTGATGACTAGATTGAAGATTTATACGATTTTTTAGATAAATGAATTTTGATTTGGATCTCGACGATTTTAACGAAGTGATCTCTCATTTTCATCGCTTGTTAATCTTGGCGGATGCGACCGTGGAACCCAAGATTTAGAACAACCAAATTGATTTCATGGGAATTTGGATGAGACCTCAGAAAAGTCCCCATTAGGATGATTGAACTAGGATCCATGAACGCCAGGACCAATGGGTTCACAGGGAGTTCATCTTTTGTGAATCATTTACAAATGTTTCACATGCCTTCTTTTATCTTTCTTATCATTTCTTTGATCTAATTTCACATCGACTAGGGTGGTAAAATCCCTTAGCTTCGGTATTTCTTTTTCTGGATAGTTAAATTTTATTTCAGCACTTTTATTTTTTTGTTCTAAGTTTTAAACAACCTTCTCATCGGAATTTATTTTCTTATTTTTGCAATCGGATTTGGATTTCAACTTTTCTTTTCCACCGTCCCTTGGATCGATACCTATCTATACTAAGTTGACTTGTTGTTCACAACAAGTTGACAATTGGGTTAGAAGGTTAAACTCTAGGACTTTTCCTAGTGATTGTTGTGTGTACAACGACGCACATCAATTTGGCGCCGTTGCCGGGGTGGGCACAGTTTTTTCCAGATTTGGTTGTCTGTATATCTTATATAATCCTTGTTCATACTCTCTAACTTTCATAACGTTAGTCTTTTTTATAATTTCTTTTAGATTTTTATAATTTCTTTTTGCCTTCCGAGCACAATTCCGGAAGTGTATCTCCTCTTTCTACTGAGTTTCCATTCCAGCAGTATTGCTTTCGTGTTACTTTTTTTTTGTAATTTTTGTTATTTCATAATTTCTTAGATTTATAATTTTTAGTTTTGTTTGTAATTTTGACTAATTTTTTATCTCACAATCTTTCTTCTCTCATTTGTTGATTGACATATCTTTTAGGAACCTTTCTTTTCAAATGGAGTGTACATCCCAATATCCCCCATAATGTTATTATTGTGGTTTTTACCACCATGCATCTCTTGCCTGTCCGACTCTACCCCATGATTATAATAGCACCCATTTTAATTGCGAGCCCGTTCATCCTGGTGGATACAATGTGAATCCACATTTTTCTGAGAACCATTATGGGGAACCTTGCTATCCATATTCTAATGGGGGATATGATCAAAAAAATTTTGTGGTGTGTAACCAACAAAACCTTGGGGGTTATGAACATATTTATGAAACCCAATGTAATCCTCAACAAGAAGAGAAACTTAAGTCCCTAGAGAATATGGCAGCAAAACTCCTAACTAGCCAAACCTTATTGGCCACCATAGTAGAAGCCCAAACCCAAAATATAGATTGTTCAAATATGTTTCCTCATGAATTGGTGACACCTTATAATATTGAATCTTCCTACCAAGATGGATGCAATGGAAATTACAATCCACCATCTTCTGGAGATTATTATGAGGAGCAATGCCACCCAAAACAATATGAGGAGTACTATGGCCAAGGACACTATGGGGAGTGTGGCGAGGATGACCAAAATTTTGGGGTGTATAAATCCTATGGTGAAATGCAAATTGATCTTGAACTGGAAGAGAGACTTAAGGACCTAGAAAAGAGGGTAGCAGAAGCAAAAGTAAAACTTGAGGATCAATGACAAACTCCCCCTATACAGCTTGAGCAACCCAAGATGGTTCTTCCTGACAATGATGATGATGATCCTTATTTTGTGTCATATATGTCAGATCCTGAAGAAATAGAACAAACCATGGAGATATATTTTGTGTGTGATGAGGACGTTGGTATCCCTATCTTTCCTTTAGAGACTCTATTACTTGAATATGAAATGTCAAAGCAGGAGAGTCATTCTAAAGATCCAACAACTCCTCCCATCCTCAACATAAATCTGAATGATACCATAGACCAATACCCTTCTTTTGAGTCTATTTTGGATAATGAGAATCTAACCCCCTTTATGATTCTTCTCGAGCCGTCACAGCCAATTTCCATCCCACACATGGCTGATCTAGAAGGGGAGATACCACCATTGGAAGAAGCTCACACACCCCATTCTATTGTTTGTAAGGAAGTCATCCTCATCCCTCCTGAATCCTTGGGGACCCCTTGTACAAAATAATTAGATCCATATGTTATATCAACAATGAAACTTACCAAACCCAATGTTGATGGCATTATTTTTTAGGAGAAGCAAAATAATTTTGTAAATAATTTGAAATCTTTTTCATCAACATCAATTCTCTCATATACAGGTCATCATGATGGTGGAAAACCTGAACCAGATCCTCCACCCAACTCATTTCATCCTGCTCTACTAGAATCACTAGTCGGGTACCCACCAACCTCCCCAAATCCACATCCATCTTCAACACTTCCCCTTCTATTGATGGAAGATCTTTGGATCCTATTGGAGGGAATGTGGGGTGAAAGAAAATACGAGCACCCCACTGAGCTTCTACAATTACCCTATCATAGGGTACACTATGAGGCTCCTCAGATAAAGGTCCCAACCCTCAACGACATTCCCTTTAGATGGACATATTTTGAGCTACCAGGACCTCCTGGTGAACCCAACAAATTTCTTCCCTCCATCTCGGGTTTGGGTTTTGCTCAGGACGAGCAAAAATCTAAGTGGGTGGTATGATTCTATTCCACCCCCTTATCTTTTTATGCTTGCATTATTTCTACTTTTTTTTTGGTTTTGCATATAGTTGCTTTGTTTATGGCCATTATCTAGTTGGCCATATTTTTATTTCTTTTGTTTCAAAATGGCCTTTATCTAGTCGGCCTTGATATGATCATTTGTCAAAATACTCCCCTTAATGATGTAACTTCCTTGCAACTAAAATTTTGAAAGTTTCATGACTATAAATCCTTCTGTCACTTAGGACCTCAAATAATAATCACTCCTTGGAAAAGGTGGCAAGCCATAGAGGACTGATAGGATTCAAGAGTGATGCTTTCTTATCATGTACAACTTGTATAAATTTTCTTGATTTTTCGCATGATTCGGTAATAGTTGAACCAATGCATGGTACTCCTAAAAAAAGATGAAAAAAAAAGTTGCACAAGAACATCCTCTTCTACTCTTCTTCTACCATTTCCAAATCTTTCCATTCATCAAAAAGAAAAAAAAGCCAATAATGCCCAAAAGGCTAAGTTTGGGGTGGAACCCCTTCCCCATCTTTCGCTTCTTCCATACCCACGCAATTGGGTGTATCACCAAAAATTAAAGAAATAAAATGTGGTCAATGTAACTGCATGTCCACTAAATAAAAAGGTCTTGAGTCGAATAGAGGAGAGACTGTCCTTCTTCCAAACCTCCTTCACTCCAATTTTCTACCCAGGGGAAAACTACAAAAACCCCAATCATCCAAATCAGCCCTGTTCTTGTGTAAAACTTTTAAAAAAAATTGGAGTACCAAATGCAAAGGTGAAATGAAAATCTGTTTTATTACAAGTCTTGAATAAATGCAAGTTTGTGAAGTAGGAAATATAAAAGTCACTTTTTGTGAATTCAGGAAGTCAAGGTCGCTTGGCCATATTTTGGTGGAAGGAATCCAATGATTGTTAGGAGAGTGATGATGATAGGTTGAGAGTATGTCTTGAAAGTATTTCTTGATTTTAATGTTGCTCGGGACGAGCAAAGTTTAAGTTTGGGGTATTTTGATAAATGCATATTCATCTCTTATTTTTGTTTCATTTAGAATAATTAATTAGGAATTTTTTGTTAATTTTAGCTAATTCAAAAATAAATAGAACTTTCATCTTATTGATATACTTTTCATGAATTCTTATGATATTTTTCTTAATTTTCAGGAATTATCTAAGTAATTAAATTGAGAAAAGAAGAGATGAAGGTAGGAGGCAATTCAGTTTCCCGCAATGTTGACTTAAATGCATACCTTGCACCAAAATTAGCATAACTCTCACATCCTAAGGAGGAATTTAATATTCAAATATGATTTGAAAAGGGAATTCAAAGGCCTACAGGAAAATCATATTTTCGGGCGCACTTTATATTCTATGTACAACGGAAATTCGCTCGAAATTGCTGCTGCGAGAATCTGTATTAAAGAAAGACAATCAAGAGTTTGTTGAGTAGATCTGAAAATTCAAAAGATTGGATCCCTCTCTTTTTTTTCCCTCTTTTTTAGATAGCCTACCCCTCCTTCTCCTATAAAAGGAAGGGAACTTCCTCCTCCCAAGGATCATCTTTTGTATCATCTTTTGTATTGGAATTCTGAGCATTTGTTCTCCTATCATTCAAGCAATAGAATTTCTTCTTAGTGTTCTTTAATTCTTGCGATAGATCTAGTTGTTCTTCCTTTTTTCTTCTTTCTCATCCATGGATTGGAGCAGGGTTGAAGAGATTGGCCATTTTATTGTCTCTAGAAAAAGGATTGACTCCTAATTTTGGGCTAGACTATGGCTATTTCGCTTCTCCCCTCCGCCTCCATGTTTTCCACAAGCATGTGTGAGTAGACTTCTATCGAGGGAAGGGGAATAACCCCTTAGCCATGTGATGACTAGATTGAAGATTTATATGATTTTTTAGATAAATGGATTTTGATTTGGATCTCGACGATTTTAACGAAGTGATCTCTCATTTTCATCGATTGTTAATCTTGGTGGATACGACCGTGGAACCCAAGATTTAGAACAACCAAATTGATTTCATGAGAATTTGGATCAGACCTCGACAAAGTCCCCATTAGGATGATTGAACTAGGATTCGTGAACGCCAGGACCAATGGGTTCACAGGGAGTTCATCTTTTGTGAATCATTTATTTTTTTGTTCTTAGTTTTAAACAACCTTATCATCGGAATTTATTTTCTTATTTTTGCAATCAGATTTGGATTTCAACTTTTCTTTTCTGTCGTCCCTTGGATCGATACCTATCTATACTAAGTTGACTTGTTGTTCTCAACAAGCTGACAACCAGGTTAGAAGGTTAAACTCTAGGACTTTTCCTAGTGATTGTTGCATGTACAACGATGTGCATCATAATACTTTATAATAACAACTCCTAGAATCAATAATATTTATCAAATAAGTATGATAAGTATAAAGTTATGCAAATGTGTTCATTGAAAACTAAGAAACAAACTGATTTAGAATTGTTCTTCCATGTCATTTATAGGTATTGCTGATCATGCAGGACGTGCATGTTATTAAATTATGCTAGACACATCTGTAAATTACTGGAAACCTAATTAAGTACTAAATTGATCCTAGCATGGCAGCATTTCTCATTTGGTTTTACCAATATAACTGATGACATGTCTCTTTTTTTTACTTTTTTGTCTGCATGACTAGTCTTTTTAGTTTGTCTAATTACAAGTCCTCGGAATCACACCGGTTACATTACTTTGGAACTGCTGCTGACTCAAGCTCAATTCATTATTTTAGATGCAACTATTGTTGAAGCTGGGAATCTGATGGTTGAGAAGGTTGCAAGCCTGATTGTAATGCTTGTCCCTACTGCTGAAGCACCAAGTGCTTGTTGAATGGGCTGCTGAAGCAACTGTGATATATTTAATCCAGGTAATTTTTGTTGATTGGTGTTAGCCAGTGCTCCTTGTACATGTAATAAACTATACAAAGAAGACAACAACCCTTTAGGCACAATTGGCTCGGTAGAAGGTAACATAGTGCCTAAACCAAGGAGTTGGCTTGTAGGTGGATGATGGGTGGTTGTGGGGAAACCATTGGAAAGAGACATTTGAAGATTGGGAAGATGTCCTGTAGGCATCAAGTATGGTGTCATATTCTGTTGGTTCTATTGAAGACATGTTCCTTCAATCAGAACCCATGCAAGTTACTATCTATTATTGTTTCCACAATGGTCTTGAATGTACTGTTCATTCTAGTCTTCAGGTACATCTACTTATTAAGATTACTCATTTTATTACATACATGCTAAAATCCAGACAATAAACACCAACTTTTTCCTATTACTCATTTTATTGCATACATGCTAAAATTCAAGTGCACCTAAAACGAGTTTGAATCATTTTCAAGTGATGTAGGTTTTTAACAGCTGAAACAACGCATAATCTTCTAGAAACATTAGTTCCAATTCTATCATGGTTATTGATTACTTCAGAATATAGAATAATCCAGCTACATCAATGCAACACCTGTTATCCTGTGATAATGGGAGGTGACTTCGGCTATAACAATGCATCACATATTATCTAGTGGTTCTAGGAGGTGGTTCAGGGATTCCACAAGAACATAAATTTATTTCCTAAAGGAGCTCTGAAGTCAACTTGTTGAATAGTAGATAGTCATATAAGGGAAGAGACAGATCCAATGATGTAGAAGTTATTGTACTAAATAGAAAAATGTTGTATGAAAGTATATCATTGATGTTGTATTCAATCTAAGGGGAAAGGTAAAATGTTCTCCCCATGTATTTATAATTTGATTATAAATAAAAAATATTCATACTTTTGGAAAACTGAGTTAGGCTACAATTGACATTCAATTACAAAACATGATAATGAACTAAAAATTGAATGACAAAAAACCAAGAAAATGTAGTAATACATAACTACTATGTCATTAGTGGCTTTTTTTATACGCCATTACCCTCAATAAGAACTGTTTCATACAACGAACATTATACAAATAGTGGCATGTGTATAAAAGCTAATTGATGGATAGTGGCTGTTTTATAAATGCCAAATGATGTTTTAGTAGCCTTTATTTGGCATTTAATGGAAGTCACTAAAGACAAACATTTGTTGGCGTTTACAACTTATGCCATTGACATGCTTTTTCTGTGTCTAGAACGCAAGTGTACGCGTCAATGTAGTAGAGGCCCGAGTTGAACTCAGGGACACTGAACTATCGGTAGACTACTACTAACTATTTGCGATCAGCGAGACCGATTAAAATGGTGTGAAAGTTGTTGTAAAATTTAAAGAAAATAAAATAAAATAAAACAATCGATTAAAGGTTTAATTTAATCAATTTAGGTGAAGATCTTTATGATTGCGGTTTCACCGCGAGTTTTCATTGTATGAATTTTTATATAATAATTCAGGTTCATCTCTCAATCTGGGTAGTGGCCTGTAGTCAGAATTGCCCACTGTCGTGGTAAAATTCACTACCTATGTCTAGGTCGGTTCCACCATCGTAGTAACCTATACCCTAAACTAGGTGCATTAATATCGACCTCTGGGTTTCCACCATTAATCTTAGATAAACTTGTTCAAGGGATTTGTTAATTAATGTGAATTTCGTCTCTTTTCAACCGTTAATTCTTCTTTCAAAGTAATTAAAGGCATTGGATTAATATTATGGTGATCAAACATAACAATATAATTGAGAAAATGAATTCATACCACGGATTTAAGAGATTGATGATGAATTACTATGATAAAAATGTCATACAATGCTTCCCCGGGCTACTTCCGGTCCTAAAGATAAAGGGGATTAGACCCGCATGTTCATCTCAGAGTAAAACATGGTAGAGAAAAGGGGAAACATGGAGACAAATGTGAATAAGTAGTGAAGCCCCTGAACGGAGAAGATCCAAGCGTTCCTTGGCATAGAATGCATGATCTCTGGCTTTTCGGCGATGGAAAACGTCTTCTTTGGCTTCTGGAACGGTTGTGGTGTGCTTCTGGGCTCCGTTCTTCTCTCCAAATCTTCTCGGTACGTGTGCAGCGGCTAATGATGTGATAGATTGCTCCTGGCCTCCGTCATTAGGTATAATCACCGAGTTAGGTTGCCAAAATTTCACAGTCGTCAGATTTAGACCGATCTGAAACAAACTTGTATCTGACGGTGTCGATACCATCGACGCGGGTCAATGATATCGACCTTATGCAATATCGGCAAGTCTTCCTTTCTTTTCGTTGTTGCGCCTGATGGTGACTTGATACCATCGATGGGTGTTGATGGTATCGACATCCTAAGGCTTCTGTTTTATCCTTTTCCGTCATTGTAGCTCCAATTGTCGATAGTATCGACTTCTGGGTCGATAGTATCGACTATCTTCTCGCCAGCAACCTAATGGTATATCGATACCATCGACTCTCCTGTCGATATTATCGACTCTGTGATGCTCCTTGTGGCTGACTGCCTGTGGTCGTGTCGATGGTATCGACAGCAGCAGATATGCGTTTTCCTGAAATTGCAACACAAAACCACATAAGCCGAGATAAAACGTATTATTGTAATCATTTATGCTCAAAATACTAAAATAAGGGAGATTTGATATTGAGAAGGGTCATAGACCAAACTAAATGAATTATGCAATATTAACCACCAATATGACCAATAAATGCATAAAACACAAGTAAAACACGTCTATAAAAGTGACTCAAAATCATCGCATCAAACTCCCTTAAGCTTGAACATTGCTCGCCCTCGAGCAACAAAACCTAAGAATAGAATTGCGAGGGTCAACTAAAGAACAGATCATCACAACAAACATCACCATATGATCCCCACCGGACATTCACATTCCGGCCCTCACTAACCACGGAATGATAATTACCCTAAAGGCGACGGTAACCATCCATAAAAGATATCTATCTCAAAATTGATGAACACTATCATATAAGGCAGTTAACATAATAAAATTCACCGGTTCAGACTCGGTACATCTTGTGATCTCCTATTCTACGTTGCTCGCCCTAACTACCATCTACATGGAAGCAGCTCTCCTGATATTCATAAGTGAGGATAAAATCACAGTGGCCTACCAATTCGAGCAACGGGTGGATGGAATGGGTGGCTAGAGGAAGAAATGGAAGCATTATACGGTTTCAACATGCATAAAGCAAACATGCCCTAAATGATGCATATGCAAATCACAATGCTCTAATGCCTACATTTGGGTGGAATGATGCATGCACTAACATCTCGTCTCAAGATGAAATAGAATATCTAAAGGAGCTGCATCATGTACTTACTTATCTAAAAATGCAGGTGAGACTATGTTCCTTTCTCCCTCTCATTCTATTTATTCCTCATTCTTTTTTTTTTCCAGATTTTTTCTCTTTTTTTTCAAAAATTTTAGGCCTTTATATCCATGAATGACAATGAATTATTTATCGGGCTCACTTCTTTCTGCATAGCTTAAATATTTGAAGCATTCAGAAGGTATGGAACAAGTTAATCACCCTTAATGTTTTAGAAGAAATAAGATACATGATGTACTGTATGCATAAAAAAATATGAATGCAGCTAAATGACACGCACCTAAGGATAATGTGCATGTATAACTACTCTATTTTTTTATTTTCATGCAAAACATGTGAAAATAGTTGCAATGCAAGACCTATCTACATGAAATGCAATCAAAGAGATTAAAACTGTAATGTACTTCCAATTGTTATGGTGGAGTATGAAAACAATGGGGTGGATAGATCACAAGACTAATTGACTGAACCTTTGTAAATTATTATGTGTCCCTCCTTATTGACCTGTGTGATAATTAAGAGGTTTCTCTCTCTTACTTTAAATTAAAGTCTGATTATCATTTGGTTAGTTTAGGCTCAAACAACCAATTCCGTCCACTTTTCATGAATCCTAGGCATGTACAGTTTTGATTTTCTATTTTAGAGTTGACAAACCCAATAATTTTCTTAAGTTATGTGCTCAAAGTTGAACAACACAAGCTTGCAAACACTAAAAAATTTTAAATTTTCTCTTGATTCCCATGTACAAGCAAACGAGATGACACATGACTTAAGACATCCACAATTACACTAGATAGAGTGTGGATCCTACAAACAACTAAGAACTAAGAAAAACAATTGACAAAAGAAAAAATAATAAAACTAAAAATTGAGGAAACTAAATGATAGAGCTATTCCAACTCCCCCCCTAAGCTTGAATTCGACTATGGCCTCATAGTCAAAAACAACCTTAAAAGGTGGAACAGTGATACCGATCATTCTTCTGGAGGAGGCGGGTACTGTGGGGCCGTAAAGTCCCAAGATGGGTATTGCCCCTGAAAGCTCAAATCATACTGGGGCATGGGTGGAGGTTGTGGATACCCCCCAAAGTAATTTTGTCTCCAGTAATGATCATAGAAGGGTTGCTACTGCATCTCCATCATATGCAACCTGTCATGGATGTGTTGTTGGTTGTCGAGGAGGAGGCTCTCATTTTCAAAAATAACCATTTGGTTATCTAGCAACCAGTTCATCATCTCCTGAATACCAGCATATGTTGGTGTGTGTCGTTGTTGTGTCTGATGAATATCCTGCAACATTGCGTACATTCCTTGCATGGAGTAGACATCCTCTAGACATCCTCGCCTTGCTATGAGGGTTGTGGTAGAGGAGGTTGCGAAGAAGAAGATGCACCCAGATGCATGCGGGGATGCTTCCTAGGTGCCACTCGTGCGTGAAGAGGAGTGAAAGCCTCCTCTTCCTCTTCATTCTCATCGTCGTCATTGTCATTGTCTTCGTTGCCGCCGTCTTCATCCGAGTCATCAATGGCTATGATGGGCCATCAGAAATGCTGAGCACCCTCAATATGGAAGACGGGGTCAGGAAGCACACACTCCTAATAAGTGTGATTAATGTGGCAGTGTGCATACGCCAAGCCATCACGAAGCAGGATGAGGTTGGAGCGGTGCAGATGCTGGAAGTTGACCTTACTCCTGTTGGAGAGAGGAGTAATCTGGGAGAAATTCAACCCAACATAGTGAGCCAGCTGTGTGATGAGCCCTCCAAAGTGAATTGGATCCTTCCGCGTACTCCTCTTTACATCCAACACGCGCTGCAAGAAAAACGTGCCCCAATTACACTCTTCCTGCTTCAGTAACTTGTGCAGGAAAAATAGGTCTATCTCTTGAAACTTGTTGAGAGACAGGTCACCACGATAAAACAAGGTGGTGCAGAGCATGCGGTGATGAATCTGCACGAATGGATGCTCGAGATCTGCCACTGTCGCGTTGTGGTAGCTCATTGATTTGCCCGTAGGCAAAATCACTACCTCGGCGAAGATAGCATCATAATCAGTCTGGTTGTCTAGCCTCCGGTACTGATCTCTCCCATGGTTCCAGTTGTAGATGGAGTTGAACTGCCATAGGGTAAGAGTGTAATCATTGTTGTACAGCCGGAAAGAAACGCGGCCTTTGATCCATTCCCGATCAGTGGCGATGATGTTGTTTGGCACAACGCATATGTCCAGCAATGCCATGAACTCCGCCACTAGCTCCTTGTATGTCAGCCATTCACCAAAGAATGGGTGGCCGTCGGCATGGAATTCCAACTCATCGGGCATCCTGCCCGTATGCCTTGCCTACCCCTTGAGCACGTAGGCCAGATTAGCCTCGAACCCCAGATTGTGGATCATGTCCCGGTCGACATAGCGGGTCGGCTCAATCTTTCTTTTCATAATCTCCTCGTAGACCTTCCGAACCTCCATGTAAGGATGGACGATCCACGGATGCAGAATAGAAGCAGGTGGTAGAGGAACAAACTCTGAGATCTCAATGGGATCCGCCCGTGAAGAGGATGCATCGGTTGTACGCACCATCGTCGAGAAATAGGAGTAGAAGATGAAGCTTGGTGAAGATCGGAGAAGACAATCTCCGCTCGGTGAAGGCTCGGGGAAGAACACACTCCTTGGATGCTCGTATTCGGGCTTCGATTACTCAACAAGACGCATGGCACAAGTGGAGGAAGAAATCTCTGAAGGTGTGACGTCATATGATGACAAACCATCCCTTTTATAACTGTGGTCGGCGCTTCTGTGTGCCCATCGATACCATCGACGCGTGTTGATGGTATCGATTCCTGTAGCACAATTCGTCTTCTGCTAGTATCGACTGTTGTCGATATCCTGATGTGGGGGGCCCAGATCGATGATGTGTCACGTCGATACTATCGACGCAAGTTGATAGTATCGACTTCTGCTTAGGGCAACACCCTCGTGAGGCCCGACCACCGCTTTCTGCCTGTAACTAGGTCAATACCATCGACAGGCCCGTCGATGGTATCGACTTCACTGAGACAATTTCGTCTGAATATCTCCAGAGATCTCTCGAGTATCGATGCCCATGTCGATACTATCGACCTCATTTTTGCGATCAACCTGTTGGTGTATCGATACCATCTACGAGGTCGTCGATAGTATCGATGTAGAGCAATTCTTGCAGCCGCAAACCTATACCCATCTTGATACCATCGACACAAGGGTCGATGGTATCGACTCTGCCTCAGTCCTGCACATTGAGCAAATGATCACAGTATCTTTTTTACACTAAAAACAAAATCAAATCAAACCAAAGTACAAATTTGAAAGAAACTAACTAAGCTACTGATGGCTTGGTTGCCTCCCAACAAGCGCCCTTATTTAACGTCTTAGGCTAGACGACATTAAGCTCACCAACTTGGAGCTTTGGAGAGTGTTCCTAGGGGATCATGTGGTAGTTTGAACTCACCTCGATCCTGGCCAATCCCCAACGTCAAAGTACCTCTTCCAATGGTAGTAACAACATCGACCGTTTCTTGAAACGGCCTACCCAATAGCATCTCGCAAATTTGAAGTTGTGGCATGTCCATGATGACGAAATCCACCGGAAAGACGAACATGTCTACCTTGACGAGTACATCCTCGCACACTCTGTATCGCTTTACAACGGACCCATCTGCCAACTCAATCGTTGTCGCTGATTTCTTTATTTCCTTCAACCCAAGCTTTTGAAATGTGGGCAGTGGCATAAGATTAATGTTGGTGCCCGAATCACACTGTGCTTGTGGAAAATGTTGATTGCCTATAGAACATGGAGTATAAAAGCCTCCTAGGCCTTTCCACTTCTTTGGTAAACTCCCGTGGATAATTGAGCTTACCATCTCATTCACCCGGCAAATGTATGTGTCTTTGATACGCCTTTTCTTGGTGATTATTTCTTTGATAAACCTCCCATATGCGGGAATCTGCTCTATCATTTCCACTAACGTAATATTGATATGAAGTTTTCTGAACATCTCCAAGAACTTCCTATAATGTCTATGTACTTTCTTCGATCTCAAACTGTCTGGACAAGACACAACTGCCTCATTTACATGCTTATGAGGTGGCACATATGGGCTTTTCGGGGCAAGCTCCCCTAAGCTTGTTTCAATGACTCCCTCTGGCATAGACTTTGGTATATCATCTTCAACAGGTGTAACTTGTAGTGGCACCTCTCTCTCAGTGGATGTAGCTTCACCTTGACACATGGCCTTCACCTGCTCTTCTTGCCTAGGTGTGGGCGCGACCATCATGGGCTCTTGGAGGCCTTTTCTGAATGGACAATATCTGCCTGGTAGTCCATAATGACTGCGAGGATATGGTATGCTCGGTATAGCTTCCGTATAAAAAATCATTTTACCTTTATCCTGGACCTCTACCACCGGGGGTTCTGCCTCATTAATCACAGATATATACTTTACTTGATGATGTGCTTGAGCAACTTCTGCATTCCCTGTCTGTCTCTGTTGATTGGCATGCTTTATGGCCGCCACTTCATTGGAAATTTGGGTCAGGGTCATCTCTAGTGCCCTCATTTGTGCTCCATGACTTTGTAGTGTTTATCCAAACTTGGTCAAAATATCACCCTGGGACTGCACCTGCTTACTAAACATGCTCATCATCTCCTGATTTTGCTGCACCACTTGACTAAGTAATTCGGCACATTTATCTTCAACTCTTAATTCTGGATTTGCATATGGATCTTGTAGGAAGTTGTTTTGATCCTTCCATGAGAGCTTTCTATCCTTCCTCCAAGCATAATCATTATTTCTATAGCCTTGTTGTTGCATAAATTTAACCTGTGCTTCCTCATCGGACTCTGCATCTTCTTTGGCAAACAATTTCTTGGCTAGGAGATCTAGTTTATCATTCAGCTCCTTGATGGCCCTGGATTCACCTGCAACTTTGACTTGTTCTGGTGCATCCCTATTGCCGCAAGACTACTTCTTTGCCATGTTTTTCAGAATCTCCCAACACCTTGTGCATGTGTTGTTCAAGAAAAATCTTGAACCTGCTGAATCTTGCTTACTTCTATCATGCTCGGAAAGAGCAACATAGAAGATTTTAACCTGTTTTTCCTTATCCAAACCATGGTTTGGGCACCTCCTCAGCATTATCTGAAATTGCTCCCAGGTTTCAGAATATGTCTCCCCTGCCTTCTGGCTGAAATTGTGAATTTTTATGATCATATCATTTATTTTTTCGGGCGAAAACAACCTTTCAAAGAATACTTCCACCATGTGGTTCCATGATTCCACGTATTCATCGTCAAGATTGTGCAACCATTCTCATGCATTTCCTTCCAGAGAACTCGGGAACAGCTTCAGGTAGAGCGTGTCTTGTGGAAACCTATCAATTTTAATCATGTCACAATTCTCCACAAATTGGCTTATACGAGTCACTGGGTCTTCATTCTTTAGCCCATTGAATGCATTTGACTTGACCAAGTTAATTAATGCAGGATCAATCTTGTAAGTCGGAATGTTGATCACCTGCTTCTTAATTGGCCCCTTTGAAGCAGATGAAGAAGAATCCTTGATCTTCTCCCATATCGTATGTTCCTCTACCATTTCTTCTTGTTTAGAGTTGGGATCTATTTCTTCTTGTTCGTCTTGATCGTAGTCTTCCTCGTTGTCTGGTTCCGGCAGTGGAACCTCTGGTGGTTGTTGCGTGTAGTCGATGCTACGTGTCCTCACCATGCACAGTACCTGCACAATAATAGTTCCGGTTCAATATCGTGCTAGAAGATTACAAAATTGGAAAGATAGACTATGAATTTTAGAAATGATTTCAAAAAAATAAAAATAAAAAGTGGCCTAGAATGGCCACTTGCAGCACTCGTAGTGCCGACAATTTCCGTGTCCCCGGCAATGGCGCCAAAAACTTGACACGCTTTTTCCGTGCGTAGAATGCAAGTGTACGTGTCAATGTAGTATAGGCCCTTGTGAGGCCCGAGTCGAACTTAGGGACACTGAACTATCGGTAGACTACTACTAACTGTTTGCGATCAGCGAGACCGATTAAAATGGTTTGAGAGTTGTTTTAAAATTAAAAGAAAATAAAATAAAATTAAACAATGGATTAAAGGTTTAATTTAATCCATTCAGGTGAAGATCTTTATGATTGCGGCTTCACCGCGGGTTTTCATTGTATGAATTTTTATATAATATTTCAGGTTCATCTCTCAATCCGGGTAGTGGCTTGTAGTCAGAATTGCCCACTGTCGTGGTACAATTCACTACCTATGTCTAGGTCGGTTCCACCATCGTAGTAACCTATACCCTAAACTAGGTGCATTAATATTGACCTCTGGGTTTCCACCATTAATCTTACATCACCTTATATAAGGGATTTGTTAATTAATGTGAATTTCGTCTCTTTTCATCCGTTAATTCTTCTTTCAAAGTAATTATAGACATTGTATTATTATTATGGTGATCAAGCATAACAATATAATTGAGAAAATGAATTCATACCACGGATTTAAGAGATTAATGATGAATTACTATGATAAAAATGTCATACAATGCTTCCTCAGGCTTCTCCCGGTCCTAAAGATAAAGGGGATTAGCCCCGCATGTTCAACTCAGAGCAAAACATGGTAGAGAAAAGGGGAAACATGGAGAAAAACATGAATAAGTAGTGAAACCCCTGAACATAGAAGATCCAAGCATTCTGTGGCGTAGAAAGCACGATCTCTGGCCTTTCGGCGGTGGAAAACATCTTCTTCGGCTTCCGGAACAGCTGCGGCGTGCTTCTGAGCTCTGTTCTTCTCTCCACACCTTCTCGAGACGTGTGCACCAGCTAATGATGTGATAGATTGCTCATGGCCACCGTCATTAGGTATAATCACCGATTTAGGTTGCCAAAATATCACAGCCATTGGATTTAGATCGATCTGAAACAAACTTGTATCTGACGGTGTTGATACCATCGACGCGGGTCAATGGTATCGACCTTACACGATATCGGCAAGTCTTCTTTTCTTTTTGTTGTTGCACCTGATGGTGACTCAATACCATCGATGGGTGTCGATGGTATCGACATCCTAAGGCGTCAGTTTTGTCCTTTTCCATCTTTGTAGCTCCAATTGTCGATAGTATCGACTTCTGGGTCGTTAGTATCGACTATCTTCTCACCGGCAACCTGATGGTATATTGATACCATCGACTCTCATGTCGATAGTATCGACTGTGTGATTCTCCTTGCGGATGACTGCCTGTGGTCGTGTCGATGGTATCGACCATTGTCGATGGTATCTACAGCAGCAGATATCCATTTTTCTGAAATTGCAACACAAAACCACATAAGCCGAGATAAAACATATTATTGTAATCATTTATGCTAAAAATACTAAAATAAGGGAGATTTGACACGGAGAAGGATCATAGACCAAACTAAATGAATTATGCAATATTAACCACCAAAATGACCAATAAATGCATAAAAAACAAGTAAAACACGTCTATAAATGCGACTCAAAATCATCGCATCAGCCACTATCTTTCTAGTGGCATTGGTAATAGAGGCATTTTTTTAAGTGTCAACAAAGTTTAGTGGTGTTTATTTTTTTTTGTGGCATTTCTAAAAGGACACTAATGGGCATTTTTGTTGTAGTGAGGTAATAGTTACCTGATAAGAGGTGACAATGTTCAGTGATGAACTAAGGGTTTGAATACATAGATCTAGCAATCATGATGATGATAATGTTAAGGGATGAGAATCCCCATTAATCTGGTAAGGGTCTGAGATCCCAAGTGTTATGCATTCAATGTGTTCCAAAGATTATGAAAGTACTTGATAAATGTATTACACCTTTCTTTGTAACATCTGTTATAATTCATGCTTGTAACTTGGTTGATGCTAAAAAATATAATAATGCACCTAATTAATCAAGTGGAACCTTGTCATGTAGTGGCTCTGTCCATAGATCCATTTAGTTTTAGAATTTTCTATGTGGTGAAATGAGTTTAACTCGAAGAGCATATTTTTGAATATGTGGGGGTAATGGGAGAAAAAATCCGTACGTCCAAATGGGGATTGTTGTATGATCTTCCACATCATCATCATAAGAGTATGTCAATATGCCATGACTCAATATTAATATACCATGTTTTTTGTGTGATCTCCTCAAAGAGTATATATCGGGGTTGATGTGTGATCTCCCCGAAGAGAGTGCATGTTGTGGTTGTAACTCTATAGAAAAGATTCCACTATACCTCAGCAAGCTAATTGTAGTTTGACACATGATGTCATTACCAGTGGTCTCGTGCAGATCGAGATAGGTGTGGTCTAGGAAGCCAACTCTTCCTTTGACCTTGTATGGTATCGATGCTTATGTATCCATGGTCGGTTGGAGCATGAGTGGTAGACCTCATCTCCTCAGGGCATAAGTGTGATTGTAAATATGCAATCAACCGTGTAGCATATTTGCTTAAGGATTGAATACAGAAACATTGGTTGAGGTTACACTACTTTTATACATATTAGATGGATAGATGTTATATGTGTTCTTCTTATTCATTATAAAGTGAATAGATGATTTATTGCTCTATCATAGATATCTACATTGCTTTACAAGATGATATTGCTCTATTCTTCTTATAAATAGTGATTAATCTTGAATATTCATATAAAAGATCCTCTGCTTAGTTTTACACTATTTACCTGTGATAATAATATTGTTGGCAGATAGTTATATCTCTCGCTGGGAGTTTTGTCTCACCCTGTCAGTCCCAACATTTTTAGGTGGACGCGGACAAGGAGGTAGAAACCGTACTATAGAGGGAGGACAATCACAACACAGACAGTAGTAATAGCTTAGGTTGAGTGTGCTATCTGTCGTGTCTTGTAGATAGAAGTCTTATGTGTCATCTTTGTATTATCAGGTCCTTGGGAGTTAGTGCGTAATGGTTTTATAAACAATCTAAGATTTTGGCTTATATGCCTTGAAGTTTTATGTTTCTTATGTATTTGTTTGGGCAAAGCAACTGGTATATGAGATCCTCGAGATGAGATGGTACAATGTATGTACAATGTGAACTATGATGTATATATTGCTTTGGTTATTCCCTTAAGAGTTTCATGGCAATGGATCTCTTTTCAAAATGGTTTTAGCTTTTAGTTGTTTTTGTTCATCCGCTACTAATGGTTATTATGCATAATTACTATGATGATTTGGTTGTCAGTTTGATTGCGTTCATCCACATGTTTTGGTATTAGAGCCTAAGGTTCATTGAGTCTATAGAGACATAGGATTAAGGTTGTTGATTCTGTTCTAGTGTCCTCCAGTTTATCTTATAGTGACTTCTGCTCATATAGGAGAAGAAGTAAAGCTGAAAGATAGATGGATCACATGAAGAACATGTCGTTGAAAGTAGTATTGTTGTACCAGGAGGAGGTGCAAGGGATTAGCCAAGAGAGGAATCAGTGCCTAAGAATCCCCATCTTGATGAAGCCATGCTAGAAAAACCAGCCTTTCATGCTCTTTTTGGGCAGTTCGTGACCATAATAACGCATACGGTAGACTAGATGCTAGCACTGGCACCTAGGGCACAAGTTCCCAATGAGGGACATGGGTCTGGTAAGACCTTTGAGAGGTTACGCTGGGTAGGAGCCACTGAATATGTTGGTACAACTGGCCCAGCAGATGCAGATTTATGGCTCACTAAGCTGGAAAAAGCCTTTAGAATCCTTAGCATCCCAAAAATTGATAAAGTTAGGCATGTTGTGTACCTATGAAAAGGAAGCATTGGCCATTGGTGGGCCATTGAAGAAGAGAAGAGACCTGGTGTTGAGGTCAGATGGTTGGAGTTCCAACATGATTTTGTTAGTAGATACTTTCCTAAGACTTATTTGGATGAGAAAATCTCACAGTTTGAGCGTATTAAGAAAGGACCAATGAAGATTAGTGTGTATGAAGCTAAGTTTATTGAGCTTCTGCAGTTTTGTCACCACATGGCTACTATGGAGGAGGAGAGGATTCAACATTTTGAGAAGGGCTTGAATGTTGAGTTACCCACAGATGTAGCTGCTCTAGAGAATAGAGAGAGGCTTGCCATCATTGTGGAGTCAATTAGGAGGATAGAGAGGTAGGTGACTGAGAAATGTGAGGTGAATAGTAGGAAATGAGTTGCCCAATTCCAGGGACAGAGGTCAGGGAGTTTCAAGAAATCGAGATTTCCCACACCATTACCACCACAGAGGCTCAATGCACAGACAATGTGGACATCAGGCAAAGGTAGAGCCCATATTTTTCTACCAAGTGGAGCCAATAGTATGACATCAATGTCAATAACATGACCATCTAGACCATATCGGGACAAAAATTGTTTCAAGTGTGGGCAGGAAGGACATATGATAAGAGAATGTCTAGTTAGAGACATGGAGGTAACCCAATCACTGAGGTAGAGTCAACAAGGCTCTCAGAGGCAACAGTTTAGTTGTGGTACACGACGAGGTGTACAGGCATCCCATGCATGATCATCTACACCAAATAACAGAACACTGAGTCAGCAACAGGTAACAATGAGATTCTATGCTATGAATCAGCCATAAGTACTAGTCAATCCATGAGTCATGACATGTTAGATGGAATTGTTTCATCCTACTTTGTATCTATTTTGATTGATCTGGGTGCTACACATTCCTTTATCACTCGAGAAGTGATTCATGACTGCAATATGACTGTCAGTTGTAGAGTAGATAATTTGTTATTAGAAATTATGTTAGTCGGATCTATAGTGTTGCACGAGGTATGTTCTCCCTATGTTCTTTATTTTTCAGAACACATCCTTCAAGTGGATCCTATACCACTTGAGATGCAAGGGTTTGATGTAATTCTTGGGATGGTTACCCTAGAAAAGTATAAGGTTGTCTTGGATTGTGGTTCCAAGCAAGCTATGTTCACAGACAATGATGAGACATGGATCTTTCAGGGGGACAGAAAGATTCTTCCAACATGTCTAGTATCAGCAACGGTCACTGACAGACTAATGCAATAAGGATGTAAAGCATTCTTAGCACATGTGGTAGATACTAAAGCAAAAATTCCTAGTCTTCCTGAAGTTCCTGTTGTCAGGGAATTCAAGGATGTGATTCCTAAGGAATTTCCAGATATTCCTCCACCTCGAGAGATTGATTTTGTGATTAATCTAATTCTAGGTATGCAACCCATAGCCCAAACACCTTATATGATGGCGCCTGCTGAGAAGGCAGAAATCAAGAAATAGTTACAGGAGTTGCTTGAGAAAGGTTTCATTTGACTGAGTACTTCGCCATGGGGTGCTCTAGTTCTTTTTGTTAAAAAGAAGGATTGGCTTATGAGGTTCTACATAGACTATACATAGCTTAACAAGGTGACTATAAAGAAAAAATATCCTCTGCCAAGGATAGATGATCTACTTGACCAGTTGTGTGGTGAAACATTGTTCTCTAAGATAGATCTAAGGTCAGCATATCATCAATTATGTATCAAGGAGAGTGACATACCTAAGTCAGCCTTTAAGACAAGATATGGTCATTACGAGTTTGTAATTACATCATTTGGACTACCTAATGCACCAAATGCATTCATGGAGTTGATGAATAGAATCTTCTGACCATTCCTTGATCAGTTCATAGTGTTCATCATAGACGACATCTTGATATACAGTAGCGATGGTAAAAAACATGAATAACACCTTCATCAAGCCTTGACTTTGTTGAGACAACACAAGATATATGCTAAGTTTAGCAAGTGTGAGTTTGGGTTGTCATAAGTGTCTTTTCAAGGACATATTATATCTTCTTCAGGTATTGATGTTGATCCTAAGAAAGTGGAGTCTGTTGTAGAGTTGGTACATCCTAAGACACCAACTGATATTCACAGTTTCTTTGGTCTGGTAGGTTACTACAGAAGATCTATTAAAGACTTCAGTTATGTAGCATTATCCGTAATTAGGTTAATCAGGAAGGAAGTTCCTTTGGTGTGTAATGACAATTATCAACGTTCTTTCTGATTGTCGAAAGAAAGGTTAACTAGTGCACCTGTGTTGGTTTTATCTGAGCAGGGAAAGGGATACATTATTTTTTGTGATGCCTCTAAGAATGGTCTAGGTTGTGTGCTGATGCAGAGTGATCATGTACTTTCTTTTGCTTCCTGACAACCTAAGAAACACGAGGAGAATTATCTGACGCATGATCTAGAGTTAGCTATAGTGGTCCACACGTTGAAGATTTGGAGGCATTATCTTTATGGAGAAACATGTCAGATTTTCACAGACCATAAAAACTTAAAGTACATCTTCTCACACCATGAGTTGAACATGAGACAATGTCGATGAATGGAATTAATCAAGGATTACAATTGTACAATTGATAATCATCTAGGAAAATATAATGTAGTGGCAGATGCACTAAGTAGAAAATCTTCATTTCCACCCATAGATTAAGCACAATTGAATTATTTAATGTGCTTTAAATGGGATATGTTTGTCTCATTGAGACAAATTAATGTATAGTTAAAAGTATCTTTGTTAGCTAGATTACCAGCTGAGATGCATGTGAAACCTACTCTGAGACAAAAGATTAAAGAGGCACAATAGGCTGATACTGTGATTTAGCATATCAAGTCAGAGTATATGGTAGTGAGAAACGGGATCGTTTCCATGACTCAGAGGATGAGGTAGTATGTTATCATGGTAGGATGGTAGTACCTGATTCCAATGACTTAAGAAAGATAGTTATGGAGGAATCTCACTCATCCCTGTATGAAATGCATCTAGGGAGTACTAAAATGTGTCATAACTTAAAAGATATGTATTGGTGGCCTGGTTTGAAGAGGTTTGTAGCTGAGTTTGTTATGCAGTGTCCAGTGTGTCATCAAGTTAAAGAAGAACATCTGAAGCCTACAGGAACATTAGAACCCTTACCTATACTGCAGTGGGAATGGGATCACATGATAATGGACTTTGTGGTTGGTCTACCCAAAACAGCCAAAAGTCATGATTCCATTTGGGTGATTGTTAATAGGTTGACTAAGTCAACATATTTTCTTCCTGTTAAAAAAACCTATACAGTTGACAAACTTGCACAGATCTACATAGATGAGATAGTGTGGTTACACAGAGTTCCAGCCACAATTGTGTCTGATAGAGGTCCCTAATTTACAAGTCATTTTTGGGAATGACTACATAAAGCCTTGGGTACGTAGTTAAAGTTTAGCACAACTTTTCACCCTCAAATAGATGGACAATTTAAAAGGACTATACAGACTTTGGAGGACTTTCTTAGGGCATGTGTTCTTTAGTTTGTAGGAAGTTTAAACTTACACTTGATCTTAATAGAGTTTGCCTACAACAATAGTTATTAGGTAAGTATTAATATGGCACCATATGAAGCATTATATGGTAGATGTTGTAGATCTCCATTATGCTGGTATGAGATAGGAGAATACCAACTTCTGGGTCTTGAATTAGTGCAACAGAGAATTGAAAAGATTAAAGTAATACAACAACAGTTGAAGGTTGCACTTGATAGACAGAAGTCATATGTCGATAAACACCGTATACCTTTAGAATTCCAAGTTGGAGATAGGGTGTATCTCAAGGTCTTTCCTTGAAAATGTGTTCTCAGATTTGGTAAGAAGGGTAAGTTATCTCCTAGATTTATGGGACCTTACCCAATGAGAGCACAGATTGGAAAGGTAGCCTATAGGTTGGAGTTGCCACCTAAGCTACATAGACTACATCCAGTGTTACAAATATCTATGCTCAGAAAGTGTCATCCTAATACAGAGTTGGTGTTGCAACCTGTAGAGGTAGAATTGAATTAAGATATATCCTATGTGGAAGGTCCAATGATGATTCTTGACAGAAGAATCAAGAAAGTGAAAAAGAAAGATAGAGTTCTTGTGAAAGTTCTCTAGCATCACTGTTGCATTGAAGAGGCCACATGGGAGCTAGAGGAAGAGATCAGGAGGAAGTACCCTTCTCTTTTCTCTTGAGATTTTAGGGACGAAATCCCTGTTAGGGGTTGATAATTGTAACATCCCTAACCTGGGTTATGCCATAACTTTGGAAGTTTTTCTTAAACAAGTTATTTATAAACCTGTTTTAATCTTTTGAAAAGTAATTAAGACTCAAGGAGAGTTTAATTTTCAAGTTTGAGCTTATTTGCAAATTGTTTCTCCATTATATGATAGTTTGGGTGTAAATTGCAATTTATCAAAAAATGTAGGGTTGATATGCAAATTACCACCTATAAAGTGTCAGTACTCTCTCTTAGCATCATCCATAGGAGAGATAAAGAAATAGACACCATGTTTGAATCATATTTGAGTGATGGTGTTCTTGGTGATGGAAAGACCAAGAAGAGTTGTATAGTTGAAACCCTAAAATGAGTTGTATTAAGTTGTGCTGAGTTGTAGCGCTTATATGGGAGTTCCTATAAGCCAAGAAGCCATAGAGGAGGTCATGTATCGTTTTTTTTCAACTCTTAGAAAAGGCCATGATGAGTTAAGCACCTCAAGAAGGTGACGGATATCTGTTTATAACTTTCCTTAGAAACATTGTATCGATTTGTGAATAAAGTGATGTTGGGTTGAAATATCTTGTTCATCAAGATAACTAATGGCTGAAATCTTATCCCTAAATTATCCCCAAGAGTTTTGCATGTCAAGATAAATATGTGTGCATGCATGTAAATGTGTCAACCCATGCATGGACATGTGTCACCTTGTAGTATAAGGTGATGACACCTCTTATACACTCTCTCTCATGAGCCTCAATTATATATACCACTACTTTCACCTACTAGTGAAACGTTTTGAATCTCACCACTCTCTTTCTCTTCGATATCATGCATAGTAGTTGAGGAGATCGAGCCTTAATCTTAAGGTGAAGCCATGGTCATCTTCAACCTTGGTTGAAGCATGATTCTCGGGTTGTCATTCTTCCTTTCTTTTCTTCTTCACCATGTTCTGATCTATTGGTGATTATTTGCAGATACAGGATTTGTGAAAAAGTCTTGGATCTTTGATAAGTTCATCTTCAACCTTTGGAATGTGAAGCTTTGGAGCTGGGAGCTTTGAAGTTGTTCTTGAGGTGGGTTATATAACTTGAACCGAATCATGTTATTATTCACCTTCAATCTTTCTATACTTGTTGATCTACTTTCAATTTCAAATTTTCTTGAATGATTGATGATTCTATAAGTTCGAATCAAATTGATAGAAACTACACTCACGCTGAATACAGAAGATAGGGACATGTTGAAAGAAGAACACCATATTCTGATGGAGATGACTATTATGAGTTAGATTGCTGGGAAGACAGATATGATGAGGATTGTGGCAAGAGGCGAAGTCGGTGACCTGATTGATGATGATATAGAGGTGATAGTTCTCCTCCATTCATAATATGTCTCTTCTACCACACCTGTTTTGGAATATAAGAGGTGTTGCTAATAGCAAAACTAGAAAACTCCTTGGCAAGCTCTATCGTAAACACAAACCATCTATTGTGGCGTTGTTTGAACCCTTTATCCATGCTTCCAGAGCTGACGAACTTCTTGATGTTGTGAGACTTGATTGGGCGACAGACAATCAACAAGAAGGAGGCAAGATATGGCTCTATGTTGATAAGACTCTAAACCTGAACATTATATGTGAGCAAAAACAACATATTATTGTCAAATTCTCAGTGCAATTTGGAAATACCTTCTATGTTTCTACTATTTATGCTAGCTACTCTTACACAGAGAGAAGATTGCTCTAGGATTCTCTTCTAGCTACTGCCCGATGTATTGGTGATAATCTTGGGATGATTGCAGGAGATTTCAACATTATGAGAAACCGCAATGAGAATCGTGGTGCTGTGGAACCTGAGTTCCAAGCTATGCTCGAGTTCAATTCATTCATTACTGATGCCAGCATTGGTGAGATACCATTCAAAGGAAGCAGATTCATGTGGGTTGACAAACAGCGGAGAACCCCCACGAAATGGAGACTCCTAGATCGTATCTTGATTAATGACAATTGGAAAATCAACATGCCAACTTCTACCTCTCACCATCTCACACGTTTTCGGGAATCTGACCATTGTCCCATTCTGGTAAATTTTGGTCATCTGTAGCAAGCCAAAAAGCACCCGCCCTTTTCTTTTCTCTCTGTCTGGCTCGAGCACCCTGACTGTTTGCAGGTGATTAAGGATTCTTGGAACCATGAAGTCGTAGGGCATCCATCATTCTTCCTCTTTTCCAAGATCAAAACGGTTAGAAATGCTCTCAAAATATGGAATAGAGATACTTTCGGATGTATATTTCAAAGGAAGGCAGACCTTGAGGACATGGTACATATCCTTCAGTTAAAATATGACGAAGACCCATCCAATATAAATGAAACTAATCTTATAGCTACAGAGGAGGAGCTTCGAGGCATTCTTCACTAGGAAGAGCTCTTATGGAAATAAAAATCTGATATTAATTGGCTGAATGATGGAGAGCGCAACACATCCTTCTACCATGTTGTGGTGAGGTCGAAGAAAAGGAGAAGACATATTTCACAAATCTCTATCCCTGATGGTTCTGTCTCTAATGATCAACAAACTATGGCAAGAGTTGTGGCCGCACATTTTCAAAACTTGTTTTCTGCTACTATACCAACGAATGAAGATGAGGTAGTCTCCTATCTTGAATCTGTTCACTCATCCATTTCCATAGATGACAACATGACTTTGCTTACAACACCTTCGGAGTAAGAAATCCTTGCCACCATGTAAGGTATGAATGCATATGCTGCTCCGGGTCCTGATGGATTCACTCTTAGCTTCTTTTTGGCGGCTTGGGATTTCATCAAACATGATGTGATACTCCTTGTAAATGCGTTCTTCAGAAATCAAACATGCCACAGAGGCTTGATGGTGTGTTGCTTTGCCTTGATCCCAAAGATTTCACAACCTATTGATCTTATTGTGGATTTTCGGCCTATTGCGGCTGAGAATGTCATCCTCCGGATCCTTGGTTCCATTGTTAGCAATCGTATGAAACTGCTTATGTACAAAATGATTTCTAAGTCACAGTGTGCCTATGTTCATGGGAGGGACATTGTCAATCATATCAGACTTACCAAGGAATTATGTCATGATCTTAATCAAGGAGGTAACTATCCGAACACCATCATTAAGTATGATATGAGTAAGGCGTACGACAGAGTTGATTGGAGAATTCTCTATCGTATTCTTGAGAAATTTGGATTTCTACCTGAAGACATTCATTTATGCCTTAGCTTCTATGATGGATCCTGGGCTTCAGTCACTTTAGGGGACTTCACTGAAGGTTTTTTCCAACTTCAAAGAGGCATCAAACAAGGAAATCCTATGTCTCCTTACCTCTTTGTTATTTTTGAGGAGATTCTTGCTAGAGCTATGGAGGCTATTGTGCAAAGAAATGATATACAAAGATTCCATACTCGCGGAGCTGGTTGTGCACCTATTATCCTTCTTTATGTAGATGATATCATTGTTTTTTGTAATGTTGATCCCAACAGTGTGGCTAGCATCAATAAAATTCTTGGTGGCTATGAGAAATCTACTGGACAGATTGTCAACCGCAGCAAATCCAGATGTTTGATTGGGGGAAATAACTCACTTTCTGCTGCTAGAATTGCTAACTCACTCAATATTGCTCTACAAGACAGACCCATCACATACCTTGGGGTCCCAATCATCCCTGGTCAAGTTAAATTGGTTCATTTTGAGTCTCTCTTGGAGAAAATGAACAAGAAGATTGCTTCCTGGAAGGCTAACCTCTTATCCTTTGTTGGGCGTTGTCTCCTCATCAAACACTCCACGGTTGTGTATATTGTTGCTGCCATAGGCATTCATGTTGGAATATGTGACAAACTTCACAAGACCATGTCGCATTTTCTCTGGTCCGGTAGAGATGCGTGCAGAAGAAAAGCTTGGGTTTCATGGCATAGAGTTGCTACTCCTACCAATTTTGGTGGTCTGGGTCTGGACTCCATGAGAATCATTGATAGGGCATTTACTTACAAATCATGTTGCGAAATCACCAATGGTACATCTTCATGGGCCTCTTTCTTCCATGATAAATATCATTCCTCCCTCTCTAATAGAGTTGGGTTCTATCTTCCCTATCTCAAGCTAAGCTCGAATGCATCTCCCCAATGGAAACTTATCTGGCGCTCCTTCCCTATCTTTAATTCCTTCTGTCGTTGCATAGTTGGTAAAGGAAATATTTCTATCTGGGATTCTAGATGGTGTGGTATTTCTCTCGCTGGTTATACTCTTAATGCGAGTGATAGAAGATTAGATTTTCAGCACTCTGATTTGTGGTTGCCTGATTCGGGATGGGACTGGATATCTCTCAGACACATCTTCAATGAGGATGGAATTAACATTATAAAAAGGTGCAAAACAATCATCTCTGAACATGATGATAAGATGATATGGGCTCCTACCTCACGAGGGAACTTTTCCATCAAATCGGTGAAGATGCATATCCTCCATGCAAATGTTACTCCTGCTGCCCCCCAGCTGAATATCCCTTGGAATCTCAATTTTCCCAAAGCCTGCACACTACTTTGGAAGATTATACACAATGCTATTCCTACTGACGACAACATCTCTAGATGTCATATTATGCTGCCCTCTAGATGCTCCTGTTGTGACTCTCCCTATATTGAAACAATGCATCATTTGTTTTATGAAGAAAAAATTGCAAGTTTCTTCTGGCAGAAATTTACTGAGATCTTTGACCGGCCTCCTCCATACAATTTCATTGACATTATTCATATATGCAACCACTCATGTCGACAATTTTCCGCTAAGACATGGCTGCAAGGTCTGTTGTGTGGCCTCATCACATGGTCTATATGGTGTGATAGATGCACACGCAGGTTTGAGGATAGGAATTCTAACGTGATTTCTAAATGGAGTTCTATTATTCACACCGTCAATCATTTTCTCAAAAATAAATCTTTTCCCAAAATGGAATCTACTCAATTTTATGAAAAGTTGTCGATGCATGGTTTCACAGAACCACAAACTAGATTAAGAAGCATCTTCTTGATAAGATGGACTCCTCCTGATGTTGCTAATCTCAAGTTGAATCATACTATAGGGAGAGACGTTGACCCTAATGGCAGGCATAGACGATGGGCGGCGGGGATCATTCGGGACTCATCATGCAGAATGAGACTTGCTTTTAGAGTTTGGCTAGTAGAGGATAACTTTATTTGTGCTTATCTCACATCCTGTGCAGTTGCTCTTAAGATTGCAGACGATAAAAACATCAATATTTCGGTGGTTGAAATTGATGATATCAATGTGCATGACATTATCTGGGCGAATGCACCTGAGCCATGGAAAGCCTCGTCGATCACCAGCGACATCAGATTTGCTATCCAAGAGCATGCAATTACGGGACAATATGTTCACAAGCTTATCAATTCGACATCAAGAGAGTTGGGTAGATGGGGTTGCATGATGAACGAACCTGTTATCTGCACTGAAGCTGCACTGCTGCCAATGAGAATTAGATGCTTTCTCATTTTAGAAAGAAGAAATGTTCCTTATGTTGGCAAGAGAAGATGAATCGAACCATCTCTTTTGCTCTGAAAAAAAAAGATACCGAATAGAATTCGAGGCATGGCAACTTTAGAGAAAAGGTGCATTCCCTACGTGCATCTGAAGATGATCGATGCTTGATGAATCATGGGTGTTTTTTTTAGTTGTTTCTTTGTCTGGGTTGTGCGGTTTTTTTATCTGGTCTTCTGGGGGGAACAAACCTGCAAACATATAAGCAGGAGTTGTATGTTGTTGATGTTTTCGCCCACAAGAGAGGGGTGGGATGAATAGAGAACCCTTTGGCTTAATTAAAAAATAAAATTATGTAAGTTCTAATAGTTGCATAGGACTATTGTCCATGAACTAGAATAAAGTCTAGAGCTTGATGATGATGACATCATCATGGCACAAACTGATATCAGGTTGAAGCACCTCTAACCTGATATGGTAATAAAACCCAATATGGTGATATGAAATCTGTTATACCTTAGAACCCCACACCCCTATCATTTTGTACATTTGGGTTGGTTGAAAAAGGACTATCCAGTTGTCTAGGGTGTCACTAACCACATCGTAGGTTGATACTTTGAAGGTTTGAAAAGGTATGAGCTTAAGGGTTCTAACCCGATATGCAAAACCCTAACTTTAGTAACTCGATATAAGTGACACACACACACCCCTCTTGGATGATATGGTGGTAAGCACACACCTCTAGAATGATATGGTGGTAAGCATACACCTCTTGGAGGATATGGTGATAAGCAGTGACCTCTTGGACGACATAGTGATAAGCACACACCTCTTGGACGATATGGTGGTAAGAACACACCTCTAGCCCGATATGGTCATAAGCATACACCTCTAGCCTGATATGGTGGTAAGCATACACCTCTAGCCCGATATGGTGGTAAGCAACTGGTAAGCATACACCGTAATGGTTTTATAAATGATCTGAGATTTTGGCTTGTATGCCTGGATGTTTTATGTTGCTTATGTATTTGTTTGGGCAAAGCAACTGGTATATGATATTCTCGAGATGAGATGGCACAATGTATGTACAATGTGAACCATGATGTATATATTGCTTTGGTTCTTCCCTTAAGAGTTTCCTGGCAGTGGATCTCTTTGAAAAATGGTTTTAATATTTAATGATTTTTGTTAATCCACTGCTAATGGTTATTCCACATAATTACTGTGATGATTTGGATGTTAGTTTGAAAGCGGTCATCCTCAATCTCATTATTGCGTGTAAATAACAATAAGGGCGTAAGATATTTGAGCAAGACAAACCACCCATGTGAACACACAAATACCAGGGTTTAAGATATTTACTTGATCTTCAAATCTCTACCTATGAATTTCATTCTCATTGCTCAATCCATCTCTATCATAGTACATTTCACTCTCCTTCTCTCATTCCTTCTCACACCACCAATAAACTTTTTTGCAAATATGGTTTAAATTTGAAGAAGTGTAAACAACAACACAAGACCAATTGTTCTCTTCTCCCTACTTGATAGACATCAGTGCACTACCTTTTTATCTATTCAATCACCACGTGAAAACTAGACTCACTTGTATGGTAGAAACCTCCAGATCATCAAAGAAATTATGGGTCCACAATGGTTCCATACCTCTAAACATTATAGGAACAAACCAACAATATCATTGTGATTGAGTGGACTTTTTGAATCCTTAAATGTCCAATGACATAAGTCAATTCATGCTTGTTGAGTTATTTTGAGAAGTTCTGTGATGACCCGACGGCCAAGCGGCCACAATGTAATTACATGGAATAACCATTAGCAACGGATTGACAAAAATCACAAAAATTAAAATCATTTTGCAAAGAGGTCCATTACCAAGAAACTCTTAAGGAATGAACCAAAACAATATATACATCATGGTTCACATTGTACATACATTGTACCATCGCATCTTGATCCTTTCATATACCATTTTCTTTTCCCAAACATATACATATGAAACATAAAACCTCAAGGCATACCAGCCAAAATATCAAATTGTTTATAAAACCATTGCGTACTAACTCCCAAGGGCCTAAGAGTACAAAGATGACACATAGGACTTCTATCTACAAGACATGACAGTCAACACACTCAACCTGAAATGTTATTGTTGTCCCTGATGCTATTGTGCATCCTCTATAGTACGGTATCTACCTCCTCATCTGTGTCCACCTAAAAATGTTGGTATCAACGGGGTGAGACAAAAAGTCCCAACAAGATATATAACTCTCTGCCAACAATATTATTATCATAGGTAAATAGTATAAAGCTTATCATAGGATCTATTGTGGAAATAAGCATGTTTAATCATTGTTTACTTGTAGTACAAGGCAATAGCATTTTTTAAGCATTTCAACTATCTGTGAAAGAGCTATATATCATCTATTTGCTTTATAAGGAATATGAAGAACATGTATGACATCTATAAATCTGAGATGTATAAAAGTAATGTAACATCAACCAATATTTTTGTATTCAATCCTTAAGAAAATACGCTATACAGCTACATAATTACAATCACACTTATGCCCAGAGGAGATGAGGTATACCACTCATGCTCTAACCGACCACCACATAGTCAAAATCGATACCATACAAGGTCAATGGAAGATCTGGATGCCAAGACCTCACCCGTCTCGGTATGTATGAGACCACTTGTAGTGACATCATGTCAAACTGCAACTAGCTTTATATAGTGACATCTTTGCTATAGAGTTACAACCGTAGCATGCACTCTTTTCAAGGACATATCACATCAATCCTTGTTACATTTTCATCAGGATGATCACACGTCAACCCTAGCATTCATCAGGGAGATAACACATCGATCCCCATCTAGACGTAAGGATGTGTTCATCCTTCACCCCACATATTCAGAAATATGCACTCCGAGTCAAACTCATTTCACCATTCAGCAAATCCTGACACTGAATGGATCTATGGCCTGGACACTACATGATAATGTTCCACTTTATTAATTAGGTGCATTACAATATCTTTTAGCATAAATCAAGTTACAAGCATGGATTATCACAAATGCTACAAAGAAAGGTGTAACACATTTATCAAGTACTTTCATAATCTTTGGAACACATTGAATGCATAACACTCAGGATCTCAGTTCTTTATCACTTTACTAGGAATTCTCATCCCTTAACATTATCATCATAATGATTACTAGATCTGGGTATTCAAATCCTTAGTTCATCACTAAACATTGTCACCTCTTATCAGGTAACTATTACCTCTAGGTCCTCATACCTAGGTATACATTGTACTTGTCTCACAAGTACATCACATGGATCACAAGGCCCATTTATTTGTATCATATGAAACATCATAGCTCATACCTGGCTATACTTATCATCTCATAATACATGCATGGTTAGTATTTCATGATAGAAGTAATATAAAGTACATAACGTCACCATGCAATACAAGATAAATACAACCTTCCCATTATTAGGATTAGGGTTTCCCTTTCAATCAAATTAGGGTTTCAAACTAATTAGGGTTTCAAACCGATTAGGGTTTCAAGCCGATTAGAGTTTCAAACCAATTAGGGTTTCTAGTCCATATTATCAAAAATCAAAACCCTAATTCATAGCTCCACACATATTAGGAGCATAAAATGACATCACAAGTATTCAATCATACTTGTTTATTCTGATCATTTATCATTAAATGATTATCACATGAAGTACGAGTTTCTCTCTCATCATCACTAGGATGTTGATTACATCATACTTTATTAAGTTGGCTCAACCCTTTTGTCAAGGTACATTGGCCTACACATATCAAAATGCATTAAACTCTCTACATCTTAATGTATCATTTGACATAACACACTTCATGTGTTACTCAGTAAAGTATATTGGATTGACGTGCTTCCACCATATCGGGAATGAGGTGTGTGCTTGCTTCCATATTGCTCAAGAGGTGTATGTATCCTTCCATATTGGGCAAGAGGTGTATGTGTGCTTCCATATCGCCCAAGAGGTGTATGTATGCTTACATATCATCCAAGAGGTGTATGTGTGCTTCCATATCGCCCAAGAGGTGTATGTGTGCTTCCATATCACCCAAGGGTGTATGTTTGATTCCATATCACCCAAGGGGTGTATGTGTGTGTCACTCATATCAGGTTGCTCAACATTAAGGTTTTGCATATCGGGTTAGACCCTTATGCTCATACCTTTTCAAACCTTCAAGGTATTGGCCTTCCCTACACTATGTGTTAGGTGAAAGCCTAGACAACTGATTGGTCTTAACCAAACCAAGAGTACAAACTGATAGGGGTGTGGGGTTCCAAGGTATATCGGGTTTCATATCAACATATTGGTTTTCATCACCATATCGGGTTAGAGGTGCTTCAACCTGATATCAGTTTGTGCCATGATTATGTCATCATCATCAAGCTCTAGACTTCGTTCCTTACTAATCTAGTTCATGGAAAACAGTCATATGTCACTATTAGAACTCATGGATTCATCAATTATTCAAGAAAACTCAAAATTGTAAGTAGATCATCAAGTATAGCAAGATTGAAGGTGAATAATAACATAATTGGGTTCAAGTATATAACCCACCTCAAGAACAACTTCAAAGATTCAAGCTCCAAGATCCAAAGATTCACGTTCCCAAGGTTGAAGATGAACTTATCTCAGATCCAAGACTCATTCACAACACCTCTACATGCAAGGAATTACCATAGTTAAGAACTTGGTGAAGAAGAAAGAAAGAAGGAATCCCGACCCGAGATCATACTTTATCCAAGGTTGAAGGTGACCATGACTCACCTTAAGATTAATGGCTTGAGATCCTCATTGATCCTCAACTCTATGCACAATATCTAAGAGGAATGGAGTGATAAGGTTTGAAAAGATTCACTAGTAGGTGAAAGGAGTGGTATATATAATTGAGGCTCATGAGAGAGAGTGTATAAGAGGTGTCATCATTTTACATTACTAGGTGCCATATGTACATCCATGGTTGACACGTGTCCATGCATGAATATTTATATTTATGTGCAAAACTCTTGAGGATAATCTAGGAATAAGATTTCGGCCATTAGTTATCTTGTTGAGCAAGATATTTCAACTCAACATCACTTTATTCACAAACTGATACACTTTTTCTAAGGAAAGTTGTAAACTGATATCAATCACCTCCTTGAGGTGCTTAACCCATCATGGAAAAGGAAAAGAGTTGAAAAAATGATATCAGACCTCCTCTATGGCTCCTTGGTCAATAGGCACTCCCATATAAGCTCTACAACTCGATGCAACTAAATTAAGGTCTCAACTATATAACTCTTCTTGGTCTTTTCATCACCAAGAATACCATCACTCAAAAATGATTCAAACATGGTGCATCTTTATTTCTCTCTCATCTGGATGATGCCAAGATAGAGAAGGGATACTCTAGAGGTGGTATTTTTCATATCAACCCTACATTTTGGGTAAATGGCAAATTGCACCAAGATTAGTACACAAGGCACAAGCATTATTCAAACAAGCTCTAACTTGGAATTTAGGCTTTCCACAAGCCACCCCTTAGTGTCATTCTTTCTCTTATGATGCTAAAGAACTTGAATCATGTTCAAAATGTGACATATTCAATATAACCCCTCATATTGGGTAAATTGCAATTTACACCCAAACTATCATATAATGCACAAACTGTTTGCAAATAAGCTCAAACTTGAAAATTAAACTCAAAGAGAGTCGTAATTAATTTTCAAAAGATTAACACAAATTTATGAATAACTTACTTAAGAAAACTTCCAGGTTTATGGCATAACCCAGGTCAGTTATGTTACAAGTTCCAAGTGATTGTCAATGTTTGGATGTCAAATGATATTTATATCAAGATTAAGATCTTTAATATTATATCATTGTGAATTATTTAATTGGATGGTGAAATAGTTGAGTTTAGGAATCAAAATAAAATTGATTGTGCCTTGAGGTATGATAAAGCTATGTTTAAATTTTGGTGTCAATTGGAGGATCCTTGAAGACGTTATTTAGGTTTGAAATGTGTGAAATGATGTGCATTATTGAGGATTTATAAACCTAAGTTAGGTTTAATATGGTGTCATGCACCCTTGTATTCTATGTGATTCACGTGGCATATCTTTGGTTGTGGATCCTAGATCCAGTGGTTACATTCACAATGTTTAAGTGAGCCATAGATCTAGTCCTTTGAAGGGCCTTTCACATCCGCTGGATGTAGATTGGACGACACTGAGATCATCTCCAAGATTCAAATATGGAGGCACTACTATAGAAAAGGAATTTGGCGTCGGTTATTTAGAGCCTTTAGCATCAGTTTCTAAGAGACACCCAAGTGGGTGCCGCTAAAAGTCGACACCTTCAGCTTCGGTTTCTAACCGATGCCATAACCCTTCCCTCCACCGAAAACGCGCTAGCAAGGGAACTATAAGCATCGGTTCTTAATAAAAATTGACACTATCTCATGATGAAAGACGTCAGTTATTAAACAAAAACCGATGCTATAACCATTCCCACCACCAAAAACACACCAGTAAGGGAACTATAAGTGTTGGTTAGTAAAGAAAATTGATACTATATCATGGTTAAAGATGTCGATTATTAAACAAAAACCGATTCCATTACCCTTCCCCCCACCAAGCCAGCGAGGGCACAAAGACGTCGGTTTTTTGTTAATAACTGACGTCGTATGTGTTTGGTGTCAGTTTTATACAAATAATCGATGCCTATGTTTAGATTTTTTTTTTCTTATCAGTTTGTAGGCCTGTTGTATGGCTGGTCAACAGGATGTAGAACCTGCAGTTCAGTTCTGAACTGCAAGTTTACATCATCCATTGATGTCAGCCAACAATAGGCCACAAACCTGCAAAGTCATTCATATTCAGACACATGTATTGATCAGATACATGTAGAAACCTGCAAAATTATTTACATTCACATTCAGTTCCATTCATTTCATCTCTTTTCACATTCAGACACATATAGAAACATTCATGTAATTGATTAGAAAAAGTCATTCACATTCACACATATGACAATTCAGAAAATGTCATTCACAATCACACAAAAATAATTATGAGAACAAATTTTAGAAATATCATTCTTTATTCATCATCGTCATCATTGTCATCAGAACCCCAATTATATTTAAAAATTCTCACTACTTATAGGGCTTTTGCCCATTCTTCTCTTACAACATCTAATTCCTTCCTCGTATAGGGAGTATGTACATCTAATAACTTTCCACCTATACTGAAGTCAGTTTTAAACACATACAAAGAGAATGACATATATATATAATTAATAATATATAATAAGATTGATATATTTCATATTATCTAATGAGACTATATATAATACCTTATGTATATTATCGATTTCCATTGCGGCATGTTTGATGATTAGGTCCATAAATCGCATCACATAGTAGGCACATGCCCAACCATTGTCTTGTGTAGCACACTATAATTGAAACATACAAAATATTCAAAAATACAAATAAGCACAGTTCACATAAATAATATATACATTAGAGTTGGGAAATTATTTTCACATTCTCCCAAATTAGTGGCTGATTCTTTTTTCTGGGGACATTTCCTCCAGCTTTTTTGAACTCTTGTAAAGCCCTACATGTTAATGTAACACATTAAATTGCATAATTAAATAGTAATGTAATAATAGATTTAAACGGTTATAAAAATATGAAATATTTCTCACGAGAATAATGTCCTTAAATTGTGTGTCCATATAATGTATTCAATTCCTTCCCTGTAGGATCTAGATAATAGACAGTCAATGTATTGGGGACAATAACTACTAACTCCCAATGCCTACCACTATATGTAAGAAAGTTAAAAATTAATAACTCAAAATCCACAATAAAAATGTAATTTTCTTAAGTCCAAATTATAAGCAAAGTAAACTTACTCAACATTGAATGGAGCTATTATCACCGTCTTCTTATTTTTACCAAAATATTGTAAAGCAGCACAGCAGTATGAAGTAACTGACGAAGGGTTTGTATCTACAAGACTAATCAAAGATGGAACCAAAAATCTCACATGGAAAAATGCAAAATATGTACATATCATGTGTAAGTGGTTGCAAAACATGTATTACATATGCATTAATATATAAGAAACCAGATCATCATATATAAAATAAGGTATATGGATGTATAAACAAGATCTCACCATATCAACAACTCTATCATAGATGTGTCCAGCCAATCATAACAAAACAACTCCAAAATATCTTGTATTAAATATCTTGTTATCGTCTGATTGACCTGCATTAATATGTATGCATTAATGTGTATGCAAAACTTGTATTACATATGCATCAATACATATGCAAAACTTGTATAAATAGATTGTTATCGTATGATTGACCTACAACATCCTCTGCAATAGTAACATTTATAGGGCAATTTGAATCGTGTTTGCCTATCCATACTGCCATACCCCTACAATTAGGACCTAACGAGGCATGTAGGTCCTTTGGAAGCCAACTTGGTACTTTAGGAGGTCGAGGTGGAGGCTGAGATGGAACATGTATCTTCCTTTTGACCTATATATATAATTTCATATCAATTGACTCATATATACACAGTAACAAATCAATGTAATGTAAATTTACCATTCAATATTAGTATAGACGACATCTGCTTTGGGCCACATTGTCAATCCCCGTTCTGTCTCACCAAGCATTTTAGAATCTAGGTGGGCATATGGCAGTGGAATATCCCTCCAATCGAGGAGTACATGTATCGGGCTCACACGACCCGCACCAGCTGGTACTAGAGTCACATGACATATGTCCCCTGGAAGGGTTGGGTAAGCTTGTGCCTCTGCAACAATATATTCTTGACTTTTAGACGGCATGGCTTCATACCCTACAAATTTATGTAAAGAATGTTATATACATATATTCATAAACATAGCATCTTGAAAAGACTAGCTACTATATATGTCATAAATATACTTACAGCAGACGTGCTAGGCGGTGGGTCTACAGGATTACTCCCAACCTCTGCAGTAGGAGAAGAGAAGCTCGCCATAGGTACTGTCTGAGTGGCAGTCTGAGATGACTGCCACTTCACCATTGCTTCTTAGATTCTACTATCAATTAACTCATCTACCTATACATGTATAAAAGAAATGTTAGCTTCTGATTATTGAATTCTCTTTCGCAATAACATTCTAAAAAAAGAATAAGTTACCTCAACTTGTGAAAGTCCCACTTTTGGGACAGGTTTACATTGGGATGGCCCAAAGAACGCTTTGATGCCCACACCAACACCTACACCCCTAACACATCTAGGATGCTCTAGGTTACCCAGAGAAGCTATCAAGTCATCCTCTGTTCCCTCAGGGATGAACTTGCCTTCCTTCCTCTGCTCGTGCAGCTCCCGCTAATCTCCATGAATAGAAATTGGTAAGTAAACATAACAATAATCAATATCAATCGATTTTCTCTAAGATTTGAATTTTACCATTTTTGCAGCCGCCTCAGCAGTTGCGAGCTTGTTTCTATCTCCTTTCTTATTTTGCCTCCCAGCTATCCACCTAGCATGGTGAGGCAGATGTTGGGTTTTAGGGGAGACAGAGAAGGCAGCGGAAACAAAAAAAAAATTTCTCCCCAAACCCATACTGAGGAAACGCGTCAACATCTATATAATAGGAAAGGATGGTTTGTGGAATCATACCTTGTCCCGAGGCTTGCTCAGCGACAATACCTCGCACAATGCGCAATCTTAAACTCTGGTCTTGGACGGCGTCTGTGTAGCTCCTCGTCGCACCGGGACTGACGACTCCTCCTCCTACCGGACTGTCAGATGACAGTTGTCCTCCTGAGCGGCAGTTACCTCCCGCCTCTGTAGTAGTCCACACGGACCACCTGGAACTCCACACTCCTTGTCCCACAAGGAAGTGGAAGGAGTCGCACCCTCCTGTTGATGTACTAGTCGCCAACACACTCTCCTGCTACCAGTTGCAACTGTAGTTGTCCTTACCTTGCTGCACCTCCCTTTTGCCGGAAGAACTTGCTCGGGATCTCTCACGGTTACCAAAATCAGAGATAACGACAACTTCGCAAAGCAACCGGCTTGCATTGAGTTGTACTCTGCGAAGCCCCCAATACCCCTATATATATGGACGGGTCATGGGACAAGGTTCTCTGTGCCCGACAATATGGGACTAAAGCAGGAGTAGAAGGGTTTGAGATTTTCCACAAAAACCAACCAACTCGCAACCTGAACCGATCGGTTCACAAGTGAACCGGTCGGTTGGGGACCTGAACCGGTCGGTTGGGACCCATGAACCGATCGGTTCACTTCTGAACCAGTCAGTTCGTGGTCCTGGTCGGTTCCCGATTGACTTTCCTTCTTTCGTTTCTAATTGGTATTGAATACCAATCCTATTCCCAATCAAATTGGGCAAGTGAAACGCAAGGAAAATTCTCACCGACCTGACTTTCCCAACTTGCTCGGTTGCACCAGTTGAACCGATCGTTTCAACACTTGAACCGATCGTTTCACTCTGACCATGAGCCGATTGACTCAACACTTGAGCCGACCGGTTCAGCAACCTCAGCCGACCGGTTCAACACTTGAACCGATCGGTTGGGAGTACAGGTTGTGCAGAATCAGTCAAATGTGATTTCAATCAATCCGATACTCCAATCAATGCGTCCAACACATTGAACCATATGATATTGAGTCATCGACTGATTGAGTGTTTAATTGAACTACTAAACTCCTTTAGTAATCAATCTAAACGCTGCTTTGGACAAAACTCCTCTTCCAGGTTAAATCCTATGTGTGTGACCCTGCAGGTCCATTTCACGTTGGCAGTGAAAGTCCATAACACTTATGACTTCACAAGCAAAGAGTGGTGCCTAGTCACACATCATTGCTACCCAAGTGAAAGTAGAAAGTTGGAGAATAACTTTCATCCTATAATCCGTGAATGGTTTTACAGTGAATGTATAATTCCTTTGTCACTGATATCCCGAATGAACTCGAGGCATGGAACAGTCATCCTGTCAACGTTCATTCACTTTCTTGATCTCAGAGTAGATTGAAGGAGATATGTATGACATCAATATCACATATTGATTCACACATGTGTGCGCACGCCTATCTCAATCCTACTCATCAAGTGGCCTTGGATATCAAACTCCCTCAGGAGGGACAAATCCCATATCTATCACTCACCCCTCAAAAGCCCCATGTGTCAAAGCCACCCAATCATCACCTTTATAACAACCCATGTTTCAGGACTGCGTTTGATGATGTCAAAGTGTGCCCAACGACATGTGTTGAGTGCAGTGATTTCAGGTCTAAGAATCACACTCACCACCATCACGGTGAATACTGACTGTGACTACCATCTCATGGTTCCATGTGTCAAACTCACGGTGGGTCTGTCCGGTACCTTGTTCTCTAACAAGTACCTATGTGTTTGGTTTGATATCTCTATATCATGACTAATGAGATTCTGTCATCAACCAACACCACAATCTAGTCTTGTGTGTCATTGTTGTCTATCTACCTTCCACAATGACATCCGACTTGGGACATAACAAGAATGTACAAACTCTTAGCATCCGTATGATCTCACCGTTCAGGTCCTCAACCTGAAAGCATACGTCATTGAGTAGTGTCACTCTCTAGACATTCAATCGGCTCTATCACTATCTCATATGACTGAACCAGAAAGAATTGGAAGCTTGCCTTTGATGTTTATCAAATCAATCTTAATGTATCCCACCGATCATCCCATGATTGGCTCTCAGGGCATACATACCAACAGACTCCCACTTGCACTGCGAGCCAATCACTCTTGAATCATATCATAGTGATATTCAAACATGTCCCACATGTTACTGTGCTCTAGTGCCAACATAGTGAGTAATGGCAACACCTTTCCAAAGTCAGTATAAATTGCATGTCTCTCATCTCTTCGATGTACGTCACACGTATGAGATGGAGTTGTCGTAATATGCGATCTAGTATTCCTTTGCTAACTTTTAGCCACATTGCATGATCAAGGATTCCAGACTTGTCATCAATGAGTGGAATATCTATAAGTTCATCTCATGAACTTCTAGATCCATATAGTATCCACTTTTGTTCTCTAACACATGGATACTCGACATTTCCCTTTTAAATGGTTTTATTGGAACACTTCCAATTATCAACAAACTTTCACTTTTATACATCCTATGTATATTTTGTGATTAATTTTCTGTCCTTTAGGAAGTTCGCATCAATGTAACTCTTTACATCGAACTCTTCCTTATCTCCATAGAACTAGTACTTCCCATGTACTTATCAAGTTCTTATGGTATTCCAGTAACCCTTACTGGAAGTAGACAGACATCCACTCATCATGTCCTACATACGAGTTATCAGGAGGAGCACATCATATTGTCATGTCATACATACAAAATAATGAATGCATTTTATTCTTGCCATGTCATACATGCAAGACAATGGGATGATTACATACATGATAGATCCATATCTATTCTTAGTGTTCCTATTCTTCATAAGAATTGGAGACTTGGCCTTGGGATACTAATATCCATATAACATGGACAAGTTTTCTCCCACTGAATCTGTGCATACTGAACCCTTCAGTACAGATTGCCAATGTATACTTTCTCTTTCCAGGTCAAGAGATTTTTCGAGAACTATCTCTATAGATCTCTATTCCTATCATATAGGAAACATCTCTATCTTCCTTAAAGATAATTTCCACTTTTGGATTTCCATTCTAGAACAATTCCATTTCACATCAATATGTGGAATGTGAATACGCTCCCACTAAATCACAGATCCCTTCTTTATCTTTGACATATCGGACAAACCCTTTGACTATATCATCAAAGTAAAGATCCAATTTTGAGTTTCTTATACTCAATCAATCACATTGATTAGTCCATTGTAACTTATAGACTTCATTTGCATTAGTGGATTCATAAACCTTATAGGTTGTGTCACATACACATCCTTGTTTTATTCCTCATAGGAATGCGGTTTTAGTATCCATATGCCAAATGTCTCAGTGATTAAGTTGCAATCAACAAGCATCATCCTTCTCAAAATGTTATCCATGTGTCTTAACACTTAAGACTCATTTGCACTTATGGATTTCATCCAACGAGTGCTACCATCAAGGTCATACCTTATGGTTCACATGGAAATCATTTAGGATGTAATGATCATAAATCATAACTCAAAATTCGGTTCCTCATATTCATCTAGATAGTTGACTCATCATATGAACAACTCATCACATAGATGATTTAGGTGTATCTGTCAAGGATATATGAACTCACAACCCTTGTGGTTCTTAATGTCCTTTATTATTGTGGGGTATTCTTTTATTATGAAGAATTCTATTATTCGATAATCATTCTCTAACTCCTTAGAGTATGATTCCTTCTTGATTTAGACATCGCCATGCCTTAATCATGAGTTCACTATGATACATTATCATAATCACTCCTAAGGATCTCAAACATTTGGTTCAAGTGTTTCATTCATTGATCTCATCAAGAATTAACACTTTACCAAATTTGCACTTCATCTATGAAAATATTGAACACTTCAAGATATTCATGTTGGTATTTCTCTAAACACCATTATAAGTGTTAGCATTTGTTCCAATAGGTATGTAAATACATCACATGTATTATACCTAATAGGATAATCATTCTCCCACTACCATTAGTGAAGATTGATTAATCATGACCAAGATATTCATGTCTCTTACTGGTTCTCTAACCAAAAGAGTCTAGATTTATCCATCACATGGAAACTAGAAATGAATTTCTCATGATTGATGCTAATTTAATTGTTTGAGTTATCAATAACTTTAGGTATCAATTTATCTTATACATACCATGTATTATAAGATATACAAGGCATTGCCACAAAGATCATATCTTTAAAATTGAAATATCAACTTTATTAATTGCCATCATTGTCATACAATATGCAATAATAAAGTGTTTCTATCTATTGGCAATATATGAAATAGCAGTTCCCAACTCTATTTCGTGCCCTTTTTGGCTGAAATAAACTGAAAGATACTCCTATCTATGGCAGCAACACTTGCTCCAATGATGGGTACTTCTTTCTTGGTCCTTTCACAAAGGCCATCACTTCTTTGCGGATATTGCATATCATATATGACATATCCATATCTTGGTATCATATACTTTAGATAAAGAAGCGGTTCATTTCATGATACCTTAGGTGGAGATCTCTATCCCCTCCTTCATCTTCTTTTGTTCTTCCAGATATAGAGGGCAATTCCCTCATACACCCTTTCCCCATGTGCCTTGAGGCTGAAGACGGCTTGGGCTGCTGGCTAGCATCAGAACACTTCTTTGCTTTGTCCTTGCCCTTGCCTTTAAGACTTACCTTTTCTTTGATCACATCAAAGATTATGGTTTGTCTTTCTTCATCTTTGCCTCTACTATCCTCAACATGTCCAACAACTCTATCAATGCTTGTCAAAGTTGTTCATATTGTAGTTTATCAGGAATTGTATGATCCTCACAACATTTGCAGTATCATACCAATAGACAACTCTTGGCTCAGATGAAATCCTTCTTAGTTAGGTCTTTCCACATACCCAATCACATTGAGTGCGTGAATACCTGACTGGATCTCCTTCTGTCATGACATACTAGGACAGTATCTTGGAGACATCATATGTCTCATGTTGTCTCTGCAACTCATAGTTCAGAGAACACAACATCAAGCACTCCTCATCAATGTCATCCTTGGTATGCTTCCATAAGCATACTTTAGCCATTGATGTGGTGGGTTCGAGTTCATCTGGTTCTGGTATAACTAGGACTTAGAGCTTTCGCTCTTTGATTGAGAACACTTCTCATCATCATCCTAACCAGTCGTGGAATTATTCCCATTTAATTTGTTGGTTTCAAAGACCGATCACAAATAAAGTGATTTGTTGATTGACCATTTATTTTAACAAAAGGAAATATATGCAATTTTAGTCCAAAACTCTTTTTGACTTGTTTGATTGATCTGAAAAGGTGGCGATATAATTAGGCCTTTAATTAATTATCGCTCCCACTATTTTACTTCAAATTGATAGCCCTCACCATCAATTCGGAAGATTGCAGCGTACAACCTTCTAGTGGGCAAGATCCTGAAATCCTCTAAGCCATGGACCAGCTAGGTCTGTCACCCACAACATAGATCTCTCAGGTAGACAACTTTTGCCAATTGCATCATATGCAACTCTTGATAAGATGTCATATACAAGTCCTTGCAATGATCATCTCCATGCCTCAAGGCGCTAGATCCTATCTAGGTCACCTTGTTAAGTCCGACCCAAAGCAAACACGATGAACATGCACCCTGCTAGGGTAGACCCACACATTCATCATTCACGCTTCCACGAGATAGATGGTGCACCACGCTAGGGCGTGCCCACACTTGGTCGATCAAGCTTTTCACGTGTGTCGCATTTGGAAGGCATCTAAAACTTAATATTTAATGAGGGATTTGGTTTTATATACATATACATATCCAATCACCACAATACATAGTACGTATCATGTACATGCTATATCCCACAGAAAACATGCACAAAATGATAAAAAGCGATGATTATGGCCATCCTAATGTGATACCTCGAGCCAAGAGGAATCACGGTCATCTAAGTCAACATCACATGCAACCTGTACAAGATGAACATATGTGCCTTGCCATCCGAGTTGATCAACTCATCACATGAATGATCTGTACTCTCCAGCCGGTCGTCTGGGTGCCACCAGCCGATCGGTTGGGTCCTCCAACCAATCGGTTCGCCTGGTTGTCATGCATCTCGTCATGTCTGCCACCCGGTCGTCTCGCTCCTCAAACTGGTCATCAACCGATCGGTTCACTTCTTGAACCGACCGTCTGGAATGTCAACCGATCGGTTCACTCCTTGAACCGATCGTTTCAGCTTTCGTCTTGATGTTCGCCGGTCTTCGACATAACAGGAAATAAAATCTATCCTAATTATTACATTGCTTTAAAAGGGAAACCCCGAGTTACATTCGGGGGGAGCAAAGGTAGGAAAGAATCTCGAATTATTTCGAGTTACATCAGGAATAAGAGAGGGAAGATCGGTGCACAGACCGAGATGTAGGCAACCAAAAACAACCACACACAGATAGGGGTTTATAGGCCATAATCATGCTACACATCCACCACAAAACTCGTTTAAGGGTGACGCGTATCGAGTGCATTAATAATACATATCATATATGTAATTTGGGATTTGTGGATTTAGGATTGGACATGCATAAAGCCGATATTATTCCCATCGTATGAAATAAATAAAGGTGACAAACCAAAATCGATCATATCGATATTCCTAAAATATAGAGCAGTTGACGTGGCTCTGATACCACTGTTGGGTTTTAGGGGAGACATAGAAGGCAGCGGAAACAAAAAAAATTTCTCCCCAAACCCATACCGAGGAAACGTGTCAACGTCTATATAATAGAAAAGGATGGTTTGTGGAATCATACCTTGTCCCGAGGCTTGCTCGGCGACAATACCTCGCGCAATGCATGGTCTTCAACTCCGGTCTTGGACGACGTCAGTGCAGCTCCTGGTCGCACCAGGACTGACTCCTCCTCCTACCGGACTGTCGGATGACAGTTGTCCTCCTGAGCGGCAGTGTCCTCCCGCCTCTGTAGTAGTCCACACGGACCACCTGGAACTCCACACTCCTTGTCCCACAAGGAAGTGGAAGGAGTCTCACCCTCCTATTGACGTACTAGTCGCCAACACACTCTCCCGCTACCACTTACAACTGCAGTTGTCCTTCCCTTGCTGCACCTCCCTTTTGTGGGAAGCACTTGCTCGGGATCTCTCACGGTTACCAAAACCAGAGAGAACGACAACTTCACAAAGCAACCAGCTTGCATTGAGTTGTACTCTGAGAAGCCCCCAATACCCCTATATATATAGGCGGGTCATGGGATAGGGTTCTCTGTGCCCGGAAATATGGGACTAAAGCAGGAGTAGAAGGGTTCGAGATTTTCTACAAAAACCAACCAACTCGCAACCTGAACCGATCGATTCACAAGTGAACCGGTCGGTTGGGGACCTGAACCGGTCGGTTGGAGCACCAACCGATCGTTTGGGACCCGTGAGCCAATCGGTTCACTTCTGAACCGGTCGGTTCGTGATCCTGGTCGGTTCCCGATTGACTTTCCTTCTTTCGTTTCAATTGGTATCGAATACCAATCCTATTCCCAATCAAATTGGGCAAGTGAAATGCAAGGAAAATTCTCACCGACCTGACTTTCCCAACTTGCTCGGTTGCACCAGTTGAACCGATCGTTTCAACACTTGAACCGATCGTTTCACTCTGACCATGAGTCGATCGACTCAACACTTGATCCGACCGGTTCAGCAACCTCAGCCGACCGGTTCAACACTTGAACCGATCGGTTGGGAGTACAGGTTGTGCAGAATCAGTCAAATGTGATTTCAATCAATCTGATGCTCCAATCAATGCGTCCAACACCTTGAACCATTTGAGTCATCGACTGATTGAGTGTTTAATTGAACTACTAAACTCCTTTAGTAATCAATCTAAACGTTGCTTGTGGACAAAACTCCTCTTCCAGGTTAAATCCTATGTGTGTGACCCTGCAGGTCCATTTCACGTTAGCACTGAAAGTCCATAACACTTATGACTTCACAAGCAAAGAGCGGTGCCTAGTCACACATCATTGCTACCCAAGTGAAAGTAGAAAGTTGGAGAATAACTTTCATCCTACAATCCGTGAATGGTGTTACATTGAATGTATAATTCCTTTGTCACTGATATCCCGAATGAACTCGAGGCATGGAACAGTCATATTGTCAACGTTCATTCACTTTCTTGATCTCAGAGTAGATTGAAGGAGATATGTATGACATCAATATCACATACTGATTCACACATGCGTGCGCACGCCTATCTCAATCCTACTCATCAAGTGGCCTTGGATATCAAACTCCCTCAGGAGGGACAAATCACATATCTATCACTCACCCCTCAAAAGCCCCATGTGTCAAAGCCACCCAATCATCACCTTTATAACAACCCATGTTTCAGGACTGCGTTTGATGATGTCAAAGTGTGCCCAACGACATGTGTTGAGTGCAGTGATTTCAGGTCTAAGAATCACACTCACCACCATCACTGTGAGTACTGACTGTGACTACCATCTCATGGTTCCATGTGTCAAACTCACGGTGGGTCTGTCCGGTACCTTGTTCTCTAACAAGTACCTATGTGTTTGGTTTGATATCTCTATATCATGACTAATGAGATTTTGTCATCAACCAACACCACAATCTAGTCTTGTGTGTCATTGTTGTCTATCTACCTTCCACAATGACATCCGACTAGGGACATAACAAGAATGTACAAACTCTTAGCATCCGTATGATCTCATCGTTCAGGTCATGAACTTGAAGGCATACGTCATTGAGTACTGTCATTCTCTAGACATTCAATCTGTTCTATCACTATCTCATATGACTGAACCAGAAAGAATTGGAAGCTTGCCTTTGATGTTAATCAAATCAATCTTAATGTATCCCACCGATCATCCCATGATTGTCTCTCAGGGCATACATACCAACAGTAGAGGTGTGGGACCAATAGTAGAGGACTCTGCAGTCTCTTGAGTAGCGGTAGAATGAGAAGTAGACTCAGCCTGTAGTCTTTGGAGAATGCCTGCATAGCCTCTTAGAACCATTGTGTGGTCATGCACATTCAGTGCATGCCTTTCTCTTTGAGCATCACTGATAGCCTTGTTAGTAAGAACATTGATTTGGTTAGTAACACTAAAGGTTAATCTTGAATGGGTGAATACATAAGAATGTATATTAATCAAATTGGGAGTGGCACTTAATACCTTAAATTCATTTGTTTTTCTTTGGGTAACAAACTCCTCCCAGTCTTTGGGGTCTAGGTAATTCCATTTCTCAGTGGTTTCCTTCTTCCTAAATTTATTTTTTAAAAAGAATACAAACAAAAATTATTGGTGTACATTTAGTCAAAAAGTGATCAAAGTCTAGAATCAAAAATCAATCAAGAACATGTTCTCAGCATCACGTATGTAATATCAGGTGAGATTTGTCCTATAGTTCCTTAGAACGCTCCCGCAACACTGCATCACGCATTTACGATGCAACTTTTCATCCAGATCAAATATACTATGCAAAATAGAATTGCTATTAACTAGTATCCTAAAAGTTAGTAATCTACACAAATAGAATTGCAAATAATAATAACTCACACATAGTTCCTTCCATACTCAGTCTTTCTTTCCCTTAGGAACTTTCTTCCAGGATTCTAAGTTAGGCCTACAATGGTTGCGAGTAAGAACCCCAAGATATGAAATAAATGAGTTGTGGTTCACTCCAACTGGATTTCCTACATGATCGAAATCCATAGCCAGTTTGGGTCCATTGCCCCTTTGTTGTAGTAACTTGTTCATCATTGTGATGCCCCTCACTTTCAAAAAAAAAATTGTTGCTCATCAAGTGCCCCAACTTCTTCAGGGGGTACATCACCAACCTAAAATTTGACAAAAAAAAACACACTTACAGGATATTACTATAAGTGAACATATAGATAGAAACTTCAGGGATATATTTTTAAAACTTACATTGTGAGGTGGTGCATTGACATCCTCACCCTCACGGTAATCATCAACACAGTCATCATATGAATGCTCAGACATCTGAAAGTTCACATTCACATTGTAAAGTTCACATTGTAAAGTTCACATTCACATTGTAAAGTAATTCACATTGTAAAGTTCACATTCACATTGTAAAGTTTACACTGTAAAGTTCACATTCAGAAAAATAAAACATATTAAAAAATATAAACATGCATGCCTCTAATATTGCGATCTTTTATCAATTAACAATCCTTCATTGTGATCTCTAGGTACATACAAGTCATCATTAGCTTCAATATTTGGTGGTTTTGGCAACCCAACATAGAATGGACTGGAGTCATCATACTTATCATAGTATTGTTTTTCATCTATAGGATCTTCAATGAACTGTCTTTTACCATGACGAACAATCGACCATTTATCATTTGTAGGATCATCAATATAAAATACTTGTTTTGCCTGTGATGCCAATATGAATGGTTCACCCTTCTCGTCAATCTTTTCAAATTTCACTAATGTGAAACCCAATTAATCCACTATAACTCCTTTGGTGTTATCAACCCAATTACATTTAAAGAGCAAAATTCTGAAATCTACGTAGTCAAATTCCCATATGTCTTCAATGACACTGTAATATGACATTTTAGCTTTACGTGAACTCTTATCCTTTGCACTTGCAAAAAACAATGAAGATGCTTGAAGGGTGACCCCACTATTTTGGATAACATTCTTATCATCTTGAAGCTTTGTGTAATGTGAGAATCCATTTATATCAAACCCTTCATAAGACATAACATTCAATTTTGGTTTAAAGGTGAGGCATTTGATAGTTTCAGTAAGATTATCTGGTGTTTGAGATAGTTGATGTAAGATTTTATCTTCAAACCACTTGATAAATGTCTTGTTATGGTCTCTAGAAAGCCACATTGAATTGGCTTGAGGATATTGTCTCTTGATGAAATTGGTATGTTCCTCGATATAAACACTCACTTTGTCGATGTTGTGTAAAATATACAAGTGACCTTGTTCAAACTGCTCACGGCTGATTACTTTAATCCGTGATCCCAAAATTCCTTTGCCAAAATGCTCCTCAATATTCTTATCATTAACAGGAGTGTCATTACCACTCGGAAAGTCATTGCAAAAATCCATAAACTATCTCGCCACATAGCCCTCAATAATACTCCCTTCAGGATGATAACAGTTTTGAACATCACCTTTAAAAACGCTCATGTATCGTTCAAAGGGATACATCCAATGCAAGAAAATGGGTCCCAACATTTTCACTTCCCTAGTCAAGTGGACAACAAGATGTACCATGATATCAAAGAACGAAGGAGGAAAATACATCTCAAGATGACATAGGGTAACAACCACTTCTCTTTGCAATTTATCGGCAATATCAGGGTCAATAACTTTGTTGCACAGACTGTTGAAAAAGAAACAAAGTCTGGTGATTGCGAACCTTACGTGCTTCGGAAATATATATCGAATTGCCACGGGCAATATTTGTTGCATTAGAGTGTGACAATCATGAGATTTAAGACCTATCATGTAACGACCCCGCCTCCCAGTAACCCCCAACTAAGGGAGACCCGAAGGTCAGAGTCGTTATTCAATTAAGATGATCAAAGGTTCGACAAATAATCAATAACAATTGTGAAATTCTACTAACTAATTGGAATTTGGTATAAATTTAAACTTTACTTACCTTTGAAAACTTTGGGAATCTATCTATCCAAGCTTGAATCTACTCTAACTAATCCTCCTTGCACTTTATGTTTTACTTTCACAATGTGTCATTTTACTGTTTGTTCTTTCAATTGTTGTTCCTAAAACGCCGACAAACAAAACGTCAGTCAGTATATTGAAATATATTGGTATGTGGGGACAACCAAAAATTTGCACATAAGGATAACAATCTATTTATCACAATCAAGTTAATTAACAAGCCAATTTACACTTTTTAGTATGACATTCTCCACCGCTTTTCCCCTAAACCTGGCATACCCACCTTAGGGTTTCCTTTTCCAATGACTTAAGGCCACCTTCTCAATCCTGAGCTTGGTGCCTTAGGGTCACCACTCATGGTGCCCACTAGTCATGCAATATCATAGGCCACCTTCTCATTCCCGAGCTTGGTGCCTGGGGTTACCACTCAAGGTGTCCATTGTTCTACCCATCTGGGCCTGACCTTTGGCATCATCCATCAGGGTGGCATGTCGGTGCGAGAATCCATACTTATATTATTAATGTGATAATCATAGTGACTTTATAGTTTGCAAGTATGAAAATCCAAACTGATAATTTGCATTCAATGCGATTAACCATCCGGAAAAATCCTCGGGAAACTAAGGTGGTTATTCATAATTAACCACATACCTGATCCAGAGCAACTTGATGGTCCAGGCAATAAGGATAAAGAACAAGCAACAAGAAACCAATTGAAATTAATGCATGGCATCCAAGTGTTACAGTTTATCCAGAACATTCTAAAGCTTGACTTGGATTCCACCTTAATCTTTCTAAGCCACTTTAGGGTTTTATTAGGGTTTTAGCCTCCATAATACTTTTATCACGTTTCATGCTCTCTTAGTTCACAAACCCTAATTTCAACATTATAAGCCCAACTAAAGTCGATTATTTCTTTTTTATATCAAAACTACCATCTTTATCCTTTTAAGTTATTTCAAGACCATTAGCCTCAATTAGCACCTATAGTTTCCTTTGAATTGTCAATTCATTCTTCATTATGATCTAATTCATAATTGTATTCCATTTAACATTAATTACCCATTTATCCATTAGAAAAACCCTAATTTCATATTAAGGGTATTTATCCACCATTAGGATCTTTTACCATCATACCCCAGCTTTGTACATGAATTCGACCAATTAAAAACATTAAGGATCATAATTACCAAAGTTAGGGTTCAAGGTTCATTAAAGCATATGGAACCCTAAATTAATAAAATTACGCATGAAGATCGTCCTTTTAGATCTAATATGACCTTTTTATTAACAACAGGTTAATATATACTTTAAACACCCATATAACCCTTTTTAATTCCTTAATCACCAAAGGTTAGGGTTTTTCATCGATTAAACTATTAAAGAGAACATCTTTATATACTTTTTGAATTGCAAGCAGAACTAAGCGTCAGTTATATTTTTATTGCATTCCTTGTATTTTTCTGATCAAAAAGCACTACTTATTTGTATTTTTCAGCCAAAGGATCTATTTTTAGCAATTTATACAAGATTCACCCTTTTTCTGGAATTTTGGTTAGAGGGGAGAGTTACCTGGATTCTTGTATAAAATCGAGGGCCGTTGGATCCTTGGTGGTCATTGACTGAGCAAGATCGCGTGGCTCGCAGCGCTTGCACCCACTAACGAATATGGAAGTCGTGAATCATCTAGGGTCATTGATCAACACTCGAGGCCCATCATGGTCCTTGATCGGGCGGTGGTTGCTCCTTCTTCCTTGCCCGATCCAGCAGAAGCCTCACGACAGAGCCGCAGCTGAGGGCTCGTCAGCGCAGACCTAATACACTAACCCAAAGCACGATAGAAGTAGGGAATATACTAGTTGAGTCCGCGCAACCCTGAGGAATCGATCGGTGGTTATATATATAGGATCGAGGGTCAAATCTAGGGTTTTCTAACCCCCACCGTCACCTACCCTTTTGAGACAATTGGGCATTTGCTCCAAAAGCATCTATAGCACGAAAAAATAGGGTATAACCAACTCGGAATTCCATCCTGAATCCAACAAAGAGATTTCCAAGTTTGCACACGCGTTGGTTTGTTAGGAAAATCGAGGGAAACAACCCTCTGTTCTTGCGGTTCAGTCCTTCTCAGACTCAAGGAAGGCGATGCATAGCTTGCCTCGGATCTTGATCTGACGGCTGGCATCGTTCTTTCTATTTCCATTTAAATTAGAGAAATCGTGACATTTATTATAAACCCAACAGTTTAGGGAATCTTGTAAAAGCTATTACTCCCAAACCAATGATCTAATTAATCCCAAATTTGGAGGGAAAGTCCATAATGACTTAGTCTATCTCTCTACCAAAATTGGACTCATTATCTCAAAGAAAACGTTACTTTTCTTTGAGTGCAAGCTATCTCTTAATTATATATATTTTCCACCTATTTTCTCTTTCCTTTTCTATTAAATTATTATTTTGAGTTCCTTGCACCTCAGGGAACCTTAATGGCTCGAAGTCCCCTCTTGGGAATATTTCCTTAGCCTCCTTACTTCTTTTTCATCCCTTTTCTTGTTATCTTACTTTTTCTTTATTAAAATATCTCTTTTTGAATATTTCTCTTGATTTCTTTTTTATTTTCCTCTTTGGTATTCCTTTTAACATTAGGAATCCTTGAGATACAAAATTCCACCAAGGATAACTCAATTATACCTCTTTTCACTTGTTTTCCACATTTTACCATTATTTTCAATTTCTTTCTTAATAAAGAAATACTTAATTGATCTTTTCTTTTCTTATTGCTTTTCTTTGCAACTTTGGGCTCCTTGTAACCCAAGGAACCCAAGAGGTACGAAATACATCTTTGGATTACATTCTTTTGCCTTCTAGAGGTTTCCACATCTTTCTTTTCTCAAATTCTCAATTATTCATTAATTAATTGAAATTTTCTTGTTATTGGGCCCAACAGCCAATAAAGCCCACAACACAATCATCACGGCTATTGTAAACAAAATCCATTTATTCAAAACAAATTATATCATTATTTGTGCATTTTCCTTTGTTATGAGAAATTACATTTCTCACCAAATGAACCCAAAAATTGGGGTTGTAACATATCAACTTCAGATCTTTCATTGATACCAATCTACGGATGTTGGATGGGTAACCTTGTGGCACCTTAACATTTACCAAGCATTCACAAAAAGCTTTCTTCTCCTTTCTAGACAACGTGTAACAAGCGGGAGGTAAGTATGTTCTTCGATTGCTACTAACTACTTCTGTTAATTCTGTCCTTATTCCCATTTCACGTGGGTCTATTCCGGATTTTATCGCATCTTTAGTCTTACCTGGTATATTCAATAGAGCATTGATGATGCTTTCACAGACGTTTTCTCAACGTGCATGACATCGATACAATGCCTGACTTTCAAAGAAATCCAATAAGGAAGATCCCAAAATATTGACTTCTTCTTGAATAATGATTTGTCACTCCGTGTGGCCGTTGTACATTGTGATCTATTACCAAATTCATTGGCAAAGTCTTTTACTCTTTCATAAACATCCTCCCCTGGTATAGGCTTAGGTGCACTCCATTCCTCATTCCGTCCATTGAATACTTTGTGCAACGTACGATACAGATCGAATTGGAAGAACCCTTCGAAGACTAAGATATATAGTCTTATCACTGTGTTTTAGTCATATTGAATCAGTGTTCTCTTCTCATATAGGACACACTTTAGATCCTTTGACACTATATCCAGACAAATTCCCATATGTTGGAAAGTTATTCACAGTGCAAAACAACATAGCGTGCAAACAAAATGTCTCTCTTCATGAAAAATCATAGGTCATCACACCTTCACCCCCAAAGTTTCTTCAAGTCATCCATCAGAGGTTCAAGATAGATGTCCATATCATTTCCAAGTTGTTTAGGGCCCGATATCAACAATGATATCATAACGTACTAATTTTTCATACACAACCAGGGAGGAAGATTGTATATAACAAGCATAACTGGACAAGTTCTATGTTATCTGCTCATTGTCCCATATGGATTCATTCCATCTATACAAAGCCCAAGTCATAGATTCCTGACTTCATCCCTAAATTTAGGGTACAATAAATCAATCTTCTTCCACTGTGGGGAATTAGACACATGTCTTAGGATCCCATGATTATTTTTCTTAACATCTGCATGCCACCTCAAATTCTTTGCATCTATCAGATTGGCAAACAAGCGTTGAAATTGTGGTATTATAGGTAGATACCACATCACCTTGGCAGGAGAACCAGTTTTGGGCTCCCCCAAAGTCATCAGTTTATACCTTGACGCACCATATTTTGGACAATATTTCAAATCCACATAGTCCTTTTAAAATAATACATAATCATTCGGGCATGCGTGTATCTTCTTGGCCTCCATTCCCATTGGGCACAACAATTTCATTAACCGGTATGTTGAGATTGGCAGCTCGTTTCCTTGAGGAAGAATTTCTTTCAACAAAGACAACAATGACGTGAAGCTTTTGTTGCTCCATCTATTGTTAGCTTTCAGCTTATACAATCTCAACACAGTGCTAAGCTTTGTAAACTTACAAACTATGTATAATGGTATCTCAGCATCATGCACAATGTTTCTAAACATGGGAGGTGGATCGGTGTGCTCTACCCCACAACTATCCAGCATCGCATCAACGATGTCTACTGGAACTAGTTCGCTCACATGTACATCATCGGAGGCAATTTCTTCTTCCACACAAGCACTTCTATCGACATCCACTGATTTCAGGTTTGAAATCTCTCCATGCCAGTGCCATTTTGTATAGCCTTGTACAATCTCATTGCACATGACATAACTTTTAATTTTGTCACCAATGCTGACTTTCAAGTTGTTATCGGAATGCCTACATGGACAGTAGAACCTATCTCCAGGTTGTTTCCTATGTTCCTTGGCAAATCTAATAAATTGATCAAGACCAGAAATAAAGTCTAGAGTGCAGTGATTTGGAATGGACATCCATGATCTATCCATTCTATGATGAAGGAGAAAACAAGTATATATTAGAACAAGATTAGGGTCTAGGGTTAAAATATTAGGGTTTATGGTTAAAACTTTCAGGATTAAGGTCTTATATATAATAAATGTGTACCACCTATCCCATTCTTGAACACCTAATCTCACTAGTAAGTCTATAATGTGTATTGGGTTTTCAAGAAAATTTCGGCAGCATTTCCCCGTTGTTCTCGAAGTACATATGTACTTAGAGAAAAAACAGGGAAATGTTGCTAAAATTTTCTTGAAAACCCAATACAAATTATACACTTACATCCTAAGTGAGATTAAGTGTTCAAGAATAGTCCCAAACTGGGGACTATCCAAGATTTACTCCTAATGAGTAAATCTTGGACGGGTTTCTAGGCCAACATAATATAACACCAGTCCCTTGTTCACAATCCTATTCACACACAATTTTCTTATAAAAACACTTGTGGACAGCCATAACAAGATATCAATGCTTCCTAAATTAATCAATGTATTATTTTATAACATAAATCGTGGTGGGTATAACATAGCAAAAAACTCAACATGTCAGAATAGAAACATGTCCTTAACCTAATATGCAAATATTTGTAACAAAACTCGTGGTAGCTATACCATAGAAAATTAAGTAGCATGCCCAATATATAACAAAAGCAACATTTTTCTAGATTGTTATAATGATAAAAACTCTTAACATGTTTCCATTGTAATAGCCTTATCATTATTTAACCTTATCCAAACCTACGACTAGCATGAGCAGAGGTTATTCAAAACAACATATGTAGTGGAGGAAACTTTAGTAGGCTTCATTCTCTTCTTTAGATTTTAGAAACTCCATGACGGACGGGGACGGATGGATGAGCGATGGTTTAAAATCGTAGTCTAATATTTGTGTAGGTCTGGATGTGATTTGACTAGGGGACAAATTGATATCTTTCCCGTCCTCTTTGGCTCTTTCTGCGGCCTTGCGTTGCATCCCCCCACCATATCCATAACCTATCACCCATCAGCTTCTGGGTAACCATGGCATGGGTTTCGAACCACCATTCAAATCAAAATCTCAATACATGTGTTTTCATCGGATCAAGTTTAGGATGAAACACTCAAATAACTCAACAAATTATATAAGATAGGCTTTGTAGGGTAATATGTCACAATTAGGTTAAAAAAGAGGATTCACATGTAATTTCCCATATAGTTATACAATAATATATAGTCTTATAATAGTCACATGTGTGATATTGCACTTGCAAATTTACTAGGGGTGAAATCACTAGAGTTTTCCTTAACCAACGTACAATAATTGAAAAACCACTAGAGGGGGGTGAATAGGATTTTAAAGATAACTCAATACTTATCTAACTCAAACAACCACAAATGAAAAAGCAAGGAGACAAGGGATTTAGAGTGGTTCCAACCTTAGCAAATACTAAGGTAGTCAGTCCACTACCCGGTTGCTTACCCAATCGGGATTTTGAAAGTATTAATTTTATTACCTCTTCAAGGATTTTACATAAAATACAATACTTTCTTACACCCCTTTGGACAACCTTCACTTTGAAGTAGATGCACCAACTTGAGGCAGCCTTCTTGAAGTAACTCCAAGCTCCCCCTTGAAGTAGCCTTCCTCTTTGAAGTAGCCTCCCGTTGCACCAGCCTTCTTGAAGTAGTCCAAAGCCTCCTTCTTCACCAAGAAGATCACGACCCTCTCCAATCCACAACCTCCAACCCTAGGAGTAGCAAGGAGAGTACAAGAAATAAGAGTGAACAAGAAAGGAAAAGTAAATTACACTTAACCTTTGAAGCACAAGGCTTGATTTGCCTATATCAAGCATGTAGATCTCGTAACCAATGTATATGAAAGTGTGAATGCTATGGATAGGAGATACTAGCCTATAGGACACGAATTTAGAGCAACGTGAAGAGTAGCCAATTGCAAGTATTACTCAATTGCTCAAAACAGGTTGCTAATGCAAGTGTATGCTCAAAGATTGCTCGTGTGGAATTAGTGAGTTTAGGTGTCCTAAGGCATGTCATATTTATAGAAATGACATACAAGTGCTTAAGAACGTTCTAGACACTTTATAGGGGGTTCTAAGTGCTTAACTAGCCGTTAGGTACACTTTTAGTTGATTTAGCAACGACTAGTTAATTAATTCTGCAAGTACTGTCAGAACCCATATCGGTCAAGGAATTGTCGACCGAGATACCTACTCGGTCGAGGGTTTTTCGACCAACAGGCTATCTAGAGCAATTGTTTGCAACGTTCATCTCCAACTGCCAACTACCTTGTCAGCTGTGTCTAACGGCTACCTGGGTCTTTCTCGGTCGAGAAGCTTGTCGATCGAGAGTGTCTCGGTCGAGGATTTTGTCAACTGAGATTGACACTATTTCAATGTTTCAATTAAAGTACTAAGTGTGTATGTGAGTGTGCATATGAGACACTATTGAATGGGATGACCTATCTAAGTGTTGTGATTGCCTAAGGAAGATCTAACGCTTGATTTACATGATGTCTAAGTACTTGTACATTATATATTTGTACAAGTTTTACAATTGATTACATTCATGAAATAAAATCAATTTATCATATAGATCTTCCAAATATTTGTCATCCACTTTAATCTTACAACACTCAAGTAGCACGTTAGATCGACAAGAATGAAATGTTTGTCATCATCAAAACAAAGGGATTTATCATAATGTCCAATTTAGCCAACAATCTCCCCCTTTTTGAAGATGACAAACATTTCCTAAATATAAAATAAGGAAATATAAAACATGTGAGTTTCATACCTGAAGATTACCTTTTGTAGCCATTCTTATTTTGCAAGTGAGTCATGGCCGAGATGTTATGAAACTCATTTTTAATTTTATGTTTTTGATTTTATATTCTTTCTCCCCCTTTGTCATTTCAAAAAGATATCCAAAGATAATCATTCAGTATGACTTTGTGTTAATCTTTTATGCTTTGCTCCCCCTTAAAGAGATATCCAATTAAAATCAAGGGATTGATGCATACCAATTAATGGTAAATTTAGCCACAATTTGATTTTCAGGCATTTGCAAAAAAATTATCTTTTGTGATCCATTGCATATATTATTCCCCTTCATTTGTATGCTCTACTATAATAGTCTTATAAGCCATGTTCAAATAATGCCATAGAAAGAACACGTTTATTAATAATAGCTTAACATTTTACAAGATGACTCATAAGATATGCTTGCTTGAAAGATATCCATTACAATCATTTCAACCATTTCATTACAACTATTACAAAAGATACTCATAATCTCATTGAAAAAACCGAAGTATTACATCAATATCTGGGTCTTTCCCAAGAAATGGCTCAGCTCCATAATACTTGACCAAAGTTTGCCACTCCAGGGCACCTGTCTTGGTTAATGCATAAGCTTCCAAGAAGGTGGGGACACGATCAAAGCGGAAATGAGCAGCAATATCTTGAAGTTGCATGTGAGAGAACTGAGTATGTGTGAGATCAGGAGATGGTGGAGGTGGAGTTTGGTAGTAGTTGTAGGAAGGGTTATATGGATTTATCATGACAGGATTTAGAGAATAAGGATATTCATCTAGTTGATGAGGAGAGAGAGCTTGCATCCTTTGGTTTAAGTAAGTCATGGCATGGTGATTGTAATCTAATTGTCTACTTAGATGATATTGGGATCCAGCAATGTAGGTTAGAGTGTTTGTGATGGGATCATAGGGTAGGTTGGTAGGAGGTGGTGGAGGTATTTCTTGAGTGGATGTCTCCCCTTTCGTCCTAGCCCTCTTATGGCCAAAATCAATTCCCATCTTCTCTACCGTATTTTTGCTTATTTTCTGAGGTTTTATATCCCATGTGTAACCTAGATCTTCAATATTTTCTTAAGAAAATGTTGAGTAATTTGGCACACAAAGTCAGCATAAGGAGGATTGCCAGAAAACTCAAGCATGTTCTTAATGATGATGCGAATAAAATTTATGGGAATGCATTTGAGAATGGCATATATAAGATACATACGAAAGGTAGGTACTTCGGATTTGTTTGCTCTAGGATGGATGTTTGTGGAAACAATAAGGTTTATAATCCTAGCTTCAGGTTTGAGGTTAATGGCATAGTCAGTACCCCTATCTTCGTGACAAGTTGTATTAGATTAAAAAATGGCTCGTTTAATGTCATTAAGACTGATTGTATTGTCATCTTGGGAGAATTTGTTGAGTGGATATCTAGTGGTAAGGTCAAGAAAATCTCGATATTCTTCTAAGTCTATGTTAAGCATATCAAGAATACCATCCTCAGTAAAGTGGAAGCTATACCCATTGACCATAGAGGAGAAGGAGTCATTTTTGGGATGGGAAGTTAAGTTGGCATAGAACTCATTTACGACTTTGGAAGAGTAGGGAGGGAAGGAAGGATTCAGAAAATCAGTCAAATGTTGCACCTTGAAGAGATCCTCCACGTTGATGATATTGTAGAAGTCTGTGACGTCAACTGGCCGTCGTGGAAGAGGAGTTCTGGAGGCGAGTCTGAGGTAGAGATCACCAGCAACTACGTCGATGAAGGGGATGTCGTTGATGATTGACAGCGGTGGGGAGGTCGTCCTTCCTTTCCTGCCAGCAACTTGCTTCTTTCCACGAGTAGATTATGAAGCTATTCCGTTGCTTTGAGGTGGAGAAGTAGCAAGAATGTCTTGGATGTATAGAGGCTAAAGAGTTTCACAAAAATGTACTAGAGAGAAGCTAGAGAAGTGAGAATGTGAAGGTGTGAGGAAATGGCCCATTTTTGGTCCTATTTATAGCAAATCAGTAACCATTTCGGTCGACAAATTGTCGACCGACGACTGCAACGGTCATATCCTAGGTGCACCTCTCGGTCGCCCAACGGTCGACCGACAACGGTCATAATCCAACGGTCATATTCCAACGGTCGGCCCTCGGTCGAGCGATTGTCGACCGACACTTGCTCGATCGAACAATTTGTCGACCGGAAGTGTGTCTGAGTTTTGCCCGTGTAGTTCTTACTTTAAGTCTATCGGTCGAAAGAGATAGCTGACCAAGATGTTTTCGGTCGACGAATTCGTCAACCGAGTTTGTCTCGGTCAAAATGTTTTGCTGACCGACAAACTTACTGTGAATGAAATTTTAAGCTGGTTTTTAATGCAAATGATAGACTGAATTTGTAGAGCATATATATGTTTTCTAAAGGAGTAATATTACCAATATTTGGACAATTTTTGTGGTCATAATTTTAATTTGTCTTTTTATCAAAATCACATTTTTTACTAAGATTGAGTATAGAAAATGATATCCAAATAAGTATTATGCCAAGCTTATTTTAGGTCGACCTTGACTACGACCATAGCGCCCCTTGGTTAACTTTAATTTCAACCAAGAGGCAGTTTCCTACGTATATATAGTTTAAATATTCATGTCTGCATGTAGCTAGATTTGAAGCATTTTGATAGATTTCTAGTATGAGAATTCGTATAAGCTTTACTGCGAGTATCAAATCCCATTTACCCTTGTTTTCAGATAATATACTTTAGAAGCATTTTTTATTTTATCAAGATGCTTTATGTCATAGAGTTTTACTGTTTTAGATAAATTACTGAAATATAATGATCATGGCACTATAGATATGCTCTGATACCATAAAGGTAGAAGCATATCCATAGTACAATGATCAACATATAAATGCAATAATTAAATTTCAACACACATGGTTTCGGTATAGACATTCTAAGGAGTATTTAGGAAACCATGTAGATAAAAACAATAATTTCCTTGGTTAAACTAATCATGATTTTAGTTTTAAGTCCAACCATTTATATAGTAAAACCAAAATAATCTAATATAAGTTTTCAATTTTTAAGACAAACTTTTATAACTGATCATGCTGAAGAAACTTTTTCAAATAATGAATAAGGTTAGTTCAAGATTAGTCTTCTTATAACACCTTTGCAATATGTTTTATATTCATAATGTTATGTGATGCAAATGATTAATATGTCTTATTTCGAAATTTGTCTTCCAGGGTTTTATTTTGATTTGCATCAATGATTAATAGCAAGTTTATTGCAAGCTAGGTTAATTGAAAACAAGTTCAGTAGATTTATTTTAGACTTGTCAACAGAAACCTGCTCGGTCGACCATTTCTTGACCGATAGTTCTTCTCGGTCGATAGTGTTTCGACCGAGAAAAGTTCTGCACTGTTTCAGAACTATTTTCAGTAATTGTTTCCAAGTAAAAATAGAGTCCATTTTCAATTCAATTATGCAATTTGAAAATTTATCTTGGTTGAAAAGTAATATTTAGATCAAATCTCAGTGAATTATATCTTAAGTCTTTATGCTTTGACAATCTTAATTAAGGCAAAATTTTGTCTTTGCAGATTTAAAAGAATTGTATATTTTCAAGTTAGAAGTTTTAGATACTTGAATTAATTTGTTAACCCATTATGTTAAGTTGAGATAGACATAGAAATATGCAACTAGAGTCCTTGGTCATATCTCAACTTAATTTTGTTCATTTAGTTTGGGGGTTTTGGAACCCATACTAACTCGACATCCTTTTTCTTATAAGGACATGAAAAAGAACAGTGTCCAAGGCGCAAGCAGTAATGACAACATATAGAATAAATCTCATATCTCTTTCTATGATTATGTTCTAGGTTGTTCTTGGGTACATATGTGTTTGTGCCTTTAGGTACATACATACATTGACTCTTTGGCACTTGTGTTCTTCCCCAACTAAGTTTTTGATAAGATTTTCTTCTAGGCTTGTAACCTAGTCCTCTCTTTCTAATTTGATGGTAAGAATTATTTAAGATTTTATCAAGAGTATCATTGTTGCTCAAACTACTAACTTTTTGTTGCAACTTAACAATCTCATCCATTCTTTTGTTTATGTCCAACTTTGCTTGATCTAGATTAGATAACAAGGAATCTCTTTCTTTCACGATAGTATCATAATCTAGATGTGTGCACAAGACGGGTTGTTTTTGAAGATCATTTACTTGAGTTTGCAAGTTTATCTTTTCTAGAGAAAGAAGATTGCAATCTTCTTCTATTGATTTTAGCTTAATATTATGATCTTCAATGACTTTTTTAAGATTTTCATTTTTAGATGTAAGAGCAAGAAGTTTAGCATGTAATTCATTATTTTCTTTATTTGATTTCTTTAATTTCTTTTTGCATTCGATATATTTTTCATGCGTTTCTTGAAGACTAGCAATTAAATCTTCTTTAGGTAAATTGAAAAGGCTTACCTCTTCTTCTTCTTCTTCTTCACTTGTTGTGGCAAGAAGGAAATCTTTGTGCTCATCTTCCTTCTTTGATCTCCATGGGCAGCTAGGTGTTGTGTGACTTGTTCCTAAGCACCAATTACAACTTGTGGAAGGTTGGTCCAAGCTGCTCCTTTGCTTGCGGTTGTAGGCACCACCACCCTTCATACTTCAAGACTCGATTAGAGATCCTTGAAGCTCGCTCTGATACCAATTGAAAAACCACTAGAGGGGGGTGAATATGGTTTTAAAGATAACTCAATACTTATTTAACTCAAACAACCACAAATGAAAAATCAAGAAGGAGACAAGGGATTTAGAGTGGTTCCAACCTTAGCAAATACTAAGGTAGTCAGTCCACTACCTAGTTGCTTACCCAACCGGGATTTTGAAAGTATTAATTTTATTACCTCTTCAAGGATTTTACATAAAATACAATACTTTCTTACACCCCTTTGGACAGCCTTCACTTTGAAGTAGATGCACCAACTTGAGGCAGCCTTCTTGAAGTAACTCCAAGCTCCCCCTTGAAGTAGCCTTCCTCTTTGAAGTAGCCTCCCATTGCACCAGCCTTCTTGAAGTAGTCCAAAGCCTCCTTCTTCACCAAGAAGATCACGACCCTCTCCAATCCGCAGCCTCCAACCCTAGGAGTAGCAAGGAGAGTACAAGCAATAAGAGTGAACAAGAAAGGAAAAGGAAATTACACTTAACCTTTGAAGCACAAGGCTTGATTTGCCTATATCAAGCGTGTAGATCTCCTAACCAATGTATATGGAAGTGTGATTGTTGTGGATAGGAGATACTAGCCTATAGGACACGAATTTAGAGCAAGGTGAAGAGTAGCCAATTGCAAGTATTGCTCAATTGCTCAAAATAGGTTGCTAATGCAAGTGTATGCTCAAAGATTTCTCAAGTGTGGAATTAGTGAGTTTAGGTGTCCTAAGGCATGTCCTATTTATAGAAATGACCTACATGTGCTTAAGGACGTTGTAGACACTTTCTAGGGGGTTCTAAGTGCTTAACTAGCCGTTAGGTACACTTTTAGTTACTTTAGCAACGACTAGTTAATTAATTCTACAAGTACTGTCAGAACCCATCTCGGTCGAGGAATTGTCGACCGAGATACCTACTCGGTCGAGGGTTTGTCGACCGACAGGCTCTCTGGAGCAAGTGTTTGCAACGTTCATCTCCAACTGCCAACTACCTTGTCAGTTGTGTCTAACACCTACCTGGGTCTTTCTCGGTCGAGAAGCTTGTCGACCGAGACAAGATTTTGTCGACCGAGATTGACCATGTTTCAATGTTTCAATTAAAGTACTAAGTGTGTATGTGAGTGTGCATATGTGACACTATTGAAGGGGATGACCTATCTAAGTGTTGTGATTGGCTAAGGAAGATCTAACACTTGATTTACATGATGTCTAAGTACTTGTACATTATATATTTGCACAAGTTTTACAATTGATTACATTCATGAAATAAAAGCAATTTAGCATATAGATCTTCCAAATATTTGTCATCCACTTTAATCCTGCAACACTCAAGTAGCACGTTAGATCGACAAGATTGTAATGTTTGTCATCATCAAAACAAAGAGATTTATCATAATGTCCAATTTAGCCAACAATAATCACTACCTGAAAGTGAATGGATCTTATAGTTCAAAATCAATCCCAAAGGATAATGTATTAAGAATCGACTAATCAAGGTAAAAAACAATAACTAATATTTAAGTCAAAAGTTAGATTGATTGATTATTCAAAGGTTATGATTAATAAAAGGGTTGAATTAAATATTGATTATTCTAAGGTTGTGATCAATAAAAGGGTTGAATTAAATATTGATTACCATATGAAAGTAACATAGGGTAGAATGAATTTCACCATCGCTACATGTCATTCAATGTCTTACCGCATCATATTAAGCATGAACATATATTTTGAGGTCAATTTAATCCACTTTTGGTGTTAGGGTTAAAACATAGATGGGCATCACTCTAAGCTTTCTATCGCATTACCTAGAGATCATACATAGATTGCCTCATAAAGCACCTATCTGAAGTTGTCATCAAGGGTTTAAAAAAAAATGATTGATTTGTTAGATCTTGGGAGTATCTATGAGAAGAATGGAGAGGTAAACAATAATGCCCCCTTTTCAAAGAAGTAAATAGGCATGTAACTTTGTAGAGAACCATCCAAGAAGCAAGCCCAGAAAAGACTCAACCATAACTCATCGAGTGTGACGGGAGCATCAACAAAAGAGAAAAACAAACCAGCAGAGAGAAGCCAAGCCTAGTAGCAGATGCTACTACTGCCATATGTAGGAATACCCTAGAGGAAGAAGAGGAGGAAGAAGGGTACCTGGAGATCAGCAGTGACGGCGGTAGGCATGGTGGCAGTTGTGGGGTAGGCGAGCAAGGTGCACGACACATGGTAGGCGAGCAGGCGGCAGAGCACTAGGTGAGAAGCAGAGAGATCGGCGGCGGCAAGCATGGCAGTGACGGTGCGGCAGGTGAGCAAGGCGGTGGAGCACTAGGGGAGCAGCAATGGCGGAGCACTAGGCGAGCAACAGAGAGATTGGTGGCAGAATCGCCAGACCAAAGAATGGCGGGAATGAAACAGAGAAAGGGAAAGAGTCTGGTTTGTGTGAGTGCTATCAAGTTAAATATAGACGTCTATTATTATAACAAACTAATGCCTAAAACAATAGGCGTCGGTCACCACAAAAAAACTGACACCTATGTTCAATGATAGTCGTCAGTTTTAGCTAGAAAAATAGATGTCTATCTACATATGCTGATAAAAAAAATATTCTCGAAATATGACCATAGTCGTCGGTTGCCGTAGAAAACTGTCTCCAGAGGGGGGTAAAATTTTTTACAGGGACAGTGTGTGAAAACACTTCGGCATCAGTTATTGCAAGAAAATTGATGACAAAAATTGGCCCGATTTCTGTCTCACAAAAAACCTTTTATGGTCGGCTTCTTTGTCAACAACCGACATCGTATGTGAAATTTTGGAGGTAATTTTTTTGCACTGGAAAAAATTAGATTTGGCGAGTGATTTTAGGCATCGGTTTCTTATTGCACAACTGATGCTAAATAAAAAGCGATATATGTGTTGGCTGGTCTTCACATATAGATGTCGGTTTGTGTATTCAGTCGATGTTGTAGGGTTTAGGCGTCAGTTTCTTGGATAAAACCGATGCCTGTAAATGTGATATTATAAGCCATTTCTGTAGTAGTGAGGAGTCATGGGAGCAGTGTGGCACACAAGAATCCAAGCCATTATGATCTTTGAATGTGCATTCAAAAGAAAAATTGACTGAGCAGTTAAGCTCGACTCGTCGATGAGTGTTGTATGGCCCTTTACTTGTGCCCATTTGAGTAAAGATGAGAGAGAACCACCTCGTCCTCCCCACTACTTCTCCATTTTGGAGAGCAGTTTGGGCATAAGAGTGTGATACAGTGTTTGAAGAGGTATTAGTGAGTTTAGAAAAGAATAAAGAAGGTAAAATGGACTAGATGGATAAAGGAGTTCAACCCTGGTCTCTTCATGGACTTCCATGGGAGATTTGATGACCAATGAATCTCATTTCTCCTATAATAAAGATGGAGTCCTGGGGTGGTTAGTGGAGACCATACCGCTAGGCTTTATAGGTTCCATCAAGTTCTTAGAAGATCTTCAAAGCCCTTGAGAGAGTCTAGTTTGGGAGGGGAAAAGAGGTGTGTCTTATCTATCGTAGCAGCACCCTGAGGTGGCGAGGGCCTTGACACCGAGCTCAGAAGTTGTAGTGGAGGATCTACATTTCCGAGTTCATCTGATGTGGAGCTATGGAGCCTTCGATAGTAGAACAAGTTTGTGACCTGGCTCCAACTGAGCATCATTTCTTGCCAAAGAAGAGTCGTGCCGCGACACCCCCATGAAATAGGGGCACGTGAACGCCTGCCCTAGCGTATGCAAAGAAAGAGAGAAGGAGAAGATAGCGACCGGGTCATGGCCAGAAAAATGCCAGCCCAGCTCAAGCTACTATCCAAACCTATTAGTGAGCCAAACTAGCTCACTTGAGACTAGCAAGGAAGATTCACGCCCCTGAGTTGCCACGTGGCAGTTGGTGATTGTCTAGAACATGTAATAATCTTCTAAAAAACTAGATCTCATTTAATTCATAGTAATTAGTACATTTATAAAAAAATTACAATTTTTTTTAAGTTAAACAGACAAATTTCATATGGAGGAGCCATACGACATCTACATGATAAGAAAAATAAACTAAAGGACCACACAAAGATCAAGAACACATACAAACTACCACAAAAACTCATATCGGAATTTGATAAGAACAATGATGTATAGATCCCTCTTCTCCTTCGCTGGCTAACGCAGCATTCTATGAGGAATACCTTCAACTTGAGTATGTATATGTGGTAGAGTATCTGCGCCAGATCGGTGTTCCAAAAGGATATTGTCCCCACACTTACTGCCATACAACACCACAACAAAATTGACCGAGAAAGAGAATTCTACTACGAGAAGAGATAGAAGCACTGATTAACAGTGAGAGAGACAAAATAAGAGACCAACCTAGTCTAAATAGAAAGCAAGTAAAAGAGAAAGGAGGTAGGAAACTCGTCGCAGCCGGGCTCCACGACAGGGAGGAAGAAGACCACTGTCTCCAAAGACAACACGCCTGCGCGCCTCCCAAATAAGAGACCCTGCTAAAGATGGGCGAGAAGAGGCTGAGGGGGAGCGAGACACCGCTTTATGGCGGTCAAATCCCCCTCCCCCCAGCCAGCTGTCTCCGGAGGAAGAAACCCTAGTAGCACTAGGGTGAGACAGCAGCCGCCAGGATAGAAAAACGTACTGGACGGAAACATCATAAAATTACAATTAATACACCAAAACTCTCAAAAAATGCATAGAAAAACATGGAACCATAATATCATCTTGTTGATGCTTAAAACATAGTGATATGATGTAAGATGTAATGCACTTGTTTCATATGTAATAAATATGAAATGGTGATCTAAAATTATGAGAATGCATCACTAACTCTGAAATATGATATATGATCTGTAGGATGTCAGAGATTGTGGTTTTGATGCATGAAATCATATAATTTGATTAGTATGACTATCTAGGGCTAATAAACCTAAATAAAATGTAGAAAATACATATATGCTCAATAAATATTGCAATATTTATTAAAAGCTCATATCAATATAGGGAACATCATGTTTAATTATGAGATTATGATGATACACATAATTCATGTTATACGATGATGGTTTCCCTTAATGTGATATAAACCCTAATACGCTTAAGGAATATGACCTAGGGTTAATACATGCACACAATAATGTGAGACATGATTATTGGATAATGAGACATAATCTGGAAAATGACATCAGTAGAATAATTCTAAGACAAGAATGCAAGTAATGATGGAAACATCCTAATGATCCAAGTCAAACCCTAATAAATCATAACTATGGTTAAGATGATGAGAATTTGATGATAGTATGCGATCTTATCTTAATCAGGGTTTGACCAAGAGTGGTAGTTGAGAAAAGGAATAGGTGGTGATTAGGTTTGTCTTTCTTCAAGGTACACTTTACCTCTTACTTGGCTTATTATATAGTATGCTTGCATTATATGTGTAGTACAATACTTGGCATATGATATTGAATGAGATTATTGTACTTGTATGATATGTTTCTTGATTTTCCATACTTATTAATATGAACACATGAAACATAATATTTATGTTCCATTATATCCAAGCACATCAACTCTTTAGTAGTAAAGTGCTGGAAAGGTAAGTACTTCAACTCTTTGATAGTAAATTACTTGGAAGTGATCCGACTCTTTGGTAGTAGATCACACTGTGAAATGATTCAACTCTTTGGTAGTAGATCATAAAGTCCTTAATGCATTCAACTCTCAAGTAGTAAATGCATGGATGATATAATGGAAAATATGCCTAAAACATATGTTCTCTTTTGCTAATAAACATCTTTGTTCAAGTATATGCCTTTTTTATATCTGTATATTACTGGCAAGTATTAGTTATATCTTATTGCCAAGTCACAGTAATGAGAGGTATATGAAAAGACACATAGGCATACTCAGTAAAATATTCTTGAATATTGTGTTAACGTGTATCATATGTAATCTTTTGTTTAGGTGATGTGAACATGTGCTCTTAAAAAACCATGATATTTGAAAGTTGTGTGGCGAGCATATGTACAAGTGGATCTATTGCTTAAAATCACGTTTTCTAGTGGTAGTACATGCTTATGCAAAAGTTTATTGTTCAATATGTAATATCAAATGCTGTAACAATTCATTATGTAAGTATATGTTAAATGGTTAAAATGTTGCGTATGGTTTTGTTCTTATTCATGTGCATGTACTACTATTGTTTCCTTCTGACTTCCTCTGATTTGTTTCTTCTTAGCCTAGTGTGTGGTGTTTAAATTATAGTCTCGATGAGGTGAGGTTTCAATTTGGATGTCACACATTAGATTGAGTTTTAGAAAATTTGGGGACTTCACGATCATCAAGAAGCATTTGTGCACCACCATTTCACCTTTCGTCCTCTTTTTCACAACTCGAGGCATGCATTCCTTATTGTGACACTATTTTGATTACATTAGATTTTTATCTAATTCTCATCGCCTTTTTTCCTACTCCCTTTCTCTTCAATGCCCTCCCCTCTTTGTGTCTTTGTAAATTGCATGGAAATTATTGGATGATTGTTATGAGGGTTTATAACAGAGTTCGAAGATAGGACTTTTTTGAGGTGGGTTAGCATAAAATTAATTGATATACTTGCAATCAATCATTATTTGTAATTTTCAGCTCCATTTCCTTGTTGACCACAAAAAAAAGTTAATCTGAGAACCATATGCCAAGTAAGACATGGTAATGGCTAAAGAATTTCTTTTCTTCCAGCTCATAATCATCAATCATGCCTTCCTCTCTCTTCCCAATATTGATGCCAAAATTTTCTATTCAAAAATTAAATTAACAGGTAACAATGGCCAACCTCAGTTGGTAAATGGCTGCAATCCTTCTCTCTTTATTCCTAAAAGCCACTTCCATGTTTTACCATTGAGTTCATGTATATGACACCCAGTTCAAATCCTCTCCTCTTGTTGATTTTGATATGTTCAATCACCTACATCCTTTAGGGGACTGCCATTGATATGTTTCATATACTTTAAACTTATGTTCAATACTTTTTCAGTTTAAAATCAATTTCGACTTAGCTGAATCATGTTAAGGTGCAAATTTTGATGTCCTCTTTGTATCTTAGTAATACTTACATGACAAAATATTTTGTGTATTCATATCTACTTTATTTCAGAGGAATTCATTAATAGATTTGTACAAAAATCACAACATAACCGACAAGGTGAACACAAAAGAACTTGGACATGGATAAAGAAAAGAAAAATGAGAAAAGGGAGATAGAGAATGTTATGTTATGTTTGAGTTTCTTATAAGTTCTAGGTGAATGAACACCTTAATATTTGTTTTCTAGTCTTGTATACAACCACATTCTACATTAAAAGAATATATAGGAGTACAATGATCAATGATATTTTCCCAAAGCTAATCTATATCATTATAAACATAGTTTAGACGTCAGTATAGGAAATTGAAAACACTAATATATTTGTAGGGTTTGGTTAAACAACTCAATATGTTATCACGATTAACATGTATGTGACTATATTGGATCTTGTTTGTATCGTTCTTAGAATCTACAATAATGTTATATGATCTTAGTTTAAGTTCATTCTATATTTTGTGATTGACCATTGGTATGTTATTTAATATATTAGGGTAGTGTTTGTTCTATGATAGTTGTAGTAGGATTCAATTTTTCAAGGATGCAAGAATGCGCTATTTTGAGTAATTTATTTGGCATCTCCTTTCCTTTAGATAGAAATAATTAGCATTTCACAAATGTCATCACAGTTGGATATAAGATGTGAGAAATACTGCTTCAACAAAAATGTATATTTGTTGCTCTATCCATTCTCTACCTCAACTTGTAATGAATGTAGGTAACAATGTCATGAAAGCTAAATACAAAATGAGTAGAACTAATGGTAAATTGTGTTTGTTACCTACGCTAGTAATATTACAAACATTTTGGAAATGAATTAAGATGTATACTTTTGGTAATCCATTTTGATGTTTTAAACATTTGGTAAATACTTTTTGATATGTGGAAATGTTACAATAAATGACAAAAAGAATGTGAAATTTCTATTGAGACACAAGGGCAAGGATGTTGAATTTTTCCTTTAAAAATTAATATGTATGTTATTTGTCAAGCTCATGTTCGCTAGTCCGAGTTCCTATTTATATGTTCAGGTTCTGGTTGTTCATGTTCAAGTGAATTTGGATTTTTAAAGGAAAAAGAACATTCTGCTCAAGTTTGCTGCCGGTTGTTTTGCTCGATACCCACCACTTGCCATACTTTTCTGATTGCCTCTTTGCTTTGAATGATTAAAAAATGAGTAAAGATGTATACTTTCCTTAATAAATTTTCATCTTTTACACTTTTAGGACATACTTTAATTATAAATGGAAATGCTATAATGAAAAATGTTTATGGAATTTCGATTAAGTTACAAGGGTAAAGATGGTGATTGTAATGACAAATGTTTATGGAATTTCAATTAAGCCGCATGGATAAAGATGGTGATTTTGTGATATATACTATTTTTCATATTCGGGTTGGCTAGTTCTGAGTATATATGTTCAGATTATGGTTGTTCGTGTTCGGGATTTCATTGTGTACAACAAACACATCACAAAAATGCATATATAACTACAATGTTACACCTATATGTACCAATAGCAAAGTCTACTCCTGATGAATTCTTCTGGAGCCAATTTTTTATATCTCTGTTTAAATCCAGAGTCAATTTGTATATTAAAATTTTAATTTAACCCAAATTCTAGTCAAGTTATTCAACTTTAAATTGATCCAGGAGGTAGGTATATAAAAATTGTAGTTGTGACTAACTTATATTTATTGTCAATCTGACTAGGACCCAACCAGAACCCATATTTGTCTTAACTCACAATTGAACCAGGTTGAAAATACTAAAAAAAATGAAAACAACATACTTTAATAAAAATATTTCTGGACATAGCACCTCCAAAAAAATAAAAATATATCCCATACGGTGAGAAAATCCTATATGATTTGCATTTTTCAAGTCAAATGCATAAAAATGCTATTTGATTTGAAGATTTCAAATCTAGAAGAAAAAAAATCAAAACACGCCAAATAGGTTGACACTTTCACCTTGACATTTAGGGGTGAAAGCGCCAATCTATATTGCCATTTCAGGCTCTGAGAGCTCGAATCAATGCCTTTATCCTCTTGTTTTAAAAAATGTGAGATGTTTTTTCACCAAAGTAGACTATATTGAAAATTATTTTACTAGAAGTGCTATACTCTATTTTTTTGTTGCAAAGTGTTATTTTGATTTATTTTTTCCAATGTTATAACCTAGAACTGGTATGAGATTAAATTTTAATTAGTTATTCTGTACCCCGCAACCACCATAATTCAATAAATCAAGAACCTAAAATAATTGTCTGTAGTGTGTGACAGGATCAGATTAAAAAGCCCTACATACCCCGAATTTTTATATGGAAACGAACCATTGTCGGAGAAGCGTTATAGTCTGCATGACAGATAACAAATTTGAAAAATAGCTACAGCGAGTCAAATTTGTGACTCTTCATTGGAGTTTACAAAACTCATTTGAGCTACTTCTATTTTTATAATGTTATATATAAGTTTTTTGTAATGGTGTATTTTTTTTTGTTGAAATGTGCTAATGTGACTATATTAAAATTCTGTTATAAAAATTTGTGTAATGGACGTAACAGAAGAATGATTTATATATGGAAGTAACATGGCATGTGTTGCGATGTTTCAGTATGGAACAACAACTCCGTGGCGATCTCTGAGTAAGGCAAGGTGTGTTTCATACAGACGGTTTCCGTCTGCGGGCTCGCGAGTAGACCGAAATGCAAGCCGTTGGACAGGCGCCCAGAGTCAGCAGGAGGGAGTAGCATACTCCCAGTTGCAGCGGGGAGCAGCAAATCCACACCGTCTGTATGAATTTGTGAGTAGGCTGCTTCTGTATTCATCCATTGACTTGTGTCCGGTCGATCGGAAGGTAGGATTAGGATTTTGTGCCTGTAATACGTGGAGTCTATCTTAAGTTAGATATAGCGTATTTTTTATTTAACCAATAACAGCAAATCGTAAGGTCTAGTCAGGGGGTTGTTTGGTAGCGGGTGCCGAACCGAAGTTAGTTGTCAGATCGAGAATTTGCTTTGAGGGCATGTTTGGTTAATTGGATTTTGTCGTATTGGATTGTATTCTGGACTCCAGTTCAGCAAATTTTATGTTTGGTTTGCAGGATTGGAGAAATGTGGTTAATCCCGGGATTTTCAGACATAATAGGAATCCCGCATTTTGGTCTCCATCAAAATTCTCCCGGACGCCAAAATCCATCATGGGGAAGATGGTAGATACGAAAAAAAATAAATCGCACACTTACAAAATCCAGCAAACCAAACATAAAATTTATTTTGCGGGATTTTGAGAATGCAGAATTTCAACAGAATACAGGATTTCACAACAGAATACAGGATTTCAATAAATCCTGCAAACAAACGTGCCCTGAGTCAGACGGATCTCTGCCGGCGTGCATCCACGCCCCTTCCGTTTTACCTTTTCTTATCTCAAATCGGCCGATGCCTAGTAGTAGTATGTTTCCTGGTAGGGATAAGTTTCCGATCCGTATTTATTTCGGATTTGAAAACTTCACGTAAGAACCCGGTATCATGAGACTCAGAATGCTGCGCTTACACAAATACAACACAAATAAAACCCTATCTCTCTCTCTAATCGTGTGCTAACCTATCCACGTTCTAGAATCCCTATTCCTATTATGTTTCAGGAACTTAACACTATATAACGAACTGCTTCTTCTCCGGTTCTCCCATCATCACTACTCTTTTTCCTATCCATCAGACGCAGTCGATAGTCCTACAGATACGGCTTGTGAGACTCGGAGAATGTCGCCGTGGGCGGCTGTTCAGGCAAGGCACCGTCGCCGTCGCGGACCTCGTCCACCCCATCTCGTCAGAAACAAAAAGGACGGCAAAGAAGTTAGTTGAAGGCGCAAAGTTATCGCTAGCAGTTGTTCTATCAATCGATGTTGGGAGAACATGCCTCCTGAGATTCTAAGGGAGATAGCATCGATGCTTCACCCTCGTGCATCGGCGGCCTTCTCTTCCGTCTGCAAAGCATGGCGTGATGCGTTGTTCTTGCGCTTCCATCCTCAGGCTACCTCTCTGCCGCTTCTGCTTCGTATTCCTGCACCTATGACGTCCAAGTGTCATCTGTACGATCCATGGTCGACAAATCTGACCTTTGCAGTGGACCTTCCACAGTTGGCTGGAGCGACAAGTGTTGAATGCGTCAAAGAGGGGTGGTTGGTCGTTACCAAAGCCCCTGACTCCATCTTCCTGCTAAACCCGTTCACTGGAAGGAAGATCGATCTCCCAGTCATGCCGCGATGGTTTGAAGAGGAAACATGCAATCAAAGAAGGATAAGATTGTCAGAGCGGCCACTTACAGGAGAATGGCCATGTCTAGTCTGCATACTCATAACCTCTGCTCCAGATAAGCTGGAATTTTGGAGCTGGGAAGAAGGAAGCGATGACTGGTTCACTGACGTTTATCATCAAACTGATTTTGTCCCGGTTTCTTTTAGCCTCAGAAATCAATTCTTCTGGTGTAGTGACAGTAGCGGCAAATCGGGCGTGTACGCAATCATCAACCGCGACTGGCATGTAATGGATAACAACAACCAAGTCAGACGCAAAATATTGAACTACCAGCCGCACTACACAATCAAACCTGAATACGAATCTGAACACGAATCTGAACAAGAATCTGAGCTGTATTACGTGATGGCAGATGAACATGGTGAAAGGAGTGTCCGTGTATACTATCTTGTCGACGGAAGTTTGAAGCCGGTAACTGATCTCCCGGATAATGTAGCCATCTTCCTTGACAACTGCGAAGGCATGATGTTAAGTATGCCGCCATCGAAAGAAAAGAAGGGAACTAGAGCCTACTTTCCCATGACCTATTCACGCTCTACCGAAATTACCACAATTGACGCTCGAGTATTACAACCATCCGTTTCCAAGGAAGAATCCATTTACTATTTTGTTCAAACTGATCCACCTCTTCATGTCAGGAACCTGGATATGCAACGGAATCCAGTATACTACTCTTTCGAAGATGACACGTTCTGTCCAGCAAAATTTCGCCTCTGCAAGGAATCTAAAGATTACGCTAGAAGTCTATGGATTGTTCCTTGTTTCGATAACGAACAAACATAGACTTGCAGAGCGATCCAGTTAAATGTAGTGTGTGTGTTTTAGAGAATGGGGTTCGTTGTACTTGTTGTCGTCATACATGCCGTTTTTCTGTTTTTCCTTCTATCGTGGAGTTGTCCTGTTCATTCAAACTGCGGTAATTTTGGCAAACGAAATGTATCGTACCAAGATTACTTTTGTGAAAAGAAATTAGAAGGACGTCATCTCGATTGTTTAGTAAAAGGAAAATTCTACAGACCACTCCTACACATGTTTGTAGTTTGCACGCAGCCGCATGGAAGCGCAAAATCTGATGGTGAGAGAACTCGTAGTAGAGATGGAGGAACAAAGAGCTAGAAAAAGTGAAATTAGTGGATTAAGGACACTAATAAAAGGGTGAGAAAGATATAAATAAATGTGGGAGAGAAAGGAAGGGAGTAGATTCTCTGAGAGAGGTGACAAATTGGCAAGGAGGAAACAACATGAGGAAGGGAAGACAAAATAATAGATGGGAAAGGAACGAACATTCAGACACAAATGTGCATCTCGTCCATTGAGAGAAAACGTTGAGACACTGTGTATAATTAATTTTAAGTGCATGTGTTTTGAGTAATAGTAGTTTACATTGAAAATGAGATCATTTGATAGAAACAACAATTTATATATAGTTTTTTTTTTCAAAAAAAATATCAATATATGAAAAATTAGGTTACACCATCATACATGATGACATTGTCTATATAGTGATAGATTTTTCTAATGACAATTACAGTAGGTGATAAAATATGGATTAAAAGTTTATATGGTGAGAGGGATCTATCCACGACACCCTCATCCTAAACACCAAAGTAAGAAGGAAAAAATTTAGCCATCCTCTTTTAACTTTGTGGATTTGCTTCCTTTACTGAAATATAGGGCAGCGCTTCATTTCTCTATGTCCTTTTGGCTACCAGAAACAGGATATTTTCTCCCTCTCACTTCATGGTTCAAAAATCTCTCTGCAGTAAGGAATTATTAATAGTTGATCGAATTAATATAAAGCAACATACATATTTTATTTATAAATGATCGATTTTTCCATCACTAGAATGTATGTTATTCATGCGATTTTCCTAGAGACAAGAAGATATTAGAAACTAAAATAAGAATTACTGAAAATTTCATTTACATGTTTTCAAATTGTACAATTAATTAATGATTTGGCCTGAGCGTACAGGGGTAATTTGACTATTTTAACCTTTTCACATATAATGCATGAGTGGGCAATATAAGTACTTGTGTTGCGTACTTAAAACATTTTTATGCAAGAAAATCCAATTTGAAGTTAAAATATTCTATTATGTATTAGTCGTGACCAAGCAAAATATGATCATGTCTAGTTAACCACACGATGCGATCCTCTATGATAAATGTTCTATTTGTTATTTTTATACAAATTAATTTAATACCACTTTCCATGAGATTTTAGAATTTTTTAGATATTGTAAAATAATTTCACATTTTAAGGTGATTTTGAGATTGGTTATGGGCTAATAAGTTTGCAGGATATTTTTGTATTTGTAATGCTTTTAAAACATGCTTTCTAAAATTTTCTCTAGGTTTCTATCATTTTAGAAAAGTGACATTTGGTAGATCTTCAAGATTCATGTTGAGTCTGTCTAGTATTCCAAATGGTAGTCTATCAGCCATGGCTGTTCTAGAATACACATTTTTGTTCATCGTTGGAGAAAGATGGAATTATAGAGAAATAGAGAATAAATGGCAGAGTGAGATTAAGGGATAAATTCATAGAGATAAAGGCGACAAATACACAACGGGGGAATATGAGGAAGGGATGAGAAAAAAATATCTAAGTACGGAAAAAAACTAAGATAGAAAAGTAGATTTCACCCATTTAGAGAGGAGGGAAGGATAGACAATGAATTAATGTAAACTTCATGTATATTGAGATATAATTATACCTATGTAAATTGAGATATATTGGTCACAAAAACATAAACAAGTGTACTTGTTGTTCTTTTCAATAAAATTTCAATACATGAAAAGGAAGGTTACCTTAGAACACACACTATAAAAATATGTGGTTAAAGAGAAGGATGATGAGTATGGTCTATATACTGGTACAAATGTTTGCTTCACAATTATTATATATGATAATAGATATTGACAAAACATAGTTATTGGGGGTTGATTTATCCAAAAAAATCTCAATAATATAAATAAGGTAAGAACATGTATTCTCTATACTCCTTAGACTATGCAAGTTTGATTCCTTCACTAAAATATAAGGCAATGCTTCATTTCTCTATGTCTCATGCATAGATGCTAACAAACTAGTTCTCCTCTCAACTCATGATTCTAAGATCATTAGTCAATCAGAACTTTAGTAAAAGTTGATCAAATTGATACAAATAAACATAAATATAATATTTAAATAATTAATAGGTTTTCAATTCATGTTAATTTCTTAGACATCAGAAGATCGTAACAACAAAAATAAGACACTAGTGTAAGTTTATTATATATATTATAAAAATTATACAAATAATTAGTGATTTGACTTAGAGCATGCTAGGGTAACTTGAGTACACTAATATTTCTACACCTATCACATGAGTCAACAATGAAGAAAATGTTTTGTGAATGTTCATCACTTTCTCATGCAAAAAAATCACATTAGATGTCAAAAATATGTATGTATTGAGTAGTTAGTCCTAGCATAAGATGATCATGTCCAATTAACCACATGATGAGATTTTTTTTTGGAATAGGTAAATAGTATTGCCAAAAATGGGCGTATAGCAAGCTATACTATACAAAACAAGGCCCCTAAAGGGTTCATACAGACTAAAAGACTAAAAAAGGGGGTTATGTACAAAATCCCCAGTAAGTTTTAGTCAGTATATTCAGGTTGTCGTTTATCTTCTGGTGTATTCTGGTATTCCACCATAAATCCCTTGTGATCATGTTCACTAATTGGGGGACATCATTACACTTGTGTGTATCTTTCCTCCTATTACATTCATTCCATATGTGATAGCAAGTACACACCAAGCACAGTCCAGCAAAACCCATTAAATGCTTGTTGTGACCTCACCTACTTTGCGTCTAGTTGATGATCTCACCAATGTTATTGGGGATAGAGATTCCCCAACCATTCTTTAAGCAGCAGATGGACCAGACTCTTTTAGAGAAGGAGCAGCTGAAGAACAGATGGGACTCCATTTCCTCCTCCCTATTGCACAACCTACAAGAGGGGTTGTTATCATTTCCCTAGCTCCTGATCCTATCAGTTGTAGGTAGTTTCTGATGTATCTCTCTGAATAGGAGAGTACTCCATTTGGGAATGTGGTATCTTCCCCAAGCAAACTGCCAACAATTCATTTGTCTATGTGATGCCTTTATTAACCACACGTACTATATGCGAAAGCATCAACTCACATATGAAAATAAAACATGGGAAAGCAAGACATATCTGGCATACTAAGCATTCAAATAACCAAACTAACTGAGTTCAACAGAACGTCTAACATGCTGAAATGAAAAAATTCGGGAATAACAATCCCAACAAAAGTCTAACATAAAGAAATTGAAAGTTTTGGATATACTAATCCTAATAAGAACAAAAGAAAAGAAATCTTCATGATGGAAGGATCGCCTAAGATAAAGTCCCACCATTGATAGATATCTTCTGAATCTGCAAGTCCTCAAGCTACTCCTCAAACAACTACTCGCTACCTGTGGACGTCGCGTCCCCAGCCATGCACAAGAAAGAAGAGACTAGTGGTTAGAGTAAGTGGCAATGAATTCTTACACAATGATTTAGAGAATACTTATAACTGAAAGAAAACTTAACTATATCTTTTAGTTACATATTTTATCTGAGTTGTGGCCACCATTATACGATAAGTCCTCCTAAATTGGTGTATCAACACCATGAATTGGTACCGAAGTACCCTGAAATGGCACTACATGCCCTGAATGACACTGAAGTGTCTCTGAATTAGCGTGTCTATGCCCTGAGTTGGAGTAAACACTTCTCTGAGTTGGCAACAAATGCCTCTGAATTGGAACACATGCCTCTAAATCATCTCGGGACTAACTGAGTGAGAACTTATCATATAATATCTTATGTGAAGGTTCTGACTTATTATCTTAAGTCTAAACTTACTTAATATCTTAATCTAAACTAAAACTGAATACTGATAATTGATCTTAAACTAAAACTGAGTACTGATAGCTGACTACATCATGAATGTACATCTGAATCTGAATCTAATATTATTATCTAAGAAGTTCATATTACTCTATCACAACTAATTATACTCCACCAAACTAAATTCTTATGTTCATTCTAGGTGTCATATTACCTAAACATCATAAGGCATAACTATGCAGATAACATCATATCTACTATAAAGACTGAATGCAGTCAACTTGTGATAAAGCGGGTTTTCTAGCTTAATTTTGAGGAAGAAATATCTTTTAAGGTTTGTAGGATGTGATGGAATGGACTTTTGGAATCCTAAAATGCCCAATGATTTAAGTGAAAGCATAAGGTTGAGATAGATTAAGAGTTCCAAGCTTTTGACAAAGTAATTGTGTTGATGTGAGGTTGATATCATGGTTAAGATCTCTCTTTTTATACCTTTTTGAAGTATTTAGTTAGATGATCAAATAGCTGAGTTTTGACACCAAATTTGTGTATAAAGTAGCTTGAGTTGTGAGGAAACTATGGTAAAAGTTTGGTGGCAATCAGAGCATCCTAGAAAGAGTTATCTAGGTTTGAATTTTGTGAAATGATATGCTTCATCGATGATTAATAGAACTAAGTTTGCTAGCTTGAGCCTAAGGCAGGCTGTGTCATGCCTCTTGGCTTTGGGCTGGGTCTGCGTGGCCTGCTTGTAGCCCTAGATTTCTGATCCAGCTGCTATAATCCTTGAGAAAGGAATGCCACGGATTGGATGTGTGGCCTCCTATCAACCTTTGGATCTGAAGAATAGTCGACTGACAATCCTCTCCTACCCTGTAGTTACGTGGTTGACGTGAGGAGGTGAGTGATCCTCCATGAAGGCACGACTGATGATCGTGGGGTGAAAGGAGCTGGAGACCAGGCAGTTGGCTTCACCATATCGAGCACCTCCATACTAGCCTAGATAGCATAGCTTTGGTGAGGCATAGAGAGAGAGCGAGTCCCCCACCTCTCGCTGCTTCACCTCCCGAGTGAGCTGACTAGTGAGGGGGGAACCAGGAGCAGCGGCGGTTTCTCACCAGGGTTGCTAGGATTCCTAACCAGTAAGCCCAGCCTCGGTGGCGCCATAGAGAAGAGGCCAGAGGAGGCGGCACCACAGATCCCTGTCATGGCGACACCCTCAGCAAAGCCAGCGGCAGCGTCCTTGTGGAGCAGAGCTAGTGGCGGCGGTCCGCGTCGTAGGGAACCGAGAACGCAACTCACCCAGGCTGTGTCGTGAGAGGAGAGGAGGACCACGATGGCGCTCATGCCAGGCTGGTGGAGCACGAAGCTGGTGGAGACTTTACGATCCGAGAAGCATGACCTTGTCTCTGCTGATCCCACGCCGGAGATCATCCTCGCAATGGCGGCCTGGATCGGGAAGACGACCACCAGCGTCAGGCAGGGAATGACATGAGCGGCGTCTGTCTGCATGGAACCAGAGAAGAAGGTGGAGGAGTGGAGAACCCATCTACCAAATCTCACTATGTGAGAAGAGAACAGGAGGCGGCAATCAAACAGAGGATCTGAAGGTGCTGCACTGAGGCGCTAGGGCGACGACGACCCAAGAAGACCTGGAGGCGGCAGGCTTTCTCGTCGTTCCTCCAGCCACGACGGCGGCACTGTGTCGTGGGAGAAGAGAGACGTGAATCGGCCGCAGCGAGCAAACAAGATCGCGCGAGAAAGAAAATGGAAAGAGGAGAAGATAGGTTCATAATCGGCCGAACCAGCAGACCAAACCCAGCTCACAACGAACCAACCAAGAACCGGCCTGCAGCAAACCAGGAAGCCACACCCTAGTGGCCACGTGGCGTGACGGGATTGGCCCAAAAAGGTAAGAAATCCAGATAATGTCCAGAGCTTCAATAATTCATACAAATTAGCTCGATGATCAGAAAAATATAAATAATATACCGAATTGTCCAGTAAAATAAGTAGAATCGTATGAAAGCTTCATATCAGTCGTTTGATGCACTAACATTAGTGATATCATGAAAATATGTAATGCTTAGTTCTTGATTAATAAATATTAAATGATGACATAAAATTATGGTAACATGCCAGTAAGCCTATAATCATGTATATAATCCATATGATGTCAGTAATTATGATTTTCATGTACAAAATCATGTAATTTACTCCATATGGCTAATCAGGGCTAATAACCCTATATTAAACGTAATAAATACATTAATGATCAGTAAATGATGAAATTCACAGAGTAAGCTCATATCAGTATATGAAACCTCACTTTTAATTATGAGATCATGATTATGCATAAAATCTATGTTATATGAAGGTGAACCTTAACACATGTGATGTAACCCTAATATGATTAATGAAAGTGACATAATGTTAAATATGTTCACATAATAATGTGACACATGAGTATATCCAATTAATGAACTATAATCTGGAAAATGACATCAGTATAATAATTCTAAGACAAGAATGCAAATAATGATGAGAATATCTTAATGAGTTAAGAAAACCCTAAAATGGATACAATTAGGGTTAAGATCAGAGGTAAGATGATGAGAACCTGATGATAGTATATGATCTTGTCTTAATCAGGGATGAACAAGGTTAGAGTTGACCTGAGGAATACATATGTGATTAGGATATCTCTTTGGGAGGTACGCCATTACCTCTTACTTGGCTTATTAAACAATATGATTGTGTTATATGAGTAGTAAAATACTTGGCATATGGTATTGGATGAAATGATTGCTCTTGTATGATATGTTGCCTAATTTTCTGTACTTTTTGCTATGAACACATGAAACATAATATATTTGTTCCATTATCTGAAAGCACTATATCTCTTTGGTAAGCATAGTGCTAGTGAGTGATCTATCTCTTTGGTAAGCAGATCACATGTACAATGATCTATCTCTTTGGTAAGCAGATTGATGCGATGATTTTGAGTCGCATTTATAGACCTGTTTTATATGTGGTTTATGCTTTAATTAGTCATTTCTATGGTTAATATCGCATAATTCATCCATTTTGGTCTTTGCCATCATTTTATGTCAAATCCCCTTAGTTTCATCATTTTAAGCATTCATTATCACATTATTATTATTTGTGTGGATTTATTTGATCTTGTCTTTGAATTTCAGGAAAAATAAGTATTTTCTTCCGTCGATACCATCGACGGAAGTCGATACCATCGACGAGACCGCAGGTTGCCAGCTGAAAGGAGTAGCAAAGAGTCGATACCATCGACGCTGATGTCGATGGTATCGAGACACCTTCAGGTTGCTGGCGAAGAAGCAGTCGATAGTATCGACGGAAGTCGATACCATCAACACATGGAGGCTACAGCTTCGCAAAACGACAGAACCGACGCCAAAAAGCAAGTCGTTACCATCGACCCGCGTCGATGGTATTGAGATGATGAAAGGCGCGATAAAGGAAGGATTTGCAGCCAGCCGCTACTGTAGCGGGTCGATACCATTGACTCGTGTCGATGGTATCGACGCCGTCAGATATGCGTTGGATTTAGAATGATTTCAATCGGACGACTCGAGTTAATTAACGACCTAATTAGGAACTTATACCTAATGAAGGCCGCCCAGAGAGGGGAGGATCGGATTTTAGCTTTTGCACAAGTGCCGAGGAGTGAGAAAGGAGAACGGAGGCTAGAAGTTCATACTTGTCGATCCGGACGTTGCTGAAGACGGATTTCACCACCGAGAGGCGGGAAAGCACGTGTTCTACGCAAAGGATCAATCAGTTCTTCTCCGTTCAGGGGTTTTCCCATTCAATTCACGTTTTTCATATGATTTCCCCTATTTCTACCATGTACTTGTGTGAGATGAACATGCGGGGCTAATCCCCTCCATCTTTAGGACCGGGAGTAGCCCGGGAATGCATTGTATGACATTTTTATATTAATAATTCATATTTTCTCTCTTAAATCCGTGGTATAGTTTTGTTTTCTCCATATATTGTTATGCTTGATCACCATGATAATAACCTAATGCCCTTAATCACTTCGACAGAAGGATTAATGGTTGAAAAGAGACGAAACCTACATTAATCGATAAATCCCTTGACAAAGGTGGTGTAAAATGAATGGTGGAAACTGAGAGACCGTTCATAATGCACTTAGTTTAGGGAATAGGTTACTACGACAGTGGAACCGACCTAAGCCTAAGTAGTGAATTGCACCACGACAGTGGGTAATTCTGTTTTCAGGCCACTACCCGGATAGAGAGAGAAGATTGAGGCATTATATAAAATCTAATACAATGAATACCCGCGGTGAAACCGCAATCCTAAAGATACCTTTTTGAATTGATTAAATTAATCTTTAATCGATTGTTTGCTTTGTTTCATTTTTATTTTCTTTTAATTTTGACAACAAACCCCAATTTGTTATTCGGCTTAGCTGATCGCAAATAGTTCGTAGGAGTCTCCGACAATTCCGAGTATCCCTGTGTTCGACTCGGGCCTCACAAGGCCTGTACTACTCGACGCATATACTTGCGTTTTTAGCGCGTAGTAAAATACACGTCAAGTTTTTGGCGCTGTTGCCGGGGAATACGGCGGAATTGTTGGCACTTCGAGTGCTACGAGCGGCCACTCTAGGCCACAAATTTCTTTTTAATTTTCATTCAAATTCAAATATTTTTACATTGCACTATAATTGTTATACTCGTCTAAGCATAGTACTGAACGCGAATTTTCTTATTTCAGGTACTGTGTATGGTGCATACACGTAGTATAGACTACGAAAATTGCACACCCGAGGTTCCGTTTCCGGGACCTGAGGACGAGGAGCATTCTGAGCACGAGTACCAAGAAGAGATAGATTCTGAATCTGAACCAGAAGACATGGCCGAGCCATAGACCATATGGGAGAAGATCAAAGCTTCTTCCTCATCAGCTTCAAAGGGGCCTATAAAAAAGCAGGCGATCAACATACCGACATATAAGATCGATCCAGCGTTGATTAATTTAGTAAAATCAAATGCGTTTCATGGGCTGAAGAATGAGGATCCTGTTGCACACATCAGCCAGATCGTTGAAAATTGTGACATGGTAAAGATAGACAGGTTTCCACAAGATGCTGTGTACCTCAATCTGTTCCCAAGTTCCTTGGCAAGAGCAGCAAGAGAGTGGCTACATAATCTAGACGATGAGTTCGTTGAGTCTTGGGACCATATGGTGGAAGTCTTCTTTGAGAGGTTTTTCCCTCCTGAGAAGACTAACGACATGATCCGGAAGATTCACAATTTCACCCAACAGGCGGGTGAAACATATTCTGAGATCTGGGAGTGATTTCAGGTTATGTTGAGGAGATGTACGCATCACGGGCTGGACAAAGAGACACAGGTAAAAATCTTCTATTTTGCTCTTTCCGAGCATGATAGGAGTAATCTGGATTCAGCCGGGTCGGGATTTTTTCTGAACAATACTGACACTAGATGCTGGGAAATACTCAAGAACATGGCTAGAAAGCAGTCTTGGGGAGAAAGAGAGAGAGGCCCAGTTGAGCAAGCACGAGTCGCCAGTGAATCAAAGGCAACGAGAGAGCTGAATGAGAAGATGGATCTTCTCGCAAAGAAGTTACTGCAAAAAGAAAATGAGTCCGAGGATGAGGCTCAAGTCAAGTACATGAGACAATAACAAGGGTACAGGAACAATGACTACTCATGGAGAAAGGACAAAAAGTTCTCATGGAAGGATCCGAATAATTTTCTGCAGGATCCAGAAGCCAAGCCCGCGCCAGCTGCAGAGGACAAGAGCACGGAGTTGCTCAATCAGGTCATCAAGCAAAATCAAGAGTTAATGAACACATTCGGGCAACAAATCAAGCAACAAGGAGAATACATGAATCAATTTGGGCAGACCTTGCAGAGCCATGGGGCTCAAATGAGGACCATAGAGACCTCCATGGCGCAGATGACAGCTGAAATTGCTAGTTTGAAGAAACCAGCACAACCGGGTTTTCCGGGGAACACCAATGTTTCCGGGGGAAACCAGCAAGCCAAGGCAATTTTACTGAGAAGCGACAAGAAGGTGCTGAATCCAAGAACGGATGAAACAAGCACACCACAAGATAAAGTTGAAGGTGAAACCACTACGGAGCAGCCCACACCAGTCACAGGGCAAGTTGAAGACATAGACGTGGATGGTATTGAAGAACAGGTTGCTGAGGGGGAACCGCAGAAAATGACGCCTTATGTGCCACCTCATCAAAGGGCACACACCGTTCCAGTCCCTTATCCGAATAGTGCAAAGGCAAGGAAGGTAGACGCACAGTTCAAGAAATTCTTGGACAACTTCAGGAAGCTTTCGGTCAATATTCCATTATTGGAAGCTATTGAGCAAATCCCTTCATACAGGAAGTTTCTAAAAGATGTCATCACCAAGAAGAGGAAAATACCAGATACTGAGGTCGTTGTGCTAAAGGAGCAAGTGAGTGCCTTCATAATGGGCACTCTGCCGCCAAAGAGACAGGATCCCGGGTGTTTCAATATTTCTTGCTATATCGGGAAGTTTAAATTTGGAGAAGCATTGTGTGATTCAGGGGCAAGCATCAATTTGATGCCCCTTTCGACATTTAAAAAGCTGGGATTAAAGGATTCACGACCGAGAAATATAACTATCCAATTGGCCGACAACTCTGTGGTGAAGCCTTATGGAATCTGTGAAGATGTCTTAGTAAAGGTGGATCGATTTGTCTTTCCGGCTGATTTTGTGGTTATGGAAATGCAGGATGAGCATGGCAATGAGATGTTACTTGGACACCCATTCCAAGCTACAACTGACATGATCTTAGAGATGGGGAGAGGTCGCTTGACCTTAGGCATAGCAGATGACCGCTTTGAGATGGTCATGCCCTCTAGCACTGTCTCTTCTAAAGCAAAAGAACAATGTAACATGGTGAAACATATGGATCACAACATCTCACTCTGCCTTGGAAAACCATTTCTGGACATGGCTCATGTGATGAGCAAGATGGATAATGGAACCTTAGCTGTGGAAATCATGGAGAAAACTAAGGTTGTTTCTTTGTGTAAAGCTGTGGGATTTCCGAATGATGAGAATGAGGACATTCCGCCCTCTTGGGAGGATGATGCGATTGCTATTTCTATTGTTGATGCATATCTAGAATTGCCGCTGGAGGCTTGTTTGTTGAATGTTACCTATGATTGGATGCGGAGTAAATCACTCAAGGAGTGCGCTAAAATGCTTCAGATGCTTCCATGCTTCTATACGAGGCACTATGAAGATTTAGGTGCACTTCCCCCACCGCTGCATTCATCTCTTATCAGCCCGCCAGAGTTAGAATTGAAGCCGCTGCCCCCGCATCTCAAGTATGTCTTTCTAGCTGAGAAAGACAAGTTACCGGTGATCGTATCTGCTTATTTGAGTACGGACGAGGAGGAGCATTTGCTGATAGTGCTGAAGAACCACCGTGGAGCTTTCGGGTGGTCTGTTGCAGACATCAAGGGGATCTCCCCTACTCTTTGCCAGCACAAGATTCGGCTCGAAGAGGGAGCCAAGCCTGTTATTCAGCCTCAAAGACGTTTAAATCCGAGCATGATGGAGGTTGTGAAGAAGGAGGTCATCAAACTTCTTGCTGCAGGGATTATCTATGCCATATCAGACTCGACATGGGTATCAGACTCGACGTGGGTGAGTCCCACACAGGTAGTCCCTAAGAAGGGGGGAATTACTGTCACTAAAAATTTGTTGAATGAACCTGTCACCACCTGATTGGTAACCGGGTGGAGAGTTTGTATTGACTACCGTCGTCTGAATGCAGCCACACTTAAAGATCATTTTCCTTTACCATTTATTGATCAAATTTTAGAACGTCTTGCCGTTCGGTCGCATTTTTGTTTTCTGGACGGGTATTTGGGGTATAACCAGATCTCGATTGATCCTTTGGATCAAGAGAAGTCTACGTTCACCTGTCCCTATGGGACTTTTGCTTACCGGCTAATGCCGTTTGGTTTATGTAATGCACCGGCGACGTTTCAACGTTGTATGCTTGCCATATTTTCTGACATAGTAGAGCATTGTCTTGAGGTTTTTATGGATGACTTCTCGGTTCATGGTGCATCATTTGATGAATGTCTCTATAACTTAGACAAAGTTTTGCAGCGTTGTGAGGACACACACTTGGTCCTTAACTGGGAGAAATGTCACATGATGGTGATAGAGGGAATAGTGCTAGGACACAAGGTGTCTAGCAAAGGTCTTGAGGTAGACCCGGTAAAAATTGAGGTGATTTCCAAGCTGCCCCCACCAAATTCTGTAAAAGGGGTGAGAAGCTTTCTGGGACACGCCGGGTTCTATCGACGATTCATTAAGGATTTTTCTAAAATTGCAAAACCTTTATCCGAACTCTTAGAGAAAGATGCGGTTTTCGATTTCAACGATAAGTGTCTTCATGCATTCAATGTTTTGAAAGAAAAGTTGATTTCTGCCCCGGTTGTTCAAACGCCGGATTGGACAAAACCTTTTGAATTGATGTGTGACGCTTCGGATTTTGCAGTAGGAGCCATTTTGGGGGCAACGGGTAGATAATAAGCTCGCTGTGATTTTCTATGCTTCCAAAACTCTGAATGACGCTCAATTGAATTATACAACTACTGAAAAAGAATTACTTGCCGTCGTGTTTTCTTTTGAAAAATTTCGGCAGTATTTAGTTGGATCTAAAGTAGTTGTATGGACCGACCATGCTGCGATAAAATACTTGATGGAGAAAAAAGACGCAAAGCCTAGACTCATTAGGTGGATTTTGCTCTTACAAGAATTTGACATTGAAATCAAGGATAAGTCTGGAATTGAGAATGTAGTGGCTGATCATTTGTCTAGGTTAGTAAGGGTGAATGAAAAATATTTGCACATACCCATAACCGAGACGTTTCCCGATGAACAACTTTTGAAAATAAATTCTAAAGAGCCGTGGTTCGCTGAAATTGTTAATTATTTGGCTTGCGGGATCATCCCGAAAGATTGGTCATATCAGGAGAAAAAGAGATTCTTTCATTCCTTAAGATACTATTTTTGGGATGATCCAATTCTTTTGAAGCAATGCAGGGATGATATCTTACGCATGTGTGTGCCTGAAGTGGAGTACGAGAGTGTTCTCCATCATTGCCATGCATCACCTACGGGAGGACACCATGCCAGTTCGCGAACCGCAACTAAGGTGTTGGAAAGCGGCCTTTATTGGCCAACTTTGTTTCGGGATGCCTACGATTTTTTGAGGCAATGCGATCCTTGTCAGCGAGAAGGTAATATATCGAAGCGACAGGAGATGCCCCTGAATGTATTTCAGGAAGTTGAGGTATTTGATTTGTGCGGCATAGACTTCATGGGACCCTTTGTGTCCTCGAACTCCAATTTGTATATCTTGCTAGCCGTTGACTATGTGTCAAAGTGGGTGGAAGCAATCCCCACAAGGACTAATGATTCTACTGTAGTGTGCATGTTTGTGAAGGAAAATATTTTCTACAGGTTTGGGATACCCCGAATGATAATAAGCGATGGGGGTACACACTTTCGAAATCAGAAGTTCACGACATTACTGAAGAAATATGGGGTCAAGCACAACATTGGCACCCCATATCATCCGCAGACTCAAGGCCAAGTGGATGTCTCAAACCGTGAAATCAAGAAGATTCTAGAGCGAACGGTGGCATCCACAAGGAAGAATTAGAGTGCCCTATTACCGGACGCACTGTGGGCATATAGAACGGCTTACAAAACACCTATAGGCACTACGCCTATTAGGTTGGCGTATGGTCGGGCTTGTCACCTTCCGGTGGAGTTGGAGCACAGGGCCCATTGGGCTCTTAGAAGGCTAAATTTGAGTTATGATGAAGCTGGGAGAAAGAGAATGTTCGAGTTGAACGAGCTGGATGAGTTACGGATGACGGCATATGAGAATGCCCGAATATACAAGGAGCGCACAAAACTGATCCACAATCGTCACATCGAGTTGCACACATTCAAGAAGGGAGATAGTGTCTTGCTGTTCAACTCCCGACTCAAGTTGCATCCCAGGAAGCTAAAATCCCGGTGGAGTGGGCCGTTCGTGGTGGAAGAGGTAAAACCACACGGCGCGATTTTAGTGCGTGATAGTGATGCCACGTTCTTGGTGAATGGACAAAGATTAAAGCTGTATTTTGGTGAGAATTACAAGAGAAAAGTGAATGAGGTTAAACTCATTACACTTTCGGATGAATGAGATGCCCGGAAGCCGTCTAGCCTAAGACGTTAAATAAGGGCGCTTGTTGGGAGGCAACCCAACCATCAGTACATTAGGATAGTTTAATTATAATCGTAGGTTGCTTTATTTTTGGTTCAATTTTTTAGTATAAAGAAGATACCTTGATCCGTTTGTTCATTGTGCAGGCTGAGGCAGAGTCAATACCATCGACACCCTCGTCGATGGTATCGACAAGGGTACAGGTTGAAGACTACAGATTTCGTTCTGAGTCGATACCATCGACGGCCTCGTCGATGGTATCGACATACCTACAGATGACCGAGAAGGAAATGTCGATAGTATCGACATAGGTGTCGATACCATCGAGATCTCTGGAGAAGTTCAGACCGATTTGTCTCAGTCAACTCGATACCATCGACGGCCAAGTCGATGGTATCGACATGGTTCCAGGTTGAAATGAAAAAAAGCGGTGTCGCAATGAAGCCAAGTCGATACTATCGACACCTGTCGATGGTATCGACCATCCATGTCACCGATCTGAGCAAAGAAATCGACGGTGATCGCGACTTCCACATCTTCGATCTGGGTACAACGTCGATACCATCGACCCCAGTCAATGGTATCGACACGACAGCGATCCGGGTCACAAGATCCAGCAATCGACGATCGTCGATACCAGTGAGGGGCGTATAGCATCGACCCAAGTCGATACCATCGACTCACGTCGATGGTATCAACGGGCCAATAGTGACAGCGGCCAAGTCTATTTATGGAGAACCAATACGTCAATTGACGTCACACCTTCAGAGTGATCTCCTCCCTTTGCGCCGAGCACTCCCCCGAGCCATCCAAGAGAGAAGACCAGCATCACCGAGCGACGATCGTCACTGAGTGGAGATTCATATCTCCATTCTTCACCGAGCTCTCTCTTTCTAATCCCTTTCTCGTCGCCACCATGGCTCACGTCGCTGGAGCATCTTCTTCACGTGCGGACCCGGAGGAGATTCAGGAATTTGTGCCACCTCCTCCCGGGTCGGTTGCACGGCCGCGCATGATGCATCCTTCCACAGAGGTGAAGAAGAACTATGAGGAGATCTTAAAAAGGAAGATCGAACCCACCCGGTATGTGGACCGGGAAATGATCCGAGACCTCGGATTCGAGGCCAATCTGGCCTATGTTCTGCAGGGGCAGGCAAAACGTACAAGCAGGAGGCCCGATGAGCTACAGTACCATGCAGATGGCCACCCGTTTTTCGGCGAGTGGCCAACCTACAAAGAGTTGGTGGCGGAGTTCATGGCGTCACTTGACGTCTGCGTCGTGCCCAACGACATCGTCTCCACCGACCGCAAATGGATAAAGGGTCGGGTGTCTTTCCGACTGTACAACCGTGACTATACCCTCACGCTTCACCAATTCAACAAGATCTTTAATTGGATGCATTCTCCATACGACCACCGGTGGACGGATAACCGCACCAACTACGACGCTCTATTCTCCGAGTTGGTGACAGTGCCACAAAGGAGGTCGGTGAGCTACCACAACGCTGCGGTAGCCGACTTCGAGCACCCGTTTGTTCGGGTATTGCACCAGATGTTGAGTTCCATCATCTTTGCTCGAAGTGATCTGGCGCTAAGCAAATTTCAGGAGACGGATCTTTTCTTCTTATATCATCTCCTGAAGTGCCAAGAATGCAACTGGGGTGCATTCTTTCTACAACGAGTGTTGGCGGTGAAGAGGAGCACGAGAAAAGCCCCGATTCATTTTGGGGGGCTTTTCACCAAGGTAGCCCTCTACTTGGGCTTGAATCTCAATCAACTGACTCCTCTTTCTATGAGATGCAAGGTCAACTTGCAACATCTACACCGAGCCAATCTCGTTCTTCTCCGAGCTGGCGTGGCTTTTGCGCATTGCCACGTAAATGAATCATATCAGGAGTGTTCTCTACCTGACCCCATCTTCAACATCGACGGCGCGCAGCATTTCCGGTGGCCAATCATAGCCATCGATTCGGATGAAGAAGACGACGACAACGATGGACAGGACGACGAGGCTGAGGAGGAAGAAGAGGCATTTACACCTCTTCAAGCATGATTAGCACCCCAGAAGTGTCCTCGGATGCATCCGGGTGCATCTTCATCATCACAACCTATGCCGCCATCACCACAGCCCTCGCAGCCTAGCGAGGATGCCTATTCCATGCAAGGCATGTACATCATGCTCCAAGATATTCAGCAGACGCAGCACAACCACACCGCTGCGTACGCCGGTATTCAGGATACCACCAACCGACTTTTTGTCAACCAGCAGGCGATCTTCGAGAATGAACGCCTTCTTTTCGCAAATCAAGAGAATATCCATGATCGGCTGCATAGGATGGAGCAGCAGCAGCATCCGTTTTACGATCATTACTGGAGCCAGAATTATTTTGGGGGGTATCCACAACCTCCTCCGATGCCCCAATATGATCCGACTTTTCAGGGGCAATACCCGTCTTGGGACCCCACGGCGCCGCAATACCCGCCTCCACCTCCACAAGAATGATCGGGTATCTCTGTTCCAATCTTTAAGTTTGTTTTTGACTATGAGGCCATAGTCGAATTCAAGCTTAGGGGGGTAGTTGGAACAACTCTATCTTTTATTGTTTTTAGTTTTTAGCATTGTTATTTGTTTCTTGCATCTTTAGCTTTTGTAGGATCCACATGCTATCTAGTGTAATTGTGGATGTCATAAATTGTGTCATCTTGCTGTTAGTGCATGGGGAATTCAAGGGAATTTTGAAAATTTTGTGTCTTTGGATAGCTTGTTTTGTTTTGACCTTGGGAACACATCCTGTGAAAATGATTGATTATGTCAACTTTAAAACAACATTTCATACCTGTACTCCTAATGATTCATGAAAGTGGACGGAAATGGTTGTTGAGCCTAACCTAACCAAATGGTAATGAGACCTTAATTGGATGTAAGAGAGAGAACCCTCTAAACTACTACACAGGTCAGTAAGGAGGGACACATAATATCTTTCTAAGGTTCAGTCATCTAGTTTTGTGATCGTTCCATTTCATTTTTCCATAATCCACCTCAGAATTGGAAGTAAAGTGCAGTTTTAATTCCTTTTGTGTGCATAGCATTTAGATAGGACTTGCATTGGTATTTTCCATATGTTTGCATAAAAAAGAAAAAAAAATATAGTGAATCATGCACATTACCTTTAGGTGTATGCCATGTAGTTGCATTCATGATCTTCATGCATAAAGTAATTCATGTATCTCAATTTTTCCCTAATGGTGAATTAAATTGTTCCATACTCTTAATAAAAAAAATAATTTTTCTGAGTATGCAGGAAATAGCCCAATAAAATCATCTTTGAGCAATTATGGATATGTGGGCTGAAAAAAAAAGCTGAAAATCTGCAATATATAAAGAAAGAAAAAAAAAGAATTTAGAAGAACGTGAAATAAGAAGGAGAAAGGAACATGATATCACCTACATTTTAGGATAATTGAGTACATGATGTAGCTTGACTAGATATCCATCTCATTTTGAGGTGGATGGTTAGTGCATGCATCATTCCACCCAATTTTAGGCATTAGGGCATTTCTAATGTGCATTTGCATCATATAGGACATTTTTGTATTATGCATGTTGAAACTGTACAATACTTCCACTTTCTTCCAAGTTCTTCCATGAGCCACCCATTTTCATCCACCCATTGCTCGGATTGGTAGGCCACCGTGAATTTCTCCTCACTAATGAATATCAGGAGAACTGCTTCCATGTAGATGGTAGTTAGGGTGAGCAACGTAGTATAGGCGATCACAAGATGCACCAATGCTGAATCGGCGAATTTTATTATGTTAACTGCCTTATGTGATAGTGTTCATCGGTTTGGAGGTTAATTTCTTTTATTTATGATTACTGTCGCCTTTAGGGTAATTACCATTATGTGGTTAGGAAAGGCCGATTTGTGAATGTTCAGTGGGAGTCATATGGGATGTTGGGTTGGTGTGTTGTTTTTCAGTTGACATTTGCAATTCTATTCTAAGGATTAGTTGCTCGAGGGCGAGCAACGTTCAAGCTTAGGGGAGTTTGATGCGATGATTTTGAGTCACATTTATAGACCTATTTTATATGTGGTTTATGCTTTAATTAGTCATTTCTATGGTTAATATCGCATAATTCATCCATTTTGGTCTTTGCCATCATTTTATGTCAAATCCCCTTAGTTTCATCATTTTGAGCATTCATTATCACATTGTTATTATTTGTGTGGATTTATTTGATCTTGTCTTTAAATTTCAGGAAAAACAAGTATTTTCTTCCGTCGATACCATCGACGGAAGTCGATACCATCGACGGAAGTCGATACCATCGACGAGACCGCAGGTTGCCAGCCGAAAGGAGCAGCAAAGAGTCGATACCATCGACGCTGATGTCGATGGTATTGAGACACCTTCAGGTTGCTGGCGAAGAAGCAGTCGATAGTATCGACGGAAGTCGATACCATCGACACATGGAGGCTACAGTGTCACAAAACGACAGAACCGACGCCAAAAAGCAAGTCGATACCATCGACCCGCGTCGATGGTATTGAGATGATGAAGGGTGCGATAAAGGAAGGATTTGCAGCCAGCCGCTACTGTAGCGGGTCGATACCATCGACTCGCGTCGATGGTATCGACGCCGTCAGATATGCGTTGGATTTAGAATGATTTCAATCGGACGGCTCGAGTTAATTAACGACCTAATTAGGAACTTATACCTAATGACGGCCGCCCAGAGAGGGGAGGATCAGATTTTGGCTTTTGCACAAGTGCCGAGGAGTGAGAAAGGAGAACGGAGGCTAGAAGTTCATACATGTCGATCCGGATGCTGCCGAAGACGGATTTCACCACCGAGAGGCGGGAAAGCACGTGTTCTACGCAAAGGATCAATCAGTTCTTCTCCGTTCAGGGGTTTTCCCATTCAATTCACGTTTTTCATATGATTTCCCCTATTTCTACCATGTACTTGTGTGAGATGAACATGCAAGGCTAATCCCCTCCATCTTTAGGACCGGGAGTAGCCCGGGAATGCATTGTATGACAATTTTATATTAATAATTCATATTTTCTCTCTTAAATCCGTGGTATAGTTTCGTTTTCTCCATATATTGTTATGCTTGATCACCATGATAATAACCTAATGCCCTTAATCACTTCGACAGAAGGATTAATGGTTGAAAAGAGACGAAACCTACATTAATCGATAAATCCCTTGACAAAGGTGGTGTAAAAAAATGGTGGAAACTGAGAGACCGTTCGTAATGCACTTAGTTTAGGGAATAGGTTACTACGACGGTGGAACCGACCTAAGCCTAAGTAATGAATTGCACCACGACAGTGGGTAATTCTGTTTTCAGGTCACTACCCGGATAGAGAGAGAAGATTGCGGCATTATATAAAATCTAATACAATGAATACCCGCGGTGAAATCGCAATCCTAAAGATACCTTTTTGAATTGACTAAATTAACCTTTAATCGATTGTTTGCTTTGTTTCATTTTTATTTTCTTTTAATTTTGACAACAAACCCCAATTTGTTATTCGGCTTAGCTGATCGCAAATAGTTAGTAGGAGTCTCCGACAATTCCGAGTATCCCTGTGTTCGACTCGGGCCTCACAAGGCCTGTACTACTCGACGCGTATACTTGCGTTTTTAGCGCGTAGTAAAATACACGTCACAGATCATGAGGCCTGGATGCATCTATCCCATTGGTAGGCAGATGCACAAGCATATAATGGAAAATGAGCTTAAAATATGTGTTCTCTTTTGTTAATGAACATCTTTGTGCAAGTATATTCTTTTTCTTATATATTTTTTATAACTGCCAAGTATTAGTTTTATCTTATTGCCAAGATATGATGAGAGGTATATAAAAAGACACGTAGGCGTACTCAGTACAATATTCTTGAAATATTGTGCTGGCGTGTACCGCATGTAATCTTTTGTTTAGGTTGTGGTTATGCTCTTGAAGATCCAGATAGTGAGAGTTGTGTGGCGAGCTGATGTACAGGTGGACCTGTTGTCTTAAGATCATGTAGTTTAGTGGTAGTACATGTATATGTATAGTTTGCTGTTCAATATGTAATATCAAATGTTGTAACAATTCATGTTGTAATTATATGTTGAATGGTGAACATGTGTGTATGGTTTTATTATTGTTCATGTACATGTGCTACTGATCGTTGTTCCTTCTGACTCCCTTGATTTTCTTCTTCTTAGTCTAGTGTGGGGTGTTTAAATTGGGATGCTCGCTGAGGTGAGGGTTTCAATTTGGACGTCACACATCAGATTAAGTTTTAGAAAATCTGGGGACGTCACAGGTGGTATCAGAGCATGAACAATAGCAAAGCCTGACATTTGCTCATTATGCAACTCAAAACTAAAGAACCTTGAACTTAATAATCTTTAGGGTTAGATTAGTCGTCTTTTAGAGACTAGATTTAACCTAGCCTCTAGGTTAGCACCTAGATGTCCGAGAACTAGGTCTAGACTAGTGCTTGTAGTATAGCAAGTCCTTAGATGTCGTTCTTTCCTTGTAGTGCAGTGGTATGGGACGTTGCACTATTTGGAAATGGCGTGCATCAATGGAAGAGAAACCCTAGACATATTGTGCACGTTGTCTAGAGTAGCTAAACTAGTCTACACCATGTTCTCACCCTTTTCACTAGTTTTCATGACACTGTACTCTTTACTATGTGTGGGCCACTCATTTTCAGGATTTGGTTTTTGATTCCAATCGGATCGAAGCTCAATAGTTTTCTCTGACGCCTATTTTACTGGAGAAAAACTATATAATATTTTATTATGTATATGTATTACAAAAATGTGTCCCCACACATGTACGAGTAGGAGGTGGTCATGCAACCTTAGTGAAAGTGAATGACATCAGTCTAAGAGAGAGTAGTTCTAGATTAGATGTCTAGAGCCTTGTTGGAATATATATGATAGATGGAATAGATGATATAAGTTCTGATGATATGTCGTAAGTCTTATATAGGTGACATAAGATAGTTTGTGATGATATATGTTTGTCTTTGAGGACTTAAGTTCGGTTTTGAGGATTTGAGATAAGCTTGGATGATGTAAGTAACTAGGCTTGTATGAGATAAGATAAGCTAAGTTAAGATAAGATGTGAGTCAGCATGAGCCTCAAGCTCTTTTACAAAGGAGGACCTCTAGTGTTGGGACCAGTTTCAGGGTTAACTCCAGAGAGAGTGAGACCCATTGGGAGAAGGTTAGAGAACCTAGACTCCATGATATGAGAATCATGAGATATGTGATATGATATGTCATAAACTAGACTACTCCTGAGTGATTGAGATGAGTTGCTTTATGCATGATTCCTATAGTTATCTCGAACCCTAGATGTCCTTGGGAGGACCAAACCCTAGATACAGAGAGAGGCTGGTTATATGTACATATGTGAGTATGAATATGAGAACCTACCATCTGGGTGAGGGAGAGAGCCCAAGACCCTGGAGGAGGTAGCTATGTTAGTTTTTGTGAAGCCTCATGCTCGGGTTGGTGGTTTCCCGCATAGGAATCTAGTGGTTGCATGTATAAGAGAGTTTTGGGTAAGCATGTTTCATGGGTAGAGACCTATGAAGAGTATGCCATAGCAAGTTTTGGTTTGTGCTTCTGTGGCCAGAGCTTGTAAGGCTATCCCTAGTGCCAATGTGGTAATCCAAGAACCGTAGACCAAGAGGAAAGATAAAGTATGTGCATATGAGATACTCATTGAGTTGAGTTAGCTCAGAGAGACTGAGCATGACGCTACCCTCATGATATGGTTCAGGGGAAACTCGGTTGGACTAGACAAAGTTTTGATATATGTTTAACAAGTCCCTCACATAAGTTTGTTAGCACAACCATGATATAATATATGTAAGATGTGATCTAATCTCGAGATGTGATATATAGACATGATATGATGGAAACCTAGAGATGGTTTAATAGATATCAATGTATAAATGGTTGACCATATACATGAATAATGATGACAATGTGAAACTGTAGGTTAATCTTGTGATGAAATCACCAATAAAGATTACAGTTTATTATGAGCAATGAAATAAGATCATATGAATGAAAATGGTTATCAGAAGTGTTAATCTTAGTGCTTAATAATGATGAAAATATAGTTTGAAAGTTAGCACAACATAACAATTACATCACCTCGATATAATCGGTTAACTTTAGTTAGCTCCTGTGGAACCTGGTAATATGATGTGGGAATGCTAAAGCCTGGCTAAAGATAAAGATGCAACCTTAATAGATGAGATATGTAATGACCTAATCAGAGTTTATAAACCCTTGTTTGAGCTTCTATGGAGTGTTTGTGCACCAAGATGGTTGTAAAAACCCCCTAATATGTGCTTTGGAGACATGGTAGTTTTCCTTGGAGTATGAGTATGGTTTACTTTCGAGGACGAAAGTTCTTTTAAGATGTATATGATGTGACAAAGCAAGTTTTCTAGCTTAATTTCGAGGACGAAATACCTTTTAAGGTGTGTAGGATGTGATGGAGTGGACTTTTGGAATCCTAAAATGCCCAATGATTTAAGTGAAAGCATAAGGTTGAGATAGATTAAGAGTTCCAAGCTTTTGACAAAGTAATTGTGTTGATGTGAGGTTGATATCATGGTTAAGATCTCTCTTTTTATACCTTTTTGAAGTATTTAGTTAGATGATCAAACAACTGAGTTTTGACACCAAATTTGTGTACAAAGTGGCTTGAGTTGTGAGGAAACTATGGTAAAATTTTGGTGGCAATTGGAGCATCCTAGAAAGAGTTATCTAGGTTTGAATTTTGTGAAATGATATGCTTCATCGATGATTAATAGAACTAAGTTTGCTAGCTTGAGCCTAAGGTAGACTGTGTCATGCCTCTTGGCTTTGGGCTGGGTCCGCGTGGCCTGCTTGCAGCCCTAGATTGCCTATCTAGCTGCTATAATCCTTGAGAAAGGAATGCCACAGATTGGCTACGTGGCCTCCTATCAACCTTTGGATCTGAAGAATAGTCGACTGACAATCCTCTCCCACCCTGTAGTTACGTGGTTGACGTGAGGAGGTGAGTGATCCTCCATGAATGCACGACTGATGATCATGGGGTGAAAGGAGCTGGAGACCAGGAAGTTGGCTTCACCATATCGAGAACCCCCATCCTAGCCTAGATAGCATAGCTTTGGTGAGGCATAGAGAGAGAGAGCGAGTCCCCCACCTCTCGCTGCTTCTCCTCCCGAGTGATCCGACTAGTGAGGGGGGAACCAGGAGCAGCGGCGGTTGCTCACCGAGGTTGCTAGGATTCCTAACCAGTAAGCCCAGCCTCAGTGGCGCCATAGAGAAGAGGCCAGAGGAGGCGGCACCACGGATCCCTGTCATGGCGACACCCTCAGCAAAGCCAGCGGCGGCGTCCTTGCGGAGCAGAGCCAGTGGAAATGGTCCGCGTCGCAGGGAACCGAGAACGCAACTCACCCAGGCTGCGTCGCGAGATGAGAGGAGGACCACGGTGGCGCTCATGCCAGGCCGGTGGAGCACGAAGCTGATGGAGACTTTACGATCCGAGAAGCATGACCTTGTCTCTGCTGATCCCACGTCAGAGATCATCCTTGCAACGGCAGCCTGGATCGGGAAGACGACCACCAGCGTCAGGCGGGGAACGACATGAGCGACGTCTGTCCACATGGAACCAGAGAAGAAGGTGGAGGAGTGGAGAACCCAGCTACCAAATCTCACTATGTGAGAAGAGAATAGGCGGCAACAATTAAATAGAGGATCTGAAGGTGCTGCGCTGAGGCGCTAGGGCGACGACGACCCAAGAAGACCTCGAGGCGGCGGGCTTTCTCGTCGTTCCTCCAGCCACGGCGGCGGCGCTGTGTCGTGGGAGAAGAGAGACGCGAATCGGCCACAGCGAGCAAACCAGATCACGCGAGAAAGAAAATGGAAAGAGGAGAAGATAGGCTCAGAACCGGCCGAACAAGCAGACCAAACCCAGCTCACAACGAACCAACCAAGAACCGGCCTGCAGCAAACAAGGAAGCCGCACCCTAGTGGCCTCGTGGCATGACGGGATTGGCCCAAAAAGGTAAGAAATCCAGATAATGTCCATAGCTTCAATAATTCATACAAATTAGCTCGATGATCAGAAAAATATAAATAATATACTGAATTGTTCAGAAAAATGAGTAGAATCGTGTGAAAGCTTCATATCAGTCGTTTGATGCACTAACATTAGTGATATCATGTAAAATATGTAATGCTTAGTTCTTGAGTAATAAATATTAAATGATGACATAAAATTATGGTAACATGCCAGTAAGCCTATAATCATGTATATAATCCATATGATGTCAGTAATTATGATTTTGATGTACAAAATCATGTAATTTACTCCATATGGCTAATCAGGGCTAATAACCCTATATTAAACATAATAAATACATTAATGATCCGTAAATGATGAAATTCACAGAGTAAGCTCATATCAGTATATGAAACCTCACTTTTAATTATGAGATCATGATTATGCATAAAATCTATGTTACATGAAGGTGAACCTTAATACATGTGATGTAACCCTAATATGATTAATGAAAGTGACATAATGTTAAATATGTTCACATAATAATGTGACACATGAGTATATCCAATTCATGAACTATAATCTAGAAAATGACATCAGTATAATAATTCTAAGACAAGAATGCAAATAATGATGAGAATATCTTAATGAGTTAAGAAAACCCTAAAATGGATACAATTAGGGTTAAGATCAGAGGTAAGATGATGAGAACCTGATGATAGTATATGATCTTGTCTTAATCAGGGATGAACAAGGTTAGAGTTGACCTGAGGAATACATATGTGATTAGGATATCTCTTTGGGAGGTACGCAATTACCTCTTACTTGGCTTATTAAACAATATGATTGTGTTATATGAGTAGTAAAATACTTGGCATATGGTATTGGATGAAATGATTTCTCTTGTATGATATGTTGCCTAATTTTCTGTACTTATGGCTATGAACACATGAAACATAATATATTTGTTCCATTATATGAAAGCACTATATCTCTTTGGTAAGCATAGTGCTAGTGAGTGATCTATCTCTTTGGTAGGCAGATCACATGTACAATGATCTATCTCTTTGGTAAGCAGATCATGAGGCCTGGATGCATCTATCCCATTGGTAGGTAGATGCACAAGCATATAATGGAAAATGAGCTTAAAATATGTGTTCTCTTTTGTTAATGAACATCTTTGTCCAAGTATATGCTTTTTCTTATATTTTTTTATAACTGCCAAGTATTAGTTTTATCTTATTGCCAAGATATGATGAGAGGTATATAAAAAGACACGTAGGCGTACTCAGTACAATATTCTGGAAATATTGTGTTGACGTGTACCGCATGTAATCTTTTGTTTAGGTTGTGGTTATGCTCTTGAAGATCCAGGATAGTGAGAGTTGTGTGGCGAGCTGATGTACAGGTGGACCTATTGTCTTAAGATCCTGTAGTTTAGTGGTAGTACATGTATATGTATAGTTTGATGTTCAATATGTAATATCAAATGTTGTAACAATTCATGTTGTAATTATATGTTGAATGGTGAACATGTGTGTATGGTTTTATTATTGTTCATGTACAAGTGCTATTGATCGTTGTTCCTTTTGACTCCCTTGATTTGCTTCTTCTTAGTCTAGTGTGGGGTGTTTAAATTGGGATTCTCGCTAAGGTGAGGGTTTCAATTTGGACATCACACATCGGATTAAGTTTTAGAAAATCTGGGGACGTCACACAACTAGTACATTTGGAGGACATAGTAGAACTTCGTAATCTACTAACTGTCTGAAATGATATTGATCAAGAATTCATAGGGCATGGCCCACTTACCTGTAGTAAGACAAAATCCTAACTCTTCTCCTAGATCTCTATATCTATCGTTCTCTTGAAAAGCCAATAATCTTATCGGATCACATATTCCTTTCATGTCAATATGTTTGGGGTCATTAGTGTGTTCTTTTGGATTATTGTCACACACACCTTACTTACTTCGAGGTGTACTAATATTAGGTCTTTTATATTTTTTGGATATGGAATAACTAGAGGTCGGCGTATACGTATCAAAATACTGTAGGGTTTTAGGGGAGATAGATAAGGCAGCGGAAACAAAAATGTTCTCCCCAAACACATACCGAGGAAACACATCAACGTCTATATAATAGGAAAGGATGGTTTGTGGAATCATACCTTGTCCCGAGGCTTCCTCGGCGACAATACCTCGCGCCTTGTGCGGTCTTCAACTCCGGTCTTGGATGGTGTCTGTGCAGCTCCTGGTCGCACCTGGACTGCCGACTCCTCCTCCTACCGGACTGTCGGATGACAGTTGTCCTCCTGAGCGACAGTGTCCTCCCGCCTCTGTAGTAGTCCACACAGACCACCTAGAACTCCACACTCCTTGTCACACAAGGAAGTGGAAGGAGTCACACCCTCCTTTTTATGTACTAGTCGCCAACACGCTCTCCTGCCTCCAGTTGCAACTGCAGTTGTCTTTCCCTTGCTGCACCTCCCTTTGCAGGAAGCACTTGCTCGGGCTCTCTCTCGGTTACCAAAACCAGAGAGAAGGACAACTTTACAGAGCAACTGGTTGCACTGAAGTGTACTATGAGAAGCCCCCAATACCCCTATATATAGGAGGGTCATGGGATAGGGTTCTCATGCCCCAGCAATATGGGACTAAACGCAGGAGTAGAAGGGTTCGAGATTTTCCACAAAAGGCAACCGGTTCGCAACTTGAAACGATCGGTTCACAACTGAACCGATTGGTTCGTCCATTGAGCCGATCGGTTGGACCTGTGCCGATTGTTTGGGGCACTCCAACCGATCGGTTGGTGCCCTGAACCGATCGGTTCATGGTCCTAATCCGGCTCAAAAAGACTTTCCTTGTTTCGTTCCCAATTGGTTTCGAATACCAATGTTATTCCCAATTGAATTGGGCAATTTGAAACCAAAGGAAAATTCTTGCCGACATGACTTTTCCCAACTGGTCCGTTGCACCAGTTGAGCCGTTCGGTTCAACCCTTGAACCGGTCATTTCCACCTGGGCATGAGCCGATCGGCCTGGACACTCCAGCTGACCGGTTCAGCAACCTCAGCCGACCGGTTCATCACATGAGCCGATCGGTTGGGAGCAAAGGTTGGGCAAAATCAGTCAATTGCAATTTCAATCAATCTGATACTCCAATCAATGCGTCCAACACCTTGAACCATATGATATTGATCCATCGACTGATTGAGTGTTTAATTGAACTACTAAACTCCTTTAGTAATCAATCTAAACATTGCTTGTGGACAAAACACCTCTTACAGGTAAATCCTATGTGTGTGACCATGCAGGTCCATTTCACGTTGGCAGTGAAAGTCCATAACACTTATGACTTCACAAGCAAAGAGTGGTGCCTAGTCACACATCAGTGCTACCCAAGTGAAAGTAGAAAGTTGGAGAACAACTTTCATCCTACAATCCGTGAATGGTGTTACAGCGAATGTATAATTCCTTTGTCACTGATATCCCGAATGAACTCGAGGCATGGAACAGTCATCCTGTCAATGTTCATTCACTTTCTTGATCTCAGAGCAGATTGAACGAGATATGTATGACATCAATATCACATACTAATTCACACATACGTGCGCACGCCTATCTCAATCCTACTCATAAAGTGGCCTTGGATATCAAACTCCCTCAAGAGGGACAAATCCCATATCTATCACTCACCCCTCAAAAGCCCCATGTGTCAAAGCCACCCAATCGTCACCTTTATAACAATCCATGTTTCAGGACTGCGTTTGATGATGTCAAAGTGTGCCCAACGACATGTGTTGAGTGCAGTGATTTTAGGTCTAAGAATCACACTCATCACCATCACTGTGAGTACTGACTGTGACTACCATGTCATGGTTCCATGTGTCAAACTCACGGTGGGTCTGTCCGGTACACTTGTTCTCTAACAAGTACCTATGTGTTTTGTTTGATATCTCTATATCATGACTAATGAGATTCTGTCATCAACCAACACCACAATCTAGTCTTATGTGTCATAGTTGTCTATATACCTTCCACTATGACATCTGACTAGGGACATAACAAGAATGTACACACTCTTAGCATCCGTATGATCTCATCGTTCAGGTCCTTAACCTGAAAGCATACATCATTGAGTACTGTCATTCTCTAGACATTCAATCTGTTCTACCACTATCTCAAATGACTGAACTAGAAAGAATTGGAAGCTTGCCTTTGATGTTTATAAAATCAATCTTAATGTATCCCACCAATCATCCCATGATTGGCTCTCAGGGCATACATACCAACATACTCCCACTTGCACTGCGAGCCAATCACCCTTGAATCATATTCATAGTGATCTTCAAACATGTCCCACATGTTACTGTGCTCTTGTTCCAACATAGTGAGTAATGGCAACACCTTGCCAAAGTCAGTATAAATTGCATGTCTCACATCTCTTCGCTGTACATCACACGTATGAGATGGAGTTGTCGTAATATGCGATCTAGTATTCCTTTAGCTAACCTTTAGCCACATTGGATGATCAAGGATTCCAGACTTGTCATCAATGAGTGAAATATAAGTTCATCTCATGAACTTTCAGATCCATATAGTATCCACTGCTATTCACTAACACACAGATACTCGACATTTCCCCTTTTAAATGGTTTTATTGGAACACTTCCAATTATCAACAAACTTTCACTTTTATATATCTTATATATATTTTGCGATTAATCTTTCTGTCCTTTCAGAAGTTCACATCAATGTAACTCTTTACATCAAACTCTTCCTCCTCACCACAGAACTAGTACTTCACAAGTACTTATCAAGTTCCCATGGTGTTCCAGTAACCTTTACTGGAAGTAGACAGACATCCACTCGTCATGTCCCACATACGAGTTATCAGGATGAGCACATCATATTGCCATGTCCTACATACAAGATGATGAATGCATTTAGTTCTTACCATGTCGATACATGCAAGATAATGGGATGATTACATACATGATAGATCCATATCTATTCTTAGTGTTCACATTCTTCATAAGAATTGGACACTTGGCTTTGGGATACTAACTCCATGTGACATGGACTAGTTTTCCCCCACTGAATCTGTGCATACTGAACATTTCAGTATAGATTTCCAATGTATGCTTTCTCTCTTTAGGTCAAGAGGTTTTCGAGAACTATCTCTATAGATCTCTATTCCTATCATATAGGAAATGTCTCTATCTTCCTTAAAGATAATTTCCACTTTTGGATTTCCAATCTAGAACATTTCCATTTCACATCAACATGTGGAATGTGAATACGCTCCCACTAAATCACAGATCCCTCTTTATCTTTGACATATCAGTCAAACCCTTTGACTATATCATCAAAGTAAAGATCCAATTCTGAGTTGCTTGTACTCAATCAATCACATTGATTAGTCCATTGTAACTTATAGACTTCATTTGCATTATTGGATTCATAAACCTTATAGGTTGTGTCACATACACATCCTTGTTTTATTCCTCATAGGAATGCAATTTTAGTATCCATATGCCAAATGTCATAGTTTTTAAGTTGCAATCAACAAGCATCATCCTTCAAAATGTTATCCATGTGTCTTAACACTTAAGACTCATTTGCACTTATGGATTTACATCCAATGGGTGCTACCATCAAGGTCATACCTTATGGTTCACATGGAAGTCATTTAGGATGTAATGGTTATAAACCATAACTCAAAATTCAGTTCCTTATATTCATCTGGATAGTTGACTCATCACATGAACAACTCATCACATAGATAATTGAGGTGTATCTGTCAAGGATATAAGAACTCACAACTCCTTGTGATTCTTAATGTCCTTTATGAGTGTGGGGTATTCTTTATTTAAGAAGAATTTAGTTATTTGATAATCATTCTCTAACTCCTTAGAGTATGACTCCCTTTTGATTTAGACATCACCATGCCTTAATCACGAGCTCATTATGATACACTATCATAATCACTCATAAGGTTCTCAAACATTTGGTTTAAGTATTTCATTCATTGATCTCATCAAGAATTAACACTTTACCAAATTCATACTTCATCTATGATATTCTTGAACACTTCAAGATATTCATATTGGTATTTCTCTAAACACCATTTGAAGTATTAGCATTTACTTCAATAGGTATGTAAATACATCACATGTATTATACCTAATTGGATAATCATTCTCCCACTACCATTAGTGAAGATTGATTAATCATGTACAAGAGATTCATGTCTCTTACTGGTTCTCTAACCAAAAGAGTCTAGATTTATCCATCACATGGAAACTAGAAATGAATTTCTCATGATTGATGCTAATTTGATTGTTTGAGTTATCTATAACTTTTAGGTATCATTTTATCTCATGCATATCATATACCATAAGATAAACAAAGCATTGCCAAAAAGATCATATCTTTAAGATTGAAAACTCAACTTTATTAATTGCCATGATTGTCATACAATATGCAAAATAAAGTGTGTCTATCTATTGGCAAATATGAAATAGCAGTTCATAACTGTATTACATGCCTTGTAAGCTGAAAAATAAACTAAAGTACTCTATCTATGGCGGCAACACTTGCCCCAATTATGAGTGCTTTACACTTTACATCTTGGTATCATATACCTCAAAAAGTGTTACAAGTTTACTTTCATGACACCTTTAAGTAGAGGCTTCAGTCGCCTCCTTCTTCTTTTGTTCTTCCAGATAGAGAGGACAATTCCTTTTCCAATGTCCCGGCTTTTGACAATGGTGGCAATTTCCTTTCTTGGTCACGCCTCCCTTGGCCTTGAGAGCTGAAGTCGTCTTGGGCTCCTGGCGAGCATCAGAACCTTTCTTAGCTTTGCCCTTGCCCTTGCGCTTGGACTTGCCCTTCTTGCCCGTGATCACCATCACAGACTTGGGCTTGTCCTTCTTCATCTGTAACTCGGCTGTCCTCAACATGCCCAACAACTCTGACAGTGGCCTATCAAAGTTGTTCATGTTGTAGTTCATCACAAACTGACTGTAAGATTCTGGCAACGATTGCAGTATCACGTCAGTAGCCAACTCTTGGCTCAGTGGAAATCCCAGTCTCTGCAGGTTCTCCACATACCCAATCATCTTGAGTGTGTGAGGACCAACTAGATCTCCTTCTGTCATGACACACTTGAACAACGCCCTAGAAACATTGTATCTCTCTTGCCGTGCCTGATCTTCATACATGTTCCTGAGATGCTGAATCATCTCAATGACACCCATGTTCTCATGCTGTCTTTGCAACTCATGGTTCATTGAACATAGCATCAAGCACTTTGCATCAATAGCATCATCAAAATGCTTCTTGTAAGCATCCCTTTCTGCCCTTGGTGCATTAGGAGCGGGTTCCTCTGGAATTGCAGTATCCAGGACATAGAGCTTACGCTCTTGAGTGAGAACAATTCTCAATGTCTGATACCAGTCATGGAAGTTCGTCCCATTTAGCTTGACCTTGTCAAGGACCGATCGCAAAGAAAAGTTGTTGTTGTTTCTTTCCATTTGTACTACAAAAAGGAAAATATGCAATTTTAGTCCAAAAACTCATTTTTGACTTGTTTGATTGATTTGAAAGTTTGACGATATAATTAGGCCTTTAATTAATTATCGCTCCCACTATTTTAGTTCAAATTGATAGCCCTCACCATCAATTCGGAAGATTGCAGTGTACAACCTTCTAGTGGGCAAGATCCTGAAATCCTCTAAGTCATGGACCAGCTAGGGCTGTCACCCACAACATAGATCTCTCAGGTAGGCAACACTTGCCAATTGCATCATATGTAACTCTTGATAAGATGTCATATGCAACTCTTTGTCATGATCATCTCCATGCCTCAAGGCGCTAGATCCTATCTAGGTCACCTTGTTAAGTCCGACCCAAATCAAACATGATGAATATGCACCCTGCTAGGGCAGTCCCACACATTCACCCTTCACGCTTCCATGAGATAGAAGGTGCACCACGCTAGGGCGTGCCCACACTTGGTCGATCAAGCTTTTCACGTGTGTCACATTTGGAAGGCATCTAAAACTTAATATTTAATGAGGAATTTGGTTTTATATTCATATACATATCCAATCACCACAATACATAGTACGTATCATATACATGCTATATCCCACATAAAACATGCACAAACGATAAACAAAATGATGATTATGGCCATCCTAATGTGATTCCTCGAGCCAAGAGGAATCACAGTCATCTACGTCAACATCACATACAACCTGTACAAGATGAACATCTGTGCCTTGCCATCCGAGTTGATCAACTCATCACATTAATGATCTGCACTCTCCAGCCAGTCGTCTGCGTGCCACCAGCCGATCGGTTGGCTCCTCCAACCGATCGGTTCGCCTGGTCGTCATGCATCTCATCATGTCTGCCACCCGCTCGTCTCGCTCCTCGAACCGGTCATCAACCGATCGGTTCACTCCTTGAACCGACCGTCTAGAACGTCAACTGATCGGTTCATGCCTTGAACCGATCATTTCAGCTATCGTCTTGATGTCCGCCGGTCTTCAACATAACAGGAAATAAAATCTATCCTATTTATACATTGCTTTAAAAGGGGAAACCCCGAGTTACATTCAGGGGGAGCAAAGGTAGGAAAGAATCTCAAATTATTTCGAGTTACATAAGATATAAGAGAGGGAAGATCGGTGCGCATACCGAGATGCAAGCATCCACAAGCAACCACACACAGATAGGGGTTTATAGGCCATAATCACGCTACACACATCCACCACAAAACTCATTTAAGGGTGACGCGTATCGAGTGCATTAATAGTACATATCATATATGTAATTTGGGATTTGTGGATTTAGGATTGGACATGCATAAAGCCGATATTATTCGCATCGCATGTAATAAATAAAGGCGACAAACCAAAATCTATCATATCGATATTCCTAAAATATAGAGCAATTGACGTGGCTCTGATACCACTGTAGGGTTTTAGGGGAGACAGATAAGGCAGCGGAAACAAAAATTTTCTCCCCAAACACATACCGAGGAAACGTGTCAACGTCTATATAATAGGAAAGGATGGTTTGTGGAATCATACCTTGTCTCGAGGCTTGCTCGCCGACAAAACCTCGCGCCTTGCACAGTCTTCAACTCCGGTCTTGGACGGTGTCTGTGCAGCTCCTGGTCACACCGGGACTGACGACTCCTCCTCCTACCGGACTGTCGGATGACAGTTGTCCTCCTGAGCGGCAGTGTCCTCCCGCTTCTGTAGTAGTCCACACGGACCACCTGGAACTCCACACTCCTTGTCCCACAAGGAAGTGGAAGGAGTCGCACCCTCCTGTTGACGTACTAGTCGCCAACACACTGTCCTGCCTCCAGTTGCAACTGCAGTTGTCTTTCCCTTGCTGCACCTCCCTTTGCGGGAAGCACTTGCTCGGGCTCTCTCTCAGTTACCAAAACCAGAGAGAAGGACAACTTTACAGAGCAACTGGTTGCACTGAAGTGTACTATGACAAGCCCCCAACACCCCTATATATAGGAGGGTCATGGGACAGGGTTCTCATGCCCCGGCAATACGGGACTAAACGCAAGAGTAGAAGGGTTTGAGAGTTTCCACAAAAGGCAATCGGTTCACAACTTGTAACGATCGGTTCACAACTGAACCGATTGGTTCGGCCATTGAGCCGATCGGTTGGACCTGAGCCGATCGTTTAGGGCACTCCAACCGATCGGTTGGTGCCCTGAACGGATCGGTTCATGGTCCTAATCCGGCTCAAAAAGACTTTCCTTATTTCATTCCCAATTGGTATCGAATACCAATGTTATTCCCAATTGAATTGGGCAATTTGAAACCAAAGGAAAATTCTTGCTGACATGACTTTTCCCAACTGGTCGGTTGCACCAGTTGAGCCGATCGGTTCAACCCTTGAACCGGTCATTTCAACCTGGGCATGAGCCGATCGGCCTGGACACTCCAGCCGACCGGTTCAGCAACCTCAGCCGACCGGTTCATCACATGAGCTGATCGGTTGGGAGCACAGGTTGGGAAAAATCAATCAATTGCGATTTCAATCAATCCGATACTCCAATCAATGTGTCCAACACCTTAAACCATATGATATTGAGCCATCGACTGATTGCGTGTTTAATTGAACTACTAAACTCCTTTAGTAATCAATTTAAACATTGCTTGTGGACAAAACTCCTCTTCCAGGTAAATCCTATGTGTGTGACCCTGCAGGTCCATTTCACGTTGGCAGTGAAAGTCCATAACACTTATGACTTCACAAGCAAAGAGTGGTGCCTAGTCACACATCAGTGCTACCCAAGTGAAAGTAGAAAGTTGGAGAACAACTTTCATCCTACAATCCGTGAATGGTGTTACAACGAATGTATAATTCCTTTGTCACTGATATCCCGAATGAACTCGAGACATGGAACAGTCATCTTGTCAATGTTCATTCACTTTCTTGATCTCAGAGCAGATTGAACGAGATATGTATGACATCAATATCACATACTGATTCACACATGCGTGCGCACGCCTATCTCAATCCTACTCATCAAGTGGCCTTGGATATCAAACGCACTCAGGAGGGACAAATCCCATATCTATCACTCACCCCTCAAAAGCCCCATGTGTTAAAGCCACCCAATCATCACCTTTATAACAATCCATGTTTCAGGACTGTGTTTGATGATGTCAAAGTGTGCCCAACGACATGTGTTGAGTGCAGTGATTTCAGGTCTAAGAATCACACTCACCACCATCACTGTGAGTACTGACTGTGACTACCATGTCATGGTTCCATGTGTCAAACTCATGGTGGGTCTGTCCGGTACACTTGTTCTCTAACAAGTACCTATGTGTTTGGTTTGATATCTCTATATCATGACTAATGAGATTATGTCATCAACCAACACCACAATCTAGTCTTATGTGTCATAGCTATCTATATACCTTCCACTCTGACATCTGACTAGGGACATAACAAGAATGTACAAACTCTTAGCATCTGTATGATCTCATCGTTCAGGTCCTTAACCTGAAAGCATACATCATTGAGTATTGTCATTCTCTAGACATTCAATCTGTTCTACCACTATCTCAAATGACTGAACCAGAAAGAATTGGAAGCTTGCCTTTGATGTTTATCAAATCAATCTTAATGTATCCCACCAATCATCCCATGATTGGCTCTCAGGGCATACATACCAACAAATACTATAGTACCTTGGTATTAAGGTCGCGACAAAACGTTATATCTAGATGAAAGGAATCACAATAAAATAGTAGTCGATAGATGAAATCATTATATGTTCATTATTTCACTTATGTCAGTAATATCATGCCTTAGTATGTCACTAAGTAATCATCACTTGAGGTTAATATGGATTTCCATTGGTTAATACTTCAAGCAAAGATCATGTATGTGAAATAGGTCCTTGAATTGTTGGGATTATGTTGGATTTACCGCAATGTCACAAGGGCAGTAACAATAGGTAGTACCCCTGTCATGTTCAGTGGGTTTGTTGTGTTGAAGAACATGGTGTTTAATCACAAGAAGGAACCATAAATCCGTATTTGAAAACAAGGAAAAAGTCCTGGCTCTAGAGGATCAAATGAAGGAATAGGGGGATGTATTGCCTTACTATAAAGGCTATTCATAAATCCAATACTAGGGCCACAGTTAGAAAGAGAATAAAGCACGCAGGTAGGAAAATTGTGATGGGTGAGGAAGACGGCGGAAGAATTGGGTGTTTTCAGTTGGGTAAGAACTATGGTTCAAACATCGGCTTATATGGTGTGCACCGCACTCCCGAATCCAATGGCGAAAACCTTTTGGAGAAAGATTAACCATGTAGCGAAAAATTTGCTTTCGATTAGCCACAGGAGTCCCAGTCCCTCCTGGACTGAGGTAGAAGACGATGTGGATGGCCAGGATCATACCCGCATCCCTACTATTGCATCCGACGATTTAGAAAAGTATCTAAAATAGAAATCTGGATAAAAGAAAATATATTCACCATTATCTTGTTAATTGTGATTATCTAGTCAAATGAACTTGGATTGATCCCAAAATTTGAACAGTTAGTCGTCAAAGGGTCTAGAAAATTCCATTAGAGTTATTTTCTGAGTTTGGTCATCAAATTAATTATTATAATTAAAATGAGGAAAATATTAAATATTCCTTTACTAATTATTTAAAAAGAATTAAGGTTTGATAGTTTGGGGTCTGCTCTATTTATATGTTTCTTATAAATGGTAAATTTTTTAGGGCATGTGATTAACCAAAAATACTTGTTATTGACATGTTAATAACATGCGACCATAAAGGATATAATATCAGAAATTTTGCAAGTAAGTACCTAAAAAATGAGGATGTTACAGATTACCTATATTCGTGTTGATCAATGGTGGCTGGTTTTTGAAATGACTCCACCTACCATTCTCATCAATAGTGTACAAGTGATATTTGTGTTTGAACTCTTTACACAAATTTCTCCAAGCTCTTGAAGGTCTTCTCATTTCGTTCGAAACCGGGTTGCATCCATCTTCTCATCCAGGTAGACCAGATGTTCAGAGGGTTGCATAAGAACAAGTCAATTATCTTAGCAGTGCTCCTTCTTTGAATCTCCATCAGGTCCTTCAGGTTGAGGCCACCTTTGTCAAACGGTTGACTGATGATCTCCCAGGCTATACCATGTGAGAATCCACCCCAAACAAATATCGACACCAGGGAATGGAGAGAGTTTAGAGCTAGTGTAGGTAGTTGACACAGATCAGCCCAGTAGTTTATCTTACTCTACAGAACAGTTCTGATCAAGACAAGATGGCCAACCATGGAAATCTTAAGACCACTCCAAGCCTCGATCTTCATGCAGACTGCGTCAATGCATGTGTTAAAGTCCTTCACATATACTCTCCCTCCTGTTATAGGCACCCCCATGTATCTCATGGGGAAAACACCTCCTTGCATACCACCAGCCACCTTCAATTGCCCTCTCCTACTATCACATGATTTGGATAGAAAAATCTTAGACTTGATGAAACTGATGTATAGACCAATGAGTCTATCGAAAATCATGAGGATCTTCTTGAATTCTCTAAGTCGACTGGCGTGTACAATGGAGAAGATGAGGACATCATCGATGAAGATGAGATGGGATAGGACATTGATCCCCATCACGTGATAAGTTCTAATTCTGCCCTGATCCTCGACTTCATGTATGATGCTTATCATCCATTCCATGATGATGGTGAATAACAGGGGTGAGAGGGGGTCGCCCTGGTAGAGACCGTTGCCTAATTTGAAAAGGCCCTCAGGTGTTACGTTTAGAAGAATGGTGAAAGAGCAAGTCTCAACACACTGTCTCATGAGCATAATCCACTATTCTAAGATACCTAAAGCCGACATGAAGTGCAACATGGTAGACCAATCAAAAAAATCATACGCTTTGCTGATGTCGATTTTCATACAGGCCTTGGCATTGGCTTTGTTGACATTGAAATTTAACAAAAACTCAGATGCTAGCAAGGTGCAGTCCACGATCCGTCTTCCTTTTATAAATGTGTTTTCTTCTTTGGAGATGATGTGAGGCAAGATGCCTTTCAATCTGCTGGCTAGAACTTTGGTGATTACTTTTTATAGGGTAGAGCAGCAAGCAATGGGGCAGTAATAAGTGATTTCCTTAGCCTCAAGGCTTTTAGGGATCAATCTAATAAATGCATGGTTCACCGCGTGTACCATGGTTCCGCCTTTAGTGAACCAATTAAGTGCATCAAATAGGTCCTCTTTGATCGTTGGCCTCATGAACTGGAAGAACTTGCTGCTAAAGTCGTCGGGTCCCGGAGCCTTCATAGGGTGGGTAGAATCCAGGGCATCTTTTATCTCCTCCATAATAACCCTCTTGATGAGAGACTCGTCCATTGTAGTGGATACTCTATTGTTAAGGTAGCTGGGGTATCCACCCACGCATTCATGTTTCTTGTTGTAGATGCTGGTGAAGAAGTTAATAGCATGAAGAGATAGCGCCTCTCTGCCATCCACATTTTGTCCCTCTTCATTGACTAGCTCGTGAATGGTGTCTCTCATCTCTCTATTCTTTATGGTGGAGTGATAAGTTCTCATATTGTGATCTCCATCTTGTATCCACTTCATTCAACTCCTCTATTATAAGTACTGTTCTTTCGATTTCTCTAGTGATCGTAGTCTCGTTTCCGTTTGTTGCTCCCTTCTAATGGCCTCCTCCATAAGAGGATGGTTCCTCACCTCCTCCATAGCCTTCTCATATTCGACTTTAGCATCACGTCAGAGATTCCCCAGGTTCACCCGATCCTTTGCCCACTCTTAAGGACCATTTTCGTATGTTGTAGTTTCTTCAGGAACCTAAAAAGGGGGTTGCCTGCAATCTGGATGCCCCAGACGCCTTCGATCAGGTCCTCAAAGTCTTCCCATTCACATTAGAAGTTGAGGAAGCAGAAGGGTCTAGGGTTCTATTTCTTGCTGATCAAATCCACTTTCATCTAAGAGTGATCTCTGAAGGGATTAACACCCATCTTGACCACTGCATTGTGGAACAAATCCAGGCAAGCCTCGTTGACGCACCCCCTATCCAGGAGGCTAGAGATTCTCCTACCAATCTTTTATTTATTGGACCATGTGGTGATGCCACCCACATTATAGAGCTCATGGAGATTGGTTCTAGCCATGGTGATATTAAATTTCTCCATGATCCTCTCTGGGACCCTGAGACCTCCATGTTTCTCATTAGATCTACAAATATTGTTGAAGTCACCCAAGATAAGACAAGGGATATCATTTTGAGCCGTCTCTTTGATCTGTGTCTAGTGTATGTCTCTTTCAGCTTCAAGGTTTTCTCCATAGATGCCCGAGATAATCCCCTCGAAACCTCCATTATTGAAGCAGCTCACTGTCAACATTTGATTAGTTCTCGAGATGAGTTCCACGTTCCATCGAGTTGGGTCACACCGAACTGCAATGCAACCACCCTCTGCTTGTGACATGTTTGAAATGGCTAGCCATGATTCTGGGAACAAGGTCTCCATTCTCTCGGTAGTGTTGCACTTGATTCTGGTCTCCAGGCAGAAGATCAGTTGAACTTGCATTCCTAACAAGATCTTCCTCAACTTCTTTTGTACTTTTGGCAATGAAGACCCTCACACATTCCATGCGAGGATGGACATCAGGAGGCTGTGTTGGACCCTTTTCCACAGTTGGAGTTAGGTCTCTTCTTCTTCTTTCCTTTAGCGGTGGAGCAGTGGGTATGGTGTAGAGTCCTACTTCTACTGCATTCTTGTGGTGCCTCAGGGTACTCGTCGATCTCCTCTAGAGTCGAGAATAGGTTATCCGTGGGTACACCGTTCTCACAAGCATTTACTCAAATACCTTGTGCAGAACTCTCACCCACTTCCTTTTCTTTATCTTTCTCGCATTGATGATCACTTCTTCACCTGCAATAGTAACCACCTCACCTACCTCAATGTCCACCACTACCATGTTAATGGTAGTAGCCTCAATTTTAGTAGTGGAAGTAGGTTGTACATCTGTGGGTTTGTCTGCTTGGTTGTCACCCCTACGAGGGCCTTTGGAGTGAGTTTTGTATTTGTTCCTCGTCTAATTGCCTGGGACCACAATCAGGGCTGAGAGCCAGACCTTTGAGCTTCGAGCGTCAGGGCACTGACCATTGTTGTGTCGAAAAACTTTATAGCATCACAACAATCAGTGAGAGCATCATACTTGACCTTGGTCTCCCATTTATCACCATTGGGTAGTTGAACCATGATCTCCGACAGGGGTTCCTCATTAGCCGAGATATTCACACAAAAGCGTGTGCATCCCATGATTGTACCATCCACCTTCCTATCGAAGGACCTCGACTTGCTAATGGCACTCGCAATGACATTGATAGCTCGGGGTGTCCAATGTTTACCCACATATGACAGGGATACCCACACTGGAGCTGTCGAGAACGTTGCCCTATGAATGTTAGCTTCAGGCATCCACTTCCTGACCAACACCAGCTCGTCATAAAAAAACCACGGTCCATTCTTCATTACGGTGTTAGGTCTGCGTTGCAAGCAAACCATGCGAGGATGAGGCTGTCAGTCAGAGAGAAGACCTTCAACTCACCTATGGGTTTCCAAGAACATATCATCCATCCTTTGAATTGTAGGACATTGATCGCTTTCCCCAGGACTTGGACGATGTTTGAGTGATGGTGGTAGTCGTCCATCTCCTCCATAATTGGGTTCGACACCCTGGTCCATCTTCTCCGATCACCTTCCTTGTAGAAGGACTTCTTGGGATCCTCCCCCTGGCACCGTAAAAGTGAGGAGGGGGGCCTTCCACCGCCTTGACCCAATTCCAAGCCACCGTGACATCGGCACCAGGTTTTCTCCATGGGTCCACGGTCACTGGCTTTTGGCCAGCAACAAGGATGGTCACACCAGAAGGGGGGGCATTAGCCCCAACCGCCATGGGAAGCCCCAAGCCTTAGAGAGGGAATGGAGCAAGGGGTAGAGAGGGGATCCACATGAGCATATTGCTTTTTAATAAAATGTGTACATTGTGAAAGTAAGCTTGGGCATCGTGTCCAATTCATTTCATCATGTGGTTAATCTGATGTAATTTTCTTAAAGATCATTTGCAATTGTGGACATTGTGAAAATTTTGCCCTAAATTCATGTGAGTTTGGGATTTTGTATGGGCAAAGAAATATAAAAAATATGTTTGATCTAGATCCCCATAAAACATTATTTATAGAATGTACTTAGGTTTTTATACGTATTAGAACAAAAACATTTGGAACGATCATCAAGATTAATATTGTAGAGCCATTCAAGTTTTTGAATGGTTACAGTGGTCTATTTCAGTTGTGATTCTATTAGGCATTGATCTTTCCAGAGTAAATATTTATGATTGGACTTTGAAGAATGATACAATGACACTTCCATGAAACTTAGATTATTCCAGGGAAGAAGCTAATTTATTTATCTTTGATAAAGGCAATCCAAACATATGATATTGTTTAGTAAGTTCCATGCATATCATACTAATTTCATAGTTTGTAACTAGTATTCTTTTGTTATAGTTGAGGACTCCCTACCTATAGTGTCTATATGTTTATAAATGTTTAGCAATTACATAAAAAGAGAGAAATGAACCTATGAGAGAGACTAAGGAAGTAACTTCGTTGGGAGATGAAATTTTAGCGAGGAGGAATAACTATAAGGGAAGGAAGAGATAGTAACAAATAAGAAAAGAAAAATAACATTGAGATATAAATGTATTGATCTCTCCTATATACATTCAATGGATGGATAGAAAATGATTCAATTTTTATAGCATGTATTTTGAGAAACAAATGGTATGTGTGTAAATTGAGAGCAAATATCTATATAGAAGCATAAATAAACATACTTTTACAAATTTTGAATAAAAGTTTAGTAAATGAAAATTTAGGTTAAACTAGAACAAACAATTAGATATATATAATTAAAAAATTAGTCGATGATACTGACTATATAAATTGATATAAATATTTTATTAGAGTGTTGGGTCGATGATCAAATGTATGGAGGTCCATTAATGATATACAAGTGAGTGGTAAATCAATTTGTGGAAGGGAAATCTTAAATTCTCTTTAAACGTATGCCTAAGATGATTCTTGGGTACTAGGATTCGATAATCTAAGAGATACCATGGATAATTCTTAGGAACTGGGATTCAAGAATCTAAGAGATATCATGTGCATGAAGGTTGAGGATGATATATTAGACATATTGGTAGCTATCCTAGTCTAAACAAAATTGAGTGGATAATACCTTTCTCATTCTATATCTTCGTGTTCCTATGGTGAACCCTATTACCTATGTGCCACAACCATTCTATTTTTATGAGATGGATATCTGGGTGTGGATGATGACCACTAAAGATGACTTCTTTACTAGATATATAAATGCACTTGTACGTGAGTGTAAAGGAAGAAGACAATTACACCACTAGAATATCATTTGGTAGGTCACATTTTCAGAGAATTTGAGAATGTTTCTATTCTTGATAATTTGTGATTCATTGATACCTAATGCAAGTAGACATTATGGAAATTTGACCGAAATACATAGTGTGGGAATTGTTATGGAATGACAAGGGATCAACTTCATGTTCTTAGAGATTATAGAATGGTGAAGCTAGTGTGGAAAATGCTAGACTTGGGGTAGACCTTCCCTGACTTCTATACAAACTCAAAGGATGAGTGGTTCAAAATGAAAGATAAAAATCAACATCTCATTTATCTTACTATGAGTTGTTGGGAAATATGGAAAGGATGATATAAGGATATTTTGAGAAGTTATCTATAAGGGTGGAAAAATAGTCTAAGTTTATCAAAAGAAAGGTGAAGCATATTGCCAAGGTATTTGCCAAAACCTATGAGAACAAAATTGGGATCTCTATTGCATTCTGAATAGGTTGCCTCATTCAAGGAGATAGAATAAGGGTAGAGAAAATGATCTCATTGGTGGTAACATTACTTATCTGATCAAGTGGGGACATGGTTGGGTAGATGGGTAAGAAGTAGATAGTCTCATTCAATCTAGGAGGGAATTTTTTAGTTAACTTCCTGGCATTAGAGAAGGGTTGGATCATTACATGGTGGAAAATTTTGGTGATTTTAGACAAAAAATTTGTCATGGACGTAGTCTTAAGCCTTACCAAAATGTTCCCTATAATGTTGGCTTGTGCTAAGCAAATAACCTAATAAAGAGGATCTAGTCAATCCATATCAACCATATGAATCAAATAAAAAATCATGATGAATATGATTTGACTAAGTGGAATCTAAGAACCAAGAAGGGGGATTGGAAGTATCTTCTTCTTCTCGAAAAGGTGTCATCAATACAATAATATGTATTGATATAATTTAAGTTAATGGCATTTATTTAAGTTGTGGAAACATATGTTCTTGGATTGGTAGTTTTTACTCAATTGTCTATGTATACACTAAAACATCACTCAACAATGAAATCCATTGGTATTGAATATTAAATAGACTAATTGCAACACTTCTTACATGTCTTCATTCATTATATTTTTTAATGAGTCCATTTAGTAATTTTTCCATAACAAGATGAATCAGATTCTCATTGTCTATTATATTAGAAAAAATCATTTCGAAATTGTAACTTTCCTTTTTTGGATGGAACATCTACCTAATACTGAGCACCTCCCAAGTCACCCATGATTTCTTGCACTGCCTGTGCAATTTTTTCAAACCTTACACATACATCATTGTGCTTCCACATCAAACTTGCTTTCATAATGATCTCATGTCTCCTCACTAATTTGATCCGTTATTGGTCTTTCCTCATGTGGTCTCCATAGTGATTATACGAGTCATTGGACATTATGGACTAGCCATCATGTGTAGTGTCATAAGGAGTGGAATATATATGAGTAATGAAGAAATGATTTGTTTATTTCAACAATTTCTTCATCCCTGATATGTAAGCCTCCATCTCCTCTCCCTGTCCACTTCATTCATCAGTTGCTTTATTCTCAGTAAATGGTCATGTCCAAAATTAGCAAATAACTATTACAGACATTGATGTAACCAACTACTACACCTATTTGGGATCTACATTCTACACAAAAACCTCTTCATTTGTTAAAGCATCCTCTTCATGATGCTCACTAAAACACAACATTTTATTTTGTACTTTCCACTTATTTAGGATTGACATTTCAACATTTACTACAAAACTATTGATTGTTTATTAATAATTTAATCTTAACTATAACTCTATCAATTGATTTTGTCATATTTGGTTATAATTTCATTCATCGTGTTACACCCTGATCTCAAAATTACCACTAATCATGAGATTAGGGCATAAATTGAGGATTTAACGTAATACAAAGATCACCCTTAACCTTTTTTTACTTTCTTCATTTTGTTTCTCACAAGAAATCACATAAGCTAACTTCACAAGAGAATCTAAGCATTGATTTCTCTAATCTGATTTCAACAGTAAAAATGCATGTATAAACATTCATTATGTTTCTCATACTTTAAACACATAAAACTTGTTGATTCGCATATATTTCTAAAAGAGGAATAATGTTATACATAATCATTTACAACTCTCTCATATTTCTTTACAAGGACCTAGAGTGACAAGGACCGATTGAACTTAACTATACTCATACTTAACTCTTGTGGCAGATCTACTCTGATGCAATGATATCTTCAATCCTCACGGTTTCCCTAAAATTTTGAGTAGAAGGGTGAGCCTATACACTCAGTGAATGAGTAAAGCAATAATGCAGTCTAAAGTACTAAATCAGACATTTAGCATTCTTGGATACTTAAAATAAAACAAGATAATAATTTCAGATTTAAAAGACTAGATATTTAAAAACTTACTAATAACATTGAAGCCTACATCATTAGAAATAAACAAGTATGGAAATATGATCCTCACTATATTCAATATTACATTTAAAGAACAACTGCTGCAGAACTGAAATCAAATCTTTCTTAACTCTTCTTACTTATATTATCATATTTTAGCTTATGCCTTGATCATATGTAGTGTACTCTACATATGAAGAATCATAACAAAATACGATCTCACCGTACAAGACTTAGCTTAAAACTCGGGAAGCTAAGCCTAGAACTAAATCTGGGTATGCTTGACTTGAACCGTCACGTCTAACTAAGGCGGCTAAACAGATGGCCTTTAACTGAACCTCTCCTTCTAGGCTGAGTACACAGGTGGAGGGTCTGAGATGCTCTATGGGCCTAATCTTGGTACGCTCTATGGGTACCTCTGGGTTACCACCGAGATCTCTGGTTCATGTAGGGTAACCTATCTTCTCTTAGGAGACTTCCTCACGGGCTTTGTCTCCCCGCACACTCTGTGGGTGCCTTCTGATCCCCGTATACTGGTCGTTGCCAGGGTGGATCATTTCCTCCCTATAGTGCAGACATCCGAAGGGAATCTACGGTGTTCAGGGAACCTATGTCTATTATTACTGTAACTTTGATTATTTCTTTCTCCTAGACTGAACACTTTTAAATCTATATATTTATAGCTAGTCGGACTATTGAATTGAAATCACTGATGATACTGAATTGAATGCTTAACATACTGTTTACCCCTTTCTTAGGGTTTTTCCTTACTCATGCACATATAGAATTTCTCAAGTATTCAAACATATATCATGTCTACTAATATAAATATTCTCATTCAACATTTCTCACATTTATGCATGGCACCGATAACATACCTATCTAGGGCATGCCATATATCTCCACTTGCAATAGCATAAAAACATATGCATATAATGACAAGTATTTGAGTTAGAAAATCTGAATCTCATAAACAAAGCATATATGCATATAAGATAATATTCAGCTAAAATCCCACAATATCACATGAATCATTTCAATCAGCCATTTACTACTAAATTAGATATGTATACTTGTAAAAGCATACTAGATTGGGTTTCCATCCTTGATTACTTGCTATTCACATGATATGTATTGTGATAATTAGAAACTTTGTTTGTCCATATATCAAATTAAAGAGATCAAACATGTAGAATTATATGCACTAAGAACATAAGTAAGATCATATAAGCATAAATCCAAATTTCTACTATAATGTTGTTTAAGCACCCTAATAACTTGAAAATTCAGATCTTCAGAAGATCTCAATCAACTTCTTAATTTTGTAGTATTCAAGATACATGGATATCTATATCAATGTCATCATATAAATGTTTTCAGATCATAGTTGGGACATGAATTGAAGTATTCTATAAACAAAATTCAAGAACAATTATTTTCATTTATTGTCATCTAGGGAGAAATTGAGAATATAAATTAAAATCATATAATTGAGTAAAATTGACTAAAATATTCTTTTACCCACTCACCCTAAGCTGTAAATCAGCTTAAAAATGTATCCCATATATGAAAATCTCGAATCCATATCAAAACGCTAGCAATCACCACTTTCTTCTTCCTTTCAACTCGGAAACCCTAGAAATCAGGGATTATGAAGAAATAGTGAGAAAAGGGGAAGTTTTGATGCCATTTTGGATCAAATCAGAGGAGGGACAAAATCTTAACATGTGAGAGAAGATTCACCATTAAAGTCTATGCAAAGAAGCTAAACTTGATTTCATCATATCTCGGATAGAGAAACCCTAGATCACCAATTCCACCACTTTCTCCTCTCAAACCCTAACTCTCCCTCTCTCTCTAGGATTTCATTTCTCTAGAATGAATCATGAGGTATGAGAGCTACTATTGTGTTAGGTTGACCATATAGAGAAATTGAGTTGTTTGGGTGAATTGCATATTGACCCCTCACTAAACTTTTTCTTATTTCAGTAGATTTTTCTGTCATAAAAAGTCACTATAATTCGTGTATTTAAGAGATCAAAACTTCTCGAAAAATTAAGAAAATTTTGAATGTTGTTTATAATTGAGTTGCAAAGCTTCATTTAAAATTGGAGATCATTCTAAGATTCCATAAAATAATTAAAAATAGAATAGTGTAATGATATATTGAATTCTATAGAAATGTCGGTTGAAGAGTAAATGCCCTAGAACGGCCATGATAGCTACCACAGCTATGCTAAGATGGACCCAACATGGCCTTGTTGCCTACCATGGCCGTGGTGCTTTGGTTTCATCAGATTTGAGTACAAAAGTTGGTCAACAGTTCAATTCTTTCAAAACGGTCATGTGGCCTAGAATGCCCGTGCCACCAACGACCCACCACGGCTGTGCCACCCACCACAACCGTGCTATCCTGTCCTTCAACTACCATTTTCATTTTCCTTTAAATACCTCTCTCATTCCTCCCCAGCATGAGCCTATTTGCTGAAAACCCTAATTTCAACCAACTAAGGTTTATATTTTATCAAACCCTAATTATACAAAGAGATAGCATACTTGGGGTTCTCATTAGGTTTAACATATCATGATTGAGATATCATATTTAATCATGTTTAAGTAATTATCAATCTAGTAAAGCATGTAATCATCCACATAAACCCTAACTTACTGATTAAGCTCAGATACAGTCATAACAATTCTCCCCCTAAAAAGGTTTTTCCCCCAAAACATAAATATGCAAGCAAAGTACTTTCAAGGTTTATTTTAAGTTGTTGATATCTTACAAGTCATTACATTCTTATATTTAATACTTTAATGTATCTTTCAACATTAAGTCCTTTGTTTGCTTTCTAATCACAACATGTTTAAATCATGATTGCTCAATGATAATAAATGAATTCTCTATGCCACAATCAATCATAGGAAAAAAAGAGAAACAAACATTTCAATATTTTCATACTCTTGAGGTGTTACCTCAACATTGATAATCTGATCCAACTATCTCAATTCATATGGCTCAATATGTACTATTGTTATGTATTACATCTAAGTCACAAAAGAGAGTTCACCATGTTGTTTTGAATTTTTACTATTGTTCTACTCAAATAGCAGAATAGTCTTGAGTTGAAAGACTGGATTCAACAACAATTGTACAATACTACTCCCGACATCCCCATTGGATCATGGATGCATAAGGTGAAGCATTACCATCACATTCCATACTATTCTCAAGTATGAACCCACACATAATTCAAGGTGTAACCATCGGGTTATAGCAAACTAGGATTTCAACAATAGTAAAAGAGTACTCCATGATTGTATTAGTCATTCAAGGACTATTCATACCTAATTACCAGCACTTAGTTATATTAAAGCTAGGTATAACAAGCTATACCTCATTAGGGTTACATGTCAATACAATATGGTTATCATCCCTTCTATTCATATGAGTGAATAGGTAAGACTACCTTATTCAGGGTAAACCTCCATTTGTTCCATCATCATTCAACCCATATCACCATACCAAAATTGTACAATACTAAGATGGATTACTAGTATGAATGACTTAAACTATCAGACACCTTTAATTATCATATTGCTTGCACATGTACAACTGAGATCATATGTAAAACATATTTACATCCCTTAGTATACCTTCAACAAATTATACTTCTAAAAACAAATTCACATATTACTAAAAGCCATTATTTTCTCTTATATCTCTCCTCATTCATTACTACCTACTTTTTGCTACTTATCCTTCTCATTTTAATCATGTAGATTAAACATCCCTAAAATTGAAACATACAAGGTACGGATAGATTATTCATCATTCTTTCTATCACTGCAAGAATTTATTTCATATCGCACTGCACTCATATTGTATTTCACCTTTTGTTCAAAGCACACCTCTTATATTTCCAATCTATTTCTTATCATTTTCTCTGAATCATTTCCATATTGTTTATCTACCTTTCAGATTAGCTACCTTTAAACCCTGGATTACTTCTCATACTGCAAATTTCATGATCTTGTTTTATAGAAATGTAGTATTCTAGGTCAAATCACTAGTGACAACCCTTGAACTACTACAACTCTAAATATTCTAGGGTTTGGTCCTCATATTTAACATGATGTTATTATGAGATGACTTTATTCCCTTAATTTGAAAGTCAAACTTTGGATCTCACAATTTTTAGTAAAGTCTTCCTTATCTTATCAATTGAATTTCCTTTCTCTTACTTGGACATTCAGATAGATTACATTCTCAATTACCTTGCTAGGGTTTCATCATCATATTGTATGTCATTATAACATTCACTAGATTCTCTACCATGGTGGTTATGCATCATATATGATTCATTTTCTTATCACTTCATTCCCACATTACTCTAATTAAGGAAGATATGAAAGAGAAGATTATTCTGAGACTTAGAATTCTTATCTTCAAACATTCCCTTAATACATTTTTCGTATGTAGGTTTAATTAGTTATCAATAAGGATACTTGACTAACTAGCACTTGATTGAATCTCCTAACCTCTTTCTTCTATAATCTATATTACTCCATCATGTTTCAAACCCTTCCTTACTTTCCATAATCCTCTTACCATATACTACTCTTCCACCTATCATCTTTAACTTCAAATTTTTCCTTATGATCATGTTGCTTATTCATGTGTATGATCATGTATACCATGTTGCACATATTTCTTTTTATCCTTCTACTAATGTGAAGTTGAAATTCTAAATAAATAATCTCTCTACTAGTTTCAACTCATGTTTAATACATTACATATCCTTCATTTTAAATCAAACGTCTCATGCATGGGTCAAAATTAGTATCTCTTTCAATAAAGTTTTTCCCTCCTGAATATACTCTACCTTTGTATGATTTATTCATTGATTAAGCTACACTTTTGTTCTACTTTTAGAAACTAGTTTTTTTTCTATAGAGACTTGGAATGCAAAGGTAGTAAGGATGAATGTATTAACTTCACTATAAAGGTATACATTCCATGCTCTCAATGATATCATAACCCTCATTCCTTAATCAAGCTCATCATTTCTAACATTTTTCTTTGTTTCCACTAAGTTTCTTATCCTAGTCTAATGATTTACATGTTCATCTAATTATATTTACTTTAACTCTTATGAAGACTCTTCAATTCTATGTAATTATTGTATACTTAACTCTTTTCTTCTATTTTCCCTTTGCTTTAGAGTACATAAAAGCATTGTACTCAATTATATGATCCATTCCTCATGATGATTCTTACTATCTTTGCCCTTACATACTTTCTCATATATTTTCCATATTTCATATTTAAAGTTCATATAATACTAATCATTAAACTTAATATGAACCTTATGTCATGTTCCTTTATTCCCAATTAAGGGTTTCTCATATGAGGCCCCAAAGTTGGATCTGAGATATCAGTTCCAACTGATTCTTAGCTATTCTAATCTTTCCCATATGTTTCAACATCTTAGTGTATGTACATTCTCACTATGATGTGGGTCTAGTTTATCTAGAGTCTACTCTTATTATATTTTCAATAGGAGTCATTAGATCGTAGTAACACACCCTGCCAGCCAGACCAGGCCAAACCTGTAGTCCTGAATCCAAGATCTACTCATGATTAACTAACTCCTATTAATCTTAAACATGTGGAAAAAAATATCCACTTAGGAAAGCTCATTCAAAGATCATTTCTAGTTTAATTGATACAAAGAATGTAATCAATAAATGCTACAACTGTATAGTGTACAACAAATCTTAAAGACCCATATATATTTTAAACTACTAAATATCCGAATTCAAACATATAAGAGCATTTCTATTCATCTCCACTAAAACAACAATGTGAAATGAAAGTTCAATCTCATTTTATATTTATGCTCTTAATTCATGTTACTTATCTTGTTTCTAACCCTAATATTTCTAGGGTTCCTCTCTATCCCATCCTTCCACTGTATTCCTGGCCAGGGTATACATGAAAGAATAGACAAAGTAGCTTGATACTGGTTGATCCAAGTACTCAGATACTGGACCAGGATATCCAAATACTCAAATCCCCAGAGCTAACATCATAACATCTCCTATCTGCCACACTTATGAATCTAACTTACTAACTTAATGGTCCCTGACAACTCAGCCTAAACTCTAATACCAAATTGTTACACCCCGATCTCACAAGTACCACTAATCATGAGATTAGGGAATAAATTGAGGATTTATCGTAATGCAAAGATGACCCTTAACCTTTTTCTTTCTTTCTTCATTTTGTTTCTCACATGCAATCACATAAACTAACTTTACAAGAGAATCTAAACATTGATTTCTCTAATCTGATTACAACAGTAAAAATGCATGTATAAACATTCATTATGTTTCCCATACTTTAAACACATAAAACATGCTGATTTTCATATATTGCTAAAAGAGGAATAATGTTATACACCATCATTTACAACTCTCTCATATTTCTTTACAAGGACCTAGAGTGACAAGGACCGACTGAACTTAACTATACTCAGACTTAACTCTTGTAGCAGATCTACTCTGATGCAATGATATCTTCAATCCCTATGATTTCCCTAAAAATTTTGAGTAGAGGGGTGAGCCTACACGCCCAGTGAATGAGTAAAGCAATAATACAGTCTCAAGTACTGAATCAGACATTTATCATTCTTGGATAATTGAAATAAAACAAGATAATAATTTCAAATTTAAAAGACTAGATATTTAAAAACTTACTAATAACATTGAAGCCTACATCATTAGAAATAAACAAGTATGGAAATATGATCCTCACTATATTCCATATTACATTTAAAGAACAACTACTGTGAAATTGAAATCAAATCTTTCTTAACTCTTCTTACTTATAAGAAACTCTTTAAGCTTATATTATCATATTTTAGCTTATTCCCTGATCATATGCAGTGTACTCTACATATGAAGAATCGTAACAAAATATGATCTCACCGTACAAGACTTAGCTTAAAACCTGGGAACCTAAGACTAAAACTAAATGCGGGTATGCTTGACTCGAACCATGACGTCTGACTAAGGAGGCTAAACCGTTGGTCTTTAATTGAACCTATCCTTCTAGGCTGAGTACATAGGTGGAGGGTCTGAGATGCTCTATGGGCCTCATCTTGGTACGCTCTGTGGGTACCTCTAGGTTACCATCAGGATCTCCGGTTCATGTTGGGTAACCTATCTTCTATTAGGAGACTTCCTCAAGGGCTTTGTCTCCCCACACGCTCTGTGGGTGTGTTCCGATCCCCGTATTCTGGTCACTCCTAGGGTGGATCATTTCCTCCCTATAGGGCAGACATCCGTAGGGAATCTACGGTGTTCAGGGAACCTATGTCTATTATCACTGTTACTTTGATTATATCTTTCTCTTAGACTGATCTCATTTAACTCTGTATATTAATGACTAGTCAGACTATTGAATTGAAATCACTGATGATACTGAACTGAATGGTTAACATATTGTTTACCCCTTTCTCATGGTTTCTCCTTACTCATGCACATATCACATTTCTCATGTATTCAAACATATATCATGTCTACTAATATAAATATTCTCATTCAACATTTTTCACATTTATGCATGGCATCGATAACATACCTATCTATGGAATGTCATATCTCTCCACTTGCAATAGAATAACAACATATGCATTTCATGACAAGTATTTGAGTTAGAAAATCCAAATCTCATAAACAAATAATATATCAATATAATATAATATTCAGATAAAATCCCACAATATCCCATGAATCATTTCAATCAGCCATTTACTACTAAATTAGATATGTATACTTGTAAAAGCATACTAGATTGGGTTTCCATCTATTCACAAGATATGTATTGTGAAAATCAGAAACTCTATTTGTCCATATATCAAATCAAAGAGATCAAACATGTACAATTATATGCACTAAGAACATAAGTAAGATCATATAAGCATAAATCCAAATTTCGGCTATAATGTTGTTCAAGCACCCGAATAACTTGAAAATTCAGATCTTCAGAAGATTCTCAATAAACTCCTTAATTCTGTAGTATTTAAGATACATGGATATCTATATCCATGTCATCATATAAACATTTTCAGATCATAGTTGGGACAAGAATTGAAGTATTCTATAAACTGAATTCAAGAACAATTCTTTTCATTTATTGTCATCTAGGGAGAATTCAAGAATATAAATTAAAGCCATCTAATTGAGTATAATTGATTGAAATATTCTTTTACCCACTCACCCTAAGCTATAAAATAGCTTAAAAGCGTATCCCATATCTGAAAATCTCAAATCCATATCAAAACCCTAGCAATCGCCTCTTTCTTTTTCCTTTCAATTCGAAAACCCTAGAAATGAGGGATTATTAAGAAATAGTGAGAAAAGGGGAAGTTTTGATACCATTTTGGATCAAATTAGAGGAGGGACGGAATCTTGACATGTGGGAGAAGATTCACCATTAAAGTTAATGCAAAGAAGCTAAACTAACTTGATTTCATCATATCTCGAATAGAGAAACCCTCAATCAGCAATTCCACCACTTTCTCCTCTCAAACCCTAACTCTCTCTCTCTCTCTTTAGGATTTCATTTATCTAGAATGAATCACAAATTATGAGAGCTACTTGTGTGTTAGGTTGACCATATAGAGCAATTGAGCTGCTTGGTTGAATTGCACATTGACCCCTCACTAAACTTTTTCTTATTTCAGTAGATTTTTCTGTCATAAAAAAGTTACTGTAATTCATGTATTTCAGAGATCAAACCTTCTCCAAAACTTATGAAAATTTAGCATGTTATGTAGAATTGAGTTAGAAAGCTTTAGTTAAAATTTGAGATCATTCAAATCTTCCAATAAATAATTAAAAATAGAATAGTGCACTACTATACAGAATTCTATAGGAATGTTAGTTGAAGAGTAAATGCCCCAGAACGGCCATGCTAGCTGCCACGGCCATGCTAAGATGGACCCAACATGGCTGTGTTGCTTACCATGGACGTGGTGCATTGGTTTCATCAGATTTGAGTACAAAAGTTGGTCAACAATTCAATTCTTTCAAAACGGTCGTGTGGCCTAGAATGCCATGCCATGACCCACCACTGGCGTTCTATCCTATCCTTCAACTACCATTTTCATTCTCCTTTACATACCTCTCTCATTCCTCCCCAACATGAGCCTATTTGGTGAAAACCCTAATTTCAGTCGACTAGGGTTTATATTTTCTCAAACCCTAATTATACAAAGAGATAACATACTTGGGGTTCTCATTAGGTTTAACATATCATGATTGAGATATCATCATTAATCATGTTTAAGTAATTATCAATCTAGTAAAGTATGTAATCATCCAAATAAACTCTAACTTACTAAATAAGCTCAGATACAGTCATAACACATCGAATGAGACATTTTTCATGTATGATGGACTATATTAGTTGATGGTTATGCAGTGGCATAGCCACATGCATGCATGGGTGGGAACATGCTCTATCCATTCTTTCCAAGATATACATCATTTCATACACATGTACCATAGATTCTGGAAAATGAGGCAGCTATTCCCCTACAGCGTGCCCTACCCATTCAACTATTGCATTGAAGCGCCCACCCCTTCTCTAAATTTTGCCTGTTCCACTAGTCGTATGAAGTGTAGTTAGGTTATATAATGATATTATATGAATTTAGCTTCTATGTGTTAGAATATTTTTGAAAAAGATTCCATGTGATGATATATATTAAAAGAGATCTAATGTATGTGCATTGTTATTTCACATTTATAAAAATGTTTATTTTTCTCCCGACAGACAACTCATTAGAAACAATGTCAACATGGATATAATGAAACCACATATTTTGATGACAAATTGCATGTGAATATGATCTAGATAAATTTATGTTACTATATTCCATATTCTTTTTTATATCTTACTGTCATACATGTAGTCTTTGTTTATTGTTATATGACAAGGAATGAGAAAAATAATACAAATATAATTAAACATTACCCTAAAATGTCACTACTATCTGGTTTATTGTCTGCCTCAAACTTGAACCTAATAGTATTTGTCATTCATGTCACTACTTTTAGCTGGGCATTATAGTGGAAGTCATATAACTAGCATGGAAACAATAAAATGGTTGATGTTTATCAAATGACCAATCAGACGTGAATCAAATGACTTAGATTTTGTACAAGTCTCGAAAGAGTTAAAAGGAAATTAAAATGGAAGTATATCTTTCTCTAGTATATTCCATATTTCTATGGACACCACGTCCTATCTTTCTACTCTAAAAGAAAGCCAAAATTGTGATTCATAGTCTGGATGGATTTTTCTTTTGAATTTCATCTTATCATTTTCACTAAATTTTTATGAATATAATTCTTCCTTCACATCCTTGTTTCTCTCTCCATTGATTATTAGATCAAATCTTATTTTCATCAACACCCCTACAGAATGTTATTTTCATCTTTACCTAGAACACAGTCATACTTCCACACTTATTTGTGACTTTCATCTCCTACTATCCATCTCACTTATATATGGAAATCTTTTTCCCTTCCTATGATTTTACATGTAATAGGGGTGAAACATTTACCTCAATTTCTTGCATTATACAGTTAGAGTACATGCCTTTTAAAATGAACACAAGTTGCAATACATCACTCAGGCAAATGTTGTTATAAATATATGAATTTTCATTGGATACATGCTACATTCGTTGAGAGAAAATGTAATATGAGATCCAATGCACAAGTTGATAAAATCTCAAATTTGACATTTTATTTCTGAAAAATGTTATTTACATGGTCGATTTTAGAAATAGACAGTAACAAGTATTTGTTGATGCTAACTTATTTTTAGAGAACCTATCATTTGTTCCTTATGTCCAATGTCATATCCTTATTTCTACATCTATGTTGAGATATCATGCCCTAGTTATAGGTTTCTTCTTCGACTTCTAGCAAGTATATCAAGTGGGGTTATTCTCAATAAGTTTTATATGTGATGTTGATCTTTTATCTTGAAAATTTTATCTATGGAAAGCCTTACATTTATGTTTTTTAGGATATGGATATACCTATGTGATAAGATGGAACAAATAATAGTTATAATAGTAAAGTCTTTACACTCTATTTTGCAAGCCTTAGTTAAGAGTGAAATACACATCATCTTTGCAAAATTAAAGTGTTATTATCTAATTCGTTTTATATCCGGTTGTTCTATTAGGACTTCTCTCCAATACATGATTTGTAATGCTTCTAGTTTAAGTCACTCTCAGGATGCACATATGAAGCTTCACACAAGTACATGTTGGATTTAGATTGTTTCCCCTTGGCATGAAACAAGTGAAATGTTATTGTTATATGTATTCAATGATTGAGCATTTATTTTTGCAACATGAATGAGTGTAAAAACTTGTATATCATACTTTCTTTTTATCTATCATATATACTTGATTACATTTGGAGGTTTTAATTGAAGAATGACATTTCACACTAAATGTGGAATTTATAGATGATAATTTTATACATATTAGATTATTGGTTATGAGTTTCTCTAAATTTGTTACAATTTCATACATTTCTTATTAGAATATTTATTGTTCATATACTACTTTGGTGAAAAATTGGATAATATTTACCAAATATTTTTACGCATGCAAAATCTATATCTCTAAAAAAAATTCCTTGGACCAATGTTTTATGTTGTAGAGGATTTTAGTCAAATATATACATTTAATCATTCAGGCATGTCACGTGATCTTATTTGTTCACCTAAAACTCTCTCTTCGACAGATGAAAAACTAGATCAAGCTCTCTGCAAAATAGATGACAGTTTGACATCGGTGCTTTGTCATGAATCTCTTCACATCACATTGTTAGTGTTGTAAGGAATGCGACCCGAGAGGGGATCCACTCCTTACCTGTACGAGTAATAAACCTTCTCAATATAGACTTATCAAAAGTATATAGGGAGGTGGTAAATTTATATTTCTCAAATGGTATGATATACAAAACTATATGATTCAATAGTAATGGAAATTTTAACTAATTTCATTAACAAAAATTATCCATGTATAAAGTTCCTCACCAGTAAGAGTGGCATACATGCATGTGAAGTTACAAAATTATTTTCCTAAAATTCATGTGAGTTTGAGATTTGGTATGGTCTAAGAAATATCAACAATATATGTTTGACTACAATCCCAATATAAAATGCTTTTTTGAATGTACTCAAGTTTTTGTACCTATTATAACATACATTTGTAATAACGTGTTCTATCTTTGAAAGGTTACCATGACATATTTCAGTTGTGACTCTACTAGCCATCGATGTTTCCATAATACACATTTGTGGTTGGACCTTGAATAAAGATGCAATCATATTTTCATGAAACTTATGTTTTTCATGTGAAGAAACCAATGCATTTACTTTGGCAAAGGCAATTCAAATGTATAGTATTAGATAGTAAGTTCCATCGATGCCATATTAATTTCATAGTTTGGAACTAGTCTTCTTTTGTGAAATTTGAGTACTCCCTACATCTAGTGTCTATAGGATTATACATGTGTGGCCATCACATAAAAAGAGAAAAATGAACATGGGAGAAAATGTAAGGGAGTAAATTCATTGAGATGATAGACGGGCAAGAAGGAATAACTATGAGGGAGGGAATAAAAATAATAAATAGGAAAAGAAAATTAAAATTGAGATACAAATTTGTGTATCTCATCTATCTACATAGGATGGATGGACATAAAATGATTTAAGTTTGACTTCTTTAATGAGAAAAAATGTTATACATGTAAACTGAAATCAATTTGATATATAGAAGCATAAATAGTATACTTGTACTTATTTTCATTAAAAGTTCAGTATATGAAAATGTAGGTTAAAATAGAAAACAAAATATAACCATCTATTATTACAAAAAAATTACACTATTGTCTATATAATAATAGAAATATTTTTTTACTAAATTAGGCCAATGATAAATTGGTATATGGAGGTCTAATAGTGATATACAACTGAGTAGTAAACCAATTTATAGAAAGGAAATATTAAATGCTCTTTCAACAAATATCTAGCATGATCGTTGGGTGCTGCTATTCCAAAAGATAAGAGATATCATGTTGATGCCAGTTTAGGATGTTGTATCTGACCTATTGGTGGGTAGACTAGTCTAGAAAGTTTTTTAATGGGACAATGACTTCCTCATTATATATGTTCTTGATCCTGTGGTGTACCCTATTACCAACCTAGCACAACCTTCCAATTTTGATGAGATGGATATCTGGGTTTGGACGATGACTACTAATGGTGACTTCTTTACTAGATATGTAAATGAAATTGTGCATGAGGGTAAGGAAGAAAACAATTTGGCCACAAGAAGATCATTTGCAAGGTTGCATCTCTTGGGAAATTTAGAATGTTTCCATTCTTGATAAATTATGATTCATTTATGGCTAATGTTAGTAGACATTATAGACACTTGACTAACAATACAAAGTGTGGGATTTGTCAAGGCATGATGGGGTTTTACTTCATGTCCATAGAGATTTTACAAGGGTGAAGCTGGAGTGGAAGATGTTGGACTTGGAAAAGAGCTTCCATAACATATACATGGTGTCAAAGGACAAGTGGATGAAAATGAATATGAAAGTAAAAAAAACAACATCTAAATTTTATTTTAGTATAAGTTGTTGGGAAATATGGAAAGGATGAAATAAGGAGAGTTTAAAAAGTTATCTGTGTGGTGGAACAATAGTGTATTGAAAGAAAGATGAAAATTATTGCTAAGGCATTTTTCAAGACAGTTTTTTGCTACATTCTTATGTCATTTGCTCCATAGAAGGGATAGATCAAGGGTAACTTTAAGACAATAGAGAAAAGGATCTCATTGGTAGTAGATGTAATTTTGTATTATCGTATGGGTACATGGTGTAACATCCCAGGTTTTGAGGCCTAAGATAAAATGATCTTAAAAGGAATGATCAAAATACCTATATGACCAATGTGCACCTCCTTTTCAAGTAGCCCATCACTAAGACTCTATGGTTAAGCATGTTTAGCCTAGAGTAGCACTAAGATGGGTGATCACTTAGGAAGTTGATTTTGTCTTGCACGTGAATGAGGACAATGCTTGCAGTTTAGGCCAATGGTGTTATGTGGGGCTCATTGTTATTCTTGAAACTATACTAGACGCTTAGAAAGTTGACTGAAACATTAAAAATGGTATCAGAGTTGGTACCCCTCCAGTAGGTGGAGCTCACATGGATATATGGCATGGCGGTCTTGAGCTGTTCGGTCTAGACATATGTTGGAAAGTACTATCCAGAGTGATGTAGACACCCTTGTGTCGATAGTTGGGATCATAAGCTGGGTGCACATTGGTCATTGTGGGTCTACACTAAAATTAGGAATGATTATGAGGCCTTATAGTTGAGCCTTGATGAGGACATTAAGAATCTAAGTGGGGGATACTATAATGTCTCATGTCTTGTGGCCTTAGATAAAATGATCTTAAAAGGAATGTTTGGACTACCAATATCACAAAGGTGAACCTCCTTTTTGGAGAGTCCATCACTAAGAACTCTATGGTTAAGCATGCTCAACCTAGAGAAGTAGTAGGATGGATGTCCAATCAGGAAGTTGATTCTGACTTGCGTGTGTGTGAGACAAAGCATGTAGTTTAGGCAAATGGTGGTCTATGGGGTCAGGCATCATTCCTAAAACTCTACTAGATCTATGGATAGGAAACCCACATGTTACAGATGGTAAGGTGGATGGGGAAGAACCAGACATACTCTTTCAATCTAGGAGGGGAAGACGTTGGCTAGTTTCCTAGCTTTAGAGAAGGCTTGGGGAACTAGATGGTGAAAAGTTGTGGTGGAATTAGACGAGAAACATTTCCTTGACATAGTTTTAGGTGTTATTGATATGTGCCCTGCGCAAGGATGACACACACAAATAGATATGTTCCCCGTGCAAGGATGACACACACAAATTTATATGTTTCATGCAGTGATGGCTTGTGATAGCTGAGTACAAAACCTAATGAAGAGGAGCTACTCAATCCATATCGCCCATGTGAATCAAATCCAAAATCATGATGAATATTCTTTGTCTGAGAGGAATCTAAGAACCAAGTAGGAGTGGAAGTATGTTCTTCTACATAAAGAGGTCTCACAACAACATGGATACCTTTCAGTCACATTTTAGGTAATTTCATTTATTTAAATTTCCTCAAAGTATGTTCTTGCATTGGAATGTTTTATTCAAATGTCTATGTATATACTAGAACAATACTTAAGAAAAGAACCCAATTATACTGAATATTATTTTGTTTAATTTCTACACTTTATAATTTTGTCATTAATTTTATTTTTTTATTGATTCCCCTTAATAATTTTTCCATAATTAGCTGAATTAGATTCTAATTATCTATTTTATTAAAAAGAAAACATTTCTGAACTGTCATGTTTCCATATTTTGGCTGGCACTTCTGCCTAATATTGATCACCTGCCAAGTCAACTATAATTTCATTCATTGCCTCTTCACTTTTGTCGAACCCTATACAGATACTGCTAGAATTCCACATCAAACTTCCTTCCCTAATGATCTTATGTCTCGTCACTTGGATCCTTTTTAGGTCTTTCCTCATGTGGTCCCCCCGGTGATTATTAGAGTCATTGTCTGTAGCTTACCATGGAGAAACCATTAATAATGGAGGAATAATTGGGAATTATGGACTAGCCATCATATATAGTGTTGTATGCAGTGGAATAATTATGATGAGGAGGAAATGATTTGATTATTTGAATGACTTCTTCAGCCCCAATATGTAAGCCTTTGTCTCCTAGCACACTCCACTTCGTTCATCAGTTACTTTCTTATGTGTAAATGGTCCATTTCAAAATTAGCAAATAATTGTTATAGAAATATGGGCATAACCAACTGCTACACCTATTTGGGATCCACATTCTCCCAAAAACCTCTTCATTTGTCGAAGCATTCCTCTTCGTGATGCTTACTAAAACATAACATTTTCTCAAGTGATTTCCACTTTTTTAAGATTGACATATCATCATCTACTACAAAATTATTCATTATATATGAATCATTTAATCTTAAAAATAACTTTATTAGTTGACGTCATATTTGGTTATTATTTCATTCATTGAATGAGACATTTTCTCTATGATGCACTCTATTAGTTGGTTGCATTTAGTGTGTTTTGGTTATATAATGATATGATATTTAATTTGGCTTCCATGTGTTAGAATATTAATGAAAAGGATTCCATGTCATGATATGTATGAAAAGAGAGCTTAATATGTGCATATTATAATTTCACATTTATATGATTTTTTTGTTTCTGAAAGATAATTTGCCAAAAACAACATTATCATGGATATAATGAATATTTTGACCATATACTTTGATGACATATTATATGTGAATATGGTCTACATATATTTATGTGACTATATGCCATATTATTTTTTATATGTTATAGTTATACATGTACTCCTTGTTGATTGGTACATGAGAATGAATAAGTAAAAATAATAGAAATAGAATTAAACATTACCATAAATGTCACTACTATGTAGTGAATTGTCTTCTTCAAACTTGAACCTAGTTGTATTTTTCATTGGTTCTCTCTACTTTTATCTGGGCATTAAGTTCTATAGTGAAAGTCACCTACGTATGGTGGTCATTAAAATCCATATTAAATTTTCCCTCCATGAATGTAACATTCAATTTTAATAAAATGCATATATTTATCAAACAATTAACTTAGTGATAGATTGCAACTTGTATTTGTTTTAGAAGGCATGTACTCTAACTATATAATGCAAATATTGTATTAAAGGTTTGACCCCTATTACATGTAAAAGCATATGAAGAAAAAAGTCTTTCCTTCTTGAAGTGAGATGGATAATATGATATGAAAGTCACACACAAGTGTGGAAGTATAAATGGGTTTCACATAAAGAAGAAAATCACATTGTACATGGGGTTGAATGAAGAGAAGCTTATTGATCTAATAATTAATTGATAGAGAGGAAAGGATATGAAAAAAGAAATATGTTCATATATATATACTGAAAATGAAAAGATGAACTAAAAAAAAGTCCATCTTGACCATGAGTCTCAATTTGGCTTCCTTTTAGAGAAGAAAGGAAAGAGATGGTAGACATGAAAATATGTCTACTTGAAAAAAGTAGCCTTCCGCTAATATTTCCTTTTACCTCTATCAACACTTATACAAATCCATGACAAATGATTCACACCCGAATTGTTATTTTATAACCATCAACCATGTTATTCATTTCCCATGCACAAGTTAATAAATTCTCAAATCTGAGGTTTTACTACTCAAAGATGGGATTTAAATAATCTATTTATAATAGATAGTAACCAGTTTGTGTATGCCCACTTATGCTTGGGGAAACTATCATTTGTTCTATATGTCCAAATGTATCCTTCTTTCTACATCTATATTGAGATATCATGGTCTAGTTTTAGTTTTATGCATTTATTTTGAGTAGTTTTGCCAAGTGGGGATGATTCACAATGAGTTTAATATGTGATGTATCTCTTTTATCTTGGGTGTTATGTTTATGAAGGGGTATATGTTTATGTCCTTGAGGAAACGAATATGGAAGTTAGCTTTATGATAAGATGGTACAATAGGTTCTATATCATGTTGTCACACGAAACTATGATTAATAGTTGTGCTTCATGGTATAACATGTAATTTATAATTGTGTTCATGAGGATATTGAGGTGAATCATATCTCATACTGGCTAGGATTTCACCTTTTATACATACACTTTGTTTTGAAAAAGTTGGTTAAAGGAGATAATACACATTGACATTATAAACTGAAAGTGTTATTATCTGTTTCTATTTATATTCAAAGGTGGTCTTAGGAATTCTCTCTGATACACAACTTGTAAAGCTTCTAGTTGAAGTCACTCTCAGGATGCACAAATTAAGCTTCACACAAGTATATTCTGGATTTAGACATTGTTTTCCATTGCCATGAAATAAGTGAAATGTTATTGTTTTATGGCTTATTTTCTTAGCCCATTTATATTTTTAATGTCATTGAGTGTAAAAATGTATTTAGTACTTTCTTTGTATCAATTACATATAATTGACTGCATCTAGTAGTTTTAATTGAAGAGTGAAATTTTGACCTAAATTAAGAATGTTAAGATGATAATTTTCTACATAGTAGATTATTGGTTATGAATTATTTTAAATTGGACACAACTTCATACATTTCTTACTCGGATACTTATTGTTCATACACTATGTTGGTGCAAAATAGGATATTATTCTCCAAATATTTTGGCACATGCAACATCTACATCTCTAGTATATTTTTTCTTGGACCAATTTTTTATGTTTTAGGATTTTATTCAAATATGTTATGATTGATCATTCAGGAATGTCATGTGATCCGAATAAATGTTAATTCACTTAAAATCTCTCTTAGAAAATTGAAAAACTAGTTCAATCTCTATCTAAAATAGATGTTAATGTGATATTGGTGCTTTATCTTGAATGTCCCCACATTGCATTTTTAGTGTATTCTTCCACATAATGTAATTAAAAAAAGTATTACATTTCAACCTCTCCCATATATAAACTTTTTATTTGCACTGACTTTTTTCACAGTACATTATTATTGTATTCTTTCACACTATATGATTGTCAAAAAATCATCTATGTTAACACCTGATTCGTACAATTAAATATTACAAAATTGCATCAGAAAATTTAATAAAATCTTTTATACCAACAAACCTTACATCATTGTCATAAAAGCGTTACATTAGATTACTAAGTCATAGATTTCTATCTACTCTTTAAAAGAGACATCTCATGCACATATCTTCTAGGTCTTCTTTCATTACTTGCCCATGAGTTTCCAAAGGGAACAAAAACCACAAATGGGCCCCAATAAGAGATTCATGGGTCAACAAAGCTGGTAAAAAATCAAGTAAAGAAATATGAACCTATCTGCACATGATTTTTATGAAAAAATACAAAGGAATGAATAATATAGGTAATTATCAAAAGGTATAAATGGGTTATCAAATTCTTAAAGATTCAATAGCCAAATTTCGAAAATAGTCATTCACTTTTTCAATGGATAGAACAAGTCAATGTGTAGTTGTTGGGGAAGCCATGTGTTCTCTACTATGAAGAATGAAACCATACCAACTAAAATTCCTGATATACTGAGGGAGCCTATATCCTTTAACTCTACGAAGAGGCATGGAAGAGTAATTCCATTAAACAGGGGCACTAACCTGCTCTTTTCTAACATTTAAACATCATGCTACTATTTTCCAAGAATAAGTGTTGGTGGAATTCTAAAGAGATAGGCTAAGGTACACAAACAATTTTTGTCCAAACAACCTATCTAGTCTTGCATGCAATTAATGAGGGAAATAACATTTCAATATAAATAGAGATTCCATACATTTGATTCAAAAGTATCCAAAATTAAAAAAATTGAAGTAAATTTCCAAAGTTTTCATGATCAAGATTTTAACATCTTCAAGAGATTATGAATAGATATATTTACAATTTTGGAATAATATGATTATTATTGGCTTGGAATCAATTGATATTAACTATTATTTTGTTATTCATGACTAATGGTTTCCATCTAGGAGTTCTATTCATATTTTCCATTACTCTCATTTCTAGGGTTTCTATCTTGGTTTTATATATATGTGTATATATGTATATAATATTACATAATCATTTGCTTTGTTTAGTTTTCTCTAGTTTAGACCCCAAAATGATATTTAAGTTACGTGTGTCTAATTATATTTAGTCATAAGGCTCAAAGATGTTCATGTGCCACTATTCACTTACTAGGAATTCTACATTCAATTCAACATACCTTAATGTATGGTAATAGTATTTTTGGATCTCTATTATGTTCCTAAATACAAATAGAATCTAGAGAACTATAATAGAAAGTTTTCATACATTGTTTGATAGATACCATTTATACATTTCTACTAATATCTCCACTACTTATGTAACCTAACTATGCAATGTGAATATAATATCATCTATCTATATGTATTCATAAGCGTATTTCTTGTACATAGTATAAGCTAGTCTTAGTGATATCATATATTACTTGTCAACAAGTAAATTTTTTTGAAATTTAATAATTTTTATTTAGCAATAATAATATTTTGATAGTCTTCCTTAGATAAATGACTAATCATTCTCAATTGTATATTGTTTCTATTACCTTATGTAGATCACCATGAGTTAATCATGTTATATATGGTCTTTCCACTAAGAATTCTCAATTTCATATTGTTTCTATTACCTTATGTAGATCACCATGAGTTAATCATGTTATGTATGGTATTTCCACTATTTATAAAAATACTTGCAATATAGTAATTTGATTACACCACCTTCTCCAAACTAGTATCACTACATGGAAACATGTATGTACTGATACGGTATGATAAGATGACCAACCTAGGTTATTCACCAAGGTATATATTTTGATTTCCATTTTTAATACTAAAGTCTAAAGTATATGAACTTTGTAACTTACTAGTTGCAGCAAGTCCTTCAAACCTTCATGATTGATATTTTGAGGGAGCCTAGGAGATAGAGTGTGATTCAGACTCTCCCTCTCCCCCTCTCTCTCTCGAATCATTGTCAAAGTCATAGGGGTTTTGATCTAGTATCTTGTAGGGATATGTTGGTCATCTAGAGAATCTAGAGTAAGGAGTTCAAGTTATCTCCATAGCTTGGCTGGTTTCATTCTAGCAATGAGTTAGTCTAAACTTGGAATCAATCTCCATGGATGCACCTCTGAAGGGGTTTTTCCAGGTCTTGTAGAGAAGGTTTAGTAGATGTCTTGTAGGTGTCGTCATGGGTAATGTGTGTGTGTGGTTATGCCTTTCTCATCGCACCTTCTTAGCCTGACCGAAGATGCACTTGGTGGTATTAAGGGTAGAGAAGGACGTGACCGGGACCAGCATGTCATAGGTTTGTAGAGGAGAATATCAGACATTGCAACACTATGGTTATAGGCTCAATGCAAGGTGGTGATGTTGCAAGTCACTGGGGGTTTGTGTTGTATGCCATATTTCCTCAATTTTGGTAGACTCTGTCTGGCCTTAGAAGCCTCCGCAAAATTAGTGAGATCTAGTAGGTCTCCTAAAGGTTTCACATCCTTGATCTGGGATCATGGAACATTGGAGAGAGAAGTCAATGAGGGTTGAGATGGTTGTGTATTAGGGTCTCCCAGAGGAGGAGATGTTGGCCATTAGCAGTGGCCATTGGAGATCATTTGACATAAGTGTGAGGGATCTTAAAGGACTAGGTAGGGGTACTTAGAGTCGAGGGTTGGTAAGGCATGTCTATTGGTGGTGAGGCTTTTGAGTTGTGATGGGGGATGATGAAAAAATAGTTTATATGATGTCAAGTGCTCTTAGGGTTCCAAGGGTTTCTAAACATCTATAGGGAAGGGGGAGGTTGCTTGCAACACATTAGATCTGAAAATGAGTAACGGCATAGCCCTTTTCAAGTTTACAAAGTTTGATCATTAAGACGCTAACCAGGGCTCAAAGTAACATATAAAGGCTTTTTGAAGATGAGAGGTTTTTCTTGTGAGAAGGATGGAGGTCGACTCATACATTGTATCACTCACTGAGGGAGAAACTTCCCATCTCATTTTGTGTAGACATGACTAGGTTCACAAAGATGAATACAGTGTTCCATTCTATTTTCTAATATAGGCATCCAAGTTTCTATTTATGGGCATAAACTATATTTACTTTGGATTATCTTACAATTGTACAACTCCCATGTTATGTAAGCAGTTACTTATAGATTTTAACCACTTTGACATTTCCACAAAATTAAATTATAAAATGCTAACAATAATAATGTGATTTGACTAAACTAATTGTAACATACTCATTATTTTAGCACCTTAATATAATTTATTAAGAACATATAATTCATTGTCACTATTTTATATATGTATCATTATGTCTAAAGAAGATGAATATAAGAAACTAAAATTGTTCCTATTTAAAAATAACGGTTAATAACAGGAGACCCCAAAATTCAAGATTTTGTTACCTTTTCATATTTAGTTATTGAATACGTATGATCTTCTGTGTGTTAACTCATATTAATTAAATTGATCACTTAACTCAAAAAATAACTCCACTAGAATATTCTTGACCCCAAATTAGATAAATAGGCAAAATTAGACTCAATCCGATGTTGTTTGATGGGGCAAAGTAATTTCACAAGATAACAACAATAATGGTAAGAAAATGATTAAGATTGTCAAAATCCTTATTGTTACTATATATATAGACTCTTCTGAGCCATTGGATGTGAATGCTAGATGAATTCAGTTGATCACAACCATCCATGCCAGCTTCAACCTCAGTTCATGATGGATGGGACTCCTATTCCCGATCCTCTAGGGATTTCTCCCTATGTTAATGATGGTTTTCAAAACTAACTGCATGCTGCATTCAAGAAATCTCTATGCATCAAATAACACCCTTTATGAACACTAGTTTGCATCAAGGAAGAAACACACAAATTTGATCATCCTTCTTCCCGATGAGTTTAGTGGAGGAAATCCCCGGTGAGGCCATTGCTTTGGACCTTGAAAATCTTCTCTCTACCCACCAAGTCATACAACGACCCTCAATTTCATAGATCTAACCCCAACCAACTCCATCCAATTCCATCCACGTTGTCGTTATCCATTCTCACATCACCTGCCTTCAGGCATCCGTTCCTACACCATGTTTGAGAACCCAAAAACTTGAGACAACTCTCGATTTTGACCAGGATCCATTGAGGTGACCAGTTGACAAAACCACACCAGTAGATCAACATGGTGATTTCCTCAGAGGAGTTCCTAACACTCATGGCTTGTAAGAATAGGTCAATAGGTGTTTATGAAATCCTTTAAATACTTTTAACTTATTTTGGGTCAACTTTCATAGGTATGTCACCTACCCTCCCTTCTCGCGTAACCCATCAATCCTTCTTCATTATTATGTTCTATGTTTTCAGGTGTTTATATCTTCTAGTCATTGCCATGACCATTACAACTTCCCTGTCACCTGGTGTTCGGCTCGTGATCACTTCCTTTATGCATGCCTTAGCCTCACATCTAATTTTCCCATTTTTGTCCCCACCTATAGGTTATCCCTTATTTCTCCAGAGTCCTAGTGTCATGACCTGGAGAGCTTTATCACTCAGGTCATTCACAATGTGTGTGTGAGGACTCCCCAGTCTATTCTCATCTGCTAACTTGTTTCCATGCTCTAGTGATAACAATCATAATCAACCCGATCTCACATTGGGAATAACCAATGGAACCTCTTCACCTTGACATAGTTTATTGAACAAAAACAAATCCATGACAGACATGTGTGGTTTCATCTCTTTCCTTTGAGGTTTTGGCCACCCCTTCATAGTTTTATTATGATCGTTAACATGATAATTTACATGGTAAGTTGCACACTAGCATAAAGTATCACCTGAGGAGGAATATATGTATATCCAACTAACAATTTATGTATCCCATCACCCAATTCTTCTTCCTAATGATTAATCTAATTAAACTTAACCTCTATATTTTCTATAACCATATGATAGAACTATGCTATGGCACTTCTACAAATCCTATATAACCTCACTGGTTGGAATCACTAATCCAATGTCCAATACTTATATCAGTGATCTTGACCAATTGTGTTTGAATGAACAACTAGCTGAGTCTTGACCATAATAACCCTAACTAATTACCACCTAGTATGTCACTAAGTAATTATAGCACTCGCCTGTATGTTACCACTGATTATGATGTTAAGATACTATAATTCTATCTTATTCATAAGTCCTAAAATTGAAGAATTTATGTGATACGAATATAGACATAATGTGTGAATCTATGTGATTTAAATCATAACTCTTCCATTTATTTTGAGAACCCATACATGAATCTTTATATCTTTATGGATACATACAAAGGATAATATAAGTAAATCGTAAATCATTGTTAAAAGGTAGAGTCAATGAGTTAACGTAGGAAGAAGTAAACGTGATCAAAACCCTAACTGTAACTCATGTAACACAACTACTATAGAGGGAAAGATAACACACCCTAGTATTCCCCATAACATAAGATCATGTGCATGATACTAAGATTCACCCAATAGTCTGATATGTGTACCTCATAACCGTAGTTGAGAATATCATGAATCCTAGAATCCTTTGTTCAATGAGAATACCTGAGATCTGATACAACCTTTTGGTTTTCAGGAGAGAAGTAGATCTAGTTTCAAAGAAAGCGGTGTGAAGAGGGTTTTAGCTTATAATAAATAAGTGGGGCATGTCCTTTGAATTCATATTATATAATTTCAACTGATATTCTAATTATCCTTCTTAGAATTTCTCACTAGAAGTGTAGTCTAATGTTCAGGTGTAGAATGCTTTCCTTACAGTATAGTAAAATTTCCACCTTAGATAACTCGTACCTAAATTTTATTATGTATCACTTTAAAGTTATCCATGTCAATTATTAGAACTCATAATATATGATTACAATTTATTTTAGAATTTAAATTACTTACAATCATTTCGAATTTAGAAATTCATTCAAAATATGAGATCAGATACAAATTTTTATTTCAAACTCATCAAATTTCTTTACTAATTATGTTTTAGAATTCAAAATAGAATTTATAATTTAGATTGTGAGAACAAATTACATACTTCAGAATTCCTCTCAAATTGATGAGATACAGAAATATAATAGAATAAGAGTAAGAAATAGAAAAAGAATAAAAAAGAATAGAAAATGTCACCAAAACACAATCTATATTATATAATAAGTCCTCACATAATAGAAGTTTGAGGTACATAGAATAGAAGGATTTTATGTCATAGAAGGTGCATTGCACCATAGAAGGCACTTGTTTCCACACAATAGAAGGCACCTCAGTGTTACCAGAAGGAAATTATGCCACAGAAGGTGTGTTGCACCATAGAGGGCACATAATGTCACAATGGAGGACTTATTGTATAATAGTGGCCACATAAAGATAAAATATATAAATTAAACATGTTTACTTAGTGTATATTTAGTTTTTACAATGCAATTATTTCCTTCTAGTTATTAGAATTCAAAGCCACTTATTCTAACCTAGGTTTTCCTTTGTGCATGGGTGGGGACGAGATATCCAAACATGAGGAGTAGGAGAAAAAATAGTACTAAGAGACTTTGAGCACAAATATAGAGAAGGATAAGATCTGGTGGAGTGCCAACTATAACATGATCCTTAGATTTATATATTCAACTATATGTTTACAATGTTTAGAACTTAAGCTATAGACTTTGTCTCAGGATGTTGAATGAGTTTCTGTGATCTAGCCTTAATGTTTCCTTTTGTAAGAAATGATGAGAATATTTATCATTTAAAGTTATTGTGATTGGTTATATTGTTGTTATGTATGCCGATTTTCAATAATGCCCCCTTTAATGCATGAATTATGGATAATTAGATGTTGGTTGATGTGCATTTGTGCACTTAGACAGGTGTTACAGTATGGTATCAGAAAAACATTATAGTTGGCCACCAAATGGATTCTCATGTTCTTACTTTAGATTACCCCATGAAAAACCAACTAAGGGTAGACTTCAGAGTAAGAAATATAACTAGTAGCCCTAGTTATAGAAAAAGCATGTAAAGATACTATACACTGAAATAGGGGTATATATAGATGACAAAATTTTAGATGAGGACTATTTTAATGTGCCTATAGGATTTTTAGACTTTTATGTTAAATATAGAATTGCATATATCATACTTTCTCTATTTACCACATGCTTGTGGTATGGGACACAAGCTTATGGGATTTTATGGAGAGAATGTCATGTCCATAATAGCATGTTAGTCTAGCCCTTTTAAGTTCATGTGGTATGGGACATTTGCACTATTGAGGTGCTAAAACAAGTGTGATAAGATATGTCACCTTTACATATAGGACAGGCTGACATGCATCCAATGGTGACAAAAGAAAATTAGAGTCAACATTAAAAGTTTGAGACATATAGTCACCTAAAACTTGTTAGATATAGAGTAAGACAAAATGCATATAAAGGTATATATTTTGACGTAGATTAGTAACTTTGTTTTAAGTGAACCGTAACACTTATTGAGCCCTAGAGAAGAGGGAATCTAGAGTCTTTTCCATGATAGATAGTGAAGGTATAATTCATATCTCCAAATTTATTTATAATATATGCACATGTTTCCTGATAATGATAGCCATGAGAATATCATACCATAGGTATGCAAATGAGCTATTAAGGAAATATTAGAAAGTTAGTGTACATAGAATATGTGAAAATATAAGGTGCGTAGACTTATCAAATTTTGAGGATGTAATTTATTTAAAGTGGGTAGAATTGTAACATCCTAATGTTTTTAGCACCTTAATATAATTTATTCATAACATATAATTCATTGTACCTATTTTTTAAATGGGTCACTATGTCTAAATAATATGAATAAAAGGCAATAAAATCTTCCTATTTAAAAATAATGAGTAAATAAGAGGAAACCCAAAAATTCAAGATTTAGTTACCCTTAGATATTTAGTTATTCTACACTTATGATCTTATGTGTGTTATTTCATATTAATAAATTTGATCATGTAACTCAATAAATAACTCCATTAGGAAATTCTAGATCCCAAATTAGATAACTGGGTAAATTTTGGATTCAATCGGGTATTGTTTGCTTGACAAAGTAATTTCACAAAATAATGGCAATAAGGGGTAAGAAAATAAGTAGAATTATCAAAATCCTTATTTTTACTATGGAACTAGACTCTTCTGAGCCACTAGATGTGAATGCTAGATGTAGTTAGTTGATCTTATCCATCCGTGCCATCTTCAACATTAGTTTGTGAGGCATGGGAGTCATGTTCTCAGTCCTTTGGGGTTTCTCCCTGTGTGAACAATGGTTTTCAAAATTGATTGCACATCTGCATCTATGAAATCTCTATGTATTATATAATGCCCTATATGAACCATGGATCCCAACTAGGAAGAAACACACAATTTTACACCATACTTCTTCGAGGTGATTTTAGTGGATGCAGTCCTGGGCAATGCCATTGATCTTTGGTCCTTTGAAAATCTTCTCTTTACCCAACTAGTCATGCAACAGTCCTCAATTTTATAGATCCAACCCTAACCACCTCCACCCAGGACCATCCACTTTCACATAACCATAACCTCCATTCTCTATTCTCACATCACCTCCCTTCAAGCATATGTTCCTACATCATCTTAGAGATCCCAGACACTCGAGCAAACTCCTACATTTTGACCACGATCCATCGAAGTGACCAGTCGACAAAACCGCATCAATAGCTCAATGTTGTGATTTTTGCAGAGGAGTTCTAGATTCTCATGTCTTGTGAGAAGAGTGTAGAAGGAGTATACAAAATCCTCTAGATCCTTTTCTACTTATGTTGGGTCGACTTTCAAAGGTATGTCACCTACCCTCATATCCCATGTAATCCATCAATCCTTCTTCATGTTTATGTTCTATGTTTTCCAGTGTTTATATCTTATGATTGCCATGACCATTACAATTGCCTTGTCACTTGGAGTGAGGCTCGTGAGACCTTCCTTTGTTCTTGCCTTAGCCTCACCTATATTTTATCATTTTTCCTCCATGCCTACAGTGTATTCCCTATTTCTCCTAAGTCCTAGTGTTATGATTTGGAGAGCATGTTTCTATGGTTATTCACAGTGTGTGCATGAGGACTCAATAGTGTATTCTTATCTGCAAACTTTTTTCCATGCTATGGTCTTGTTGAACCAGATCTCACATTGAGAATAACCAATTAAACCTATTCACCTTAACTCGATTTCTAGAACACGTACTACACCATGACAGACATGTGTGGTTTCATCTCTTTCCCTTGGTCTTTTTCAACCCCTTCATGGTTGGATTATGATTTTTAACATGATAATTTCCATGGTAACTTCACACCAACATAAAGTATCACCTGATCTACATTCTCTATATCCAACTAACATTTTATGTATCCTATCACCCAGTTCTTCTGCCCATTGATTAATCGAAATAAATGGAACCTATATATGCAATAACCATATGACAGAATTACACTATGAAACTACTACAAATCTACCATAACCTCACTGGTTGGAATCAATGATCCAAAGTCTAGTACTTATACCAATGATCTCGACCAAAATGTTTGAATGAACAACCAATTGAGGCTTGACCATAATAACCCTAATCAATGACCACCTATTATGACACTAAATTATTATTTCTCTAATCTATATGTAACAACTAATAGTGATGTTAAGATACTATAATTCTATCTTATGCATAAAACCTAAAAATGAAGAATTTATGTGATAATAATATAGACATAATTTGTGATTTTTTATGATTTGAATTAGAACTCTTATGTTTCTTTTGAGAACTCAGACATGAATCCTTATATCTCTATGGATACATACAAGCAATACAATAAGTAAACTCTAAATCATTGTTAAAAGGTAGAGTCAATGGATTAAAATAAGAAGAAGAAAAAATGATTAAAACCCTAACCCTGACTCGTGTAGCAGAACTACAACAAAGGGAAAGATAATGCACCCTAGTATTTCACAAAAAACAAGATCACATGTGTGATCCTAAGATTCACCCAAGAGTCAGACACATGTACCTCGTAACCCTAGTTGAGAACATCGTGAACTCTAGAATCCTTGGGTCAATGAAAATGACTGAGATTTGATAGAACCTTTGGGATTTTAGGAGCAAAGTAGATCAAGTTTCAAAGAAAATAGTGTGAAGAAGACTTTGACTTACAAGATGAAGTGGGCCATGTCCTTTGAATTCATTTTGTATAATTTAAATTGATAGTCCAATTATCCTTCTTAGAATTACTCATTGGAGGTCTAGTCTAATGTTAATGTGTAGAATTCATTCCATACAATATAGTAGAATTTTTTCCTTAGATAACTTGTAACAATATCTAATAAAGTATTAGTTTCAATTTATATATCATTCATAATGGTTAGAAATCCATGTGAATTTTTATAACTCAAAATATATGATAAGAATTTATTTCAATATGTTCTTTCATTACAATCATTTAGAATTTAGTATCCTTTTCATAATATCAGATTTAGATACAAAGTTTAGATTTCAAACTCAGCACATATCTTTACTACTTCAATTTTAGAATTTAGATTAGTATTTAATAACTTAGAATGCTAGAACGTATTGCATACTTCAAAATTTCTCACAAATACTTTAGATACAAAATCATAATAGAAATAGAATAAGAATAAAATAAGAATCAGGAATAGAACAAGAATAGAAAATGACACCAGAACATAGTCTATATTATATAATAAGTCCTCACAGAATATAAGTATTATGGTACATAGAACATAAGTCTTTTATGCCATAGAAGGTGTATTGCACCATAGAAGGCAATTGGTTCCATAGAACAGATGACACCTCTATTTCACCTGAATGTAATTATGCCACAGAAGGTGTGTTGCACTGTAGAAGACACATAGTGCCACAAAAGAGGACTTATTGTATAATAGTAGCCACGGAAATATAAAATATATAAGTAAAATATGTTTACTTTAGTGTATATTTCTAGATTTTACATGACAAAAGTTTAAATGAGGACTATTTTTATGTGCCAATATGCGTTTTAGACTTTTTTGTTAACTATAGAATGGCATATAAAATACTATCTCTTTTTACCACATGTTTGTGGTATGGTAGACAAGCTTACACGATTTTGTAGGGAGAATGTTATGTGCATAATATCATGCTCATCTTGCCCTTTATTGTGCATGTGGTATGGGACATGCACTAGGGAGGTGCCAAAAAAAGTGTGATAAGACATGTCACCTCTAGACACATGACTTACTAGCATGTATCTAAAGTTTACCAAAGAAAAAAAGAGTTGACAATAAAATTTGAGACATATAGTCACCTAAACCTAGTTAGATATATAGTAAGACCAAATGCATACAAATGGTAGATATTTTGACATAGATAAGTAATTTAGTTTTAACAACCCATAATCCAGTCCTAGAGAAGAGGCAAGCTAGTGTATTTTCCAAGATATACGGTGAAGGTATAATTTATATTTCGAAATTTGTTAATAAAATAAGCACATGTTTTGTTGATAATAATAGACATGAGATTTTCATACCATACGTATGCAAATGAGATCTTAAGGAAATATTACATAGCTAATGTCAATTGAATATGTGAAAATCTAAGATGGGTAGACTAATCAAATATCAAGGCCGAAATTTATTTAAGGTGGGTAGGATTGTAGCATCCTCATTTTTTATCACCTTAATATAATTTATCTTAAGAACATATAATCCATTGTCTTTTTTTTTAAATGGGTAATTATGTATAAATTATATGAATAAAAGGCACTAAAAAATTTATCTATTTAAAAATAAAGAGTAAATAAGAGGGTACCCAAATATTCAAGATTTCGTTGCCTTTTGGTATTGAGTTATGCAATACTTTAGATCTTCCTTGTGCTAAATCATATTAATTAACTTTATCAGATTTTCAAAAAGTAATTCAAATGGGAGTTTGGATATTGTAGACCCAAAATTAGATAGATGGGTAAAATTTGGGCTCAATCAGGTACTGCTTGATTGAGCAAAGTAATTTCACAAGATAATATCAATAATGGCTAACAAAATGATTAAAATTATTGACATCCTTAGTTTTACTATGGAACCAGACTCTTCTAAGCCACTATATGCAAACTCTAGATGAAGTCAGTTGATCCCAACCATCTGTTATATATTCAACCTCAGTTTGTGAGGGATGGGACTCCTATTCCTAATCCTCTAGGGATTTCTCCCTGTGTGAATAGTGGTTTTCAAAATGGATTGCACCATTGCATCTAGGAAATCTATATGCATCAGATAATACCCTATATGAACTTTGGTTCCCATCTAGGAAGAAACACACAATGTTCCAACATCATTCTTCCCTATGAGTTTAATGGAGGCATTCCTAAGCGACGCCATTGCTCTCTGGTCCTTGGAAAATCTTCTCTCTACCTACATAGTCATTCAATGACCCTCAATTTCATACCTGCAACCCTAACCACCTCCACCGAATTCCACTCATGGTCATAGAACCACAACATTGGTTCTCCATTCTCACATCAGCTCCCTTCAAGCATCCTATAACATACTACATCTCGAACCCTACCCTGGAAGTTGACATTTTGGACTTAGCCAAACAAGGTTGAAGGTTAGACCTAAATAGATGTTTAGTATAACCACAACGAGCTAATGCATGTATAGATCACCTTAATATAACCTAATGTTCTAACATTAATCATAGGTTTATAATGGATACATAAAATATGCGACATAACTCATTTTGGTGGTAATATGAACACAAGGAATTTACTTGGATGAATAATTTAGACAATGGGTCGTTAATGGGCCAGGTGACATATCTCATAAAAATAAGTCTCAAAAGTGGAAACAAATTGCAAATTCAAAATCTACATAGCAAAATTATCCTACATGTCAAATTTCATCTAATTTGGACCACCTTGAAATATTAGGATAAGTTTAGGAGAGAGAAAATGAGTAAAGGCATAAGTAATGAATAATGTGATTATATAAATTCAAAATAAGGAAATAATGTCAAATTCATATTCATCACATCAAAGATAACTTGTGGACGAAGTTTGGTCCAATTTGGATGTTGTTTGTGCAAGTTATGCAATTTTGGGTACATTCTAGACTTTTCAACAATTTACCCAATTGGGAGGTTTTCTTTGCAAATTGTAACATGCATTACAATCCTTATTATTCCCTTACCATTATCGAGTTTTTAAACCATGGGGAACCAAGTTGCATCTTGGTTTGAAGGTGTTTCTCTATAAGGGCATTATAGGGATTACCCTCTTTATAAATGAGCTTGTCTTTAAAAGCTATCAACCAATGGGGTTATTTCATTGATTGGAGGATGATGGGGATGGCCTAGAAGCCTCCATGAACTTTTAGGACTGACCTTGGATATATAAGAAGTCTCCATTAGCTATCCTCTTGCATGTCCATGAAGCCTTAGCCTAAGGACACATGGGAAGTCCCATTGACACCTCATGCTTGCTCCCTTCTTTATAATGCCATGTCTACCCCTTCCGACCTCCCAATCGAAGAATATATACTCTCCTTCTATTTACCCCATCTTATAGCATCGTCCCTTCTATGTTTGACCATGAAGTATCTGTCCCAAGGTAAAAGAGGGTGCCTACCTTGGTGAAGAAGGCTCGTAGGGTCCCAAATTTTCTATTTTAGATTTTCTTTAGCTCCTCCTTGGTGATTTTGACCAAAAATAGTAAGTATCATCTTTTCCTTCTCTATTTTCATGCTGTTATTATTCCTCCCACCTTCTTTCAGGTCATAACCATGACCTTTAATGGTAAAACTCCACCTAGAAACCTAAAAGATCTCATCTCCATGCTCTTTTGCTAGGGTTTGCACCTCTAAAGTGGAGAAGGTGATCTTTGCTCAGGAAAGGAGCTTGACTTGAAGCAAACAGACATTCTAATCATGGGATCCTTTATGTTTGGACCTTATTACCTTCCTAGAGGTGAATTTTTTTAACCCCCTTCCCATATATTGCTTACTACATGCTTAACACTCATGCTTCTATGTTTGAAATTTATGATCTCCATCTCTATTTACTATGTGCTTCTAGGGTTTTGGTTTCTTATTGTTTTACCTTCTTTAGAAGCTCTAGTTTGGTTACCTATACAACTTCAAACCTGATCTTGGGTCAAATGGTGTTTTTTTCCACTCCCTCTCTCTTCAATTATCTTGATCAGTTTGATGATGTGGCAATTTCCTATTGGTCAATATTAAAAAATTCATATCTTCTAATTTGCTTATCCAAATTTGAAAAATAAATATGTTTTGGAATTGAAAACATAATACATGTCTACTAAAAATATTTTCAAGGTCTGATTTTGTGGTTTTACTAAGGGTTATTTTTGTAAAATGAATTTAATTCATAAAATCCATAAAAATTACATCTTAATAATCATAACTCCAAAATTAACATAAAAACATGTTTTCTTGATTAGGAGAAATTAATAAGTTTATTGGTGATGTATTCAGAATCTAAAATTGAGTTTTATAAAAAGATATAAAATTAGGGTTTCTATACATTAATGTGCGCTATGTACTCTAATACATGTTAATACATTGATAATAGGAAAAGTGGAACTTGGACACAATTAAAGTGATGGAAGTTATTAACTGATATCAGTAAGAGAGGTATGTGCAATCCCTATTTATGTATGTGCAATCCCTCTTTATGTATGTGCATTTCTTACACCCTAAGTTGGGATATTTGCAAACTAAACCCTATATTCTCTAATGAGGCACTATATGAACCTTATTTCCTCTATTCACGATTCTTTTGTAAATTGCCTCAAAATTAGTAATGTTATTCTTTTTCTTGGGTCTTGTACCCCACTGCCATGTTTTAATGATATGATGCTTTTACTTGCCATGAATTCTTTTCTAGCATGCTGATTTTATGGACTATTTAGCTATAGTAGTGGTACTTATGTACAACCACCCATAGATAGGGCATGTATTAATTCACCCTAGGGAATATCTTATTCTCCCCACATAAAAATATGTGTAGGTGACTAGGAATGTATTAATTCTCCCCTCACCTATAGGTTGAGGTCCGGTAGGTACCTGAACCCTACTTAGTTAAGGTAGTCATAATCATCGTACATGCAACCTTTAATTATATTTTGTTTATGGAAAGCATATATTTAAAAATAGCCTCATACTCTTCTTCTCTTCATATTATGAAGAAATGTTAGCCTTTACTTTCACGTTATTCCTTATCTATAGTTCTTTTTCATTATTTGACACATACCTTGTTTTCTTTCCCTATTGCTAGGTGATTTCACAACAACCCAGGTTTAGATTGAGGTGTTGAACATAACCAAGGAGATCATAGCCTATCCAAAATGGACCTTGCTCTTGGATATGTTTCTTGGAGACAGATTTGAAGTATTTTAGACTTCCCTCTATCTAGATCCTTTTTGTTTTATCTTATTGTAAACCCTTATGGGATATTATGATGTACTTTTGTAATCTTTTGTGAAAATTAAATATAGTCATTATTTTTATTCCGCTACCACACTTTGGTCTTATGCATACCATTATAACAAATTTGGAAAATTTATAGCTATTCCAACATACCTTTGAGTGTGTTTGGAATGGATGTTAATTCTTCAAATTATTTTTAGTAGGGAGTGGTGATCCCTCCTCCTTACAGAATGGTATCATAGCCCATGGTAGTCAGAATCTGACTGTGTCAATTTTGTCTCCCTAAATAGAATGCTTGTCGTACCTTTAAGTGACATGTTTTCCCTATAGTTGATCAATAGATGATGAAGCATTGATTCCAGATCCTATAGTTTCACATTAGAATAATGATGAATAGATCCCAAAAATACTTACAACTAAAAGATGCATAAGTAACCATAGTAACTTGAGGTTGTTTAGCTTGGCCTTTAGGCAGCTACTAGGACATGAAGTTGAAAGAAAAGGTTTCTAGAAAGGATCAGGGTTCAGGGGCTGGAAAGATTTTCCTCCGCACCACTAGCTTGGTTTACCAGGATTCCCGAATCCACATGATATCGACCTGTCCTGAGCTTATATGAATTTTTCAAAATAGCATGATTTTAGGGAAACCTTTGACATCTATATGATTTATCTTTAGGGACCCTAATATGTTGAACTAGTCTCCCAGGTGTAAAGACTTGTTTGAGGATGGACAATATCAAGTTAACCCATAGTTCATAGTTAGTCTTTACAAGTTATGTTTTTTTTTGCATGATGCTTACGTAGTTGCATGAAAGGAAGTGTAGTTGAACCTTTTGTACCTAAAGAATAGTTTTGACTTAATAAGATGAATCCTTTAAGGGGTGGTGAATAAGTTGTTTTCTTATATGTGGATGTTTTGATTTTGAGTATGAAATCCGGGTGGTGTGCTGTAACATACTACAGCTCAGACCCTACCTTGGAAGTTGACATTTTGGACTTAGCCAAACAAGGTTGAAGGTTAGACCTAAACAAATGTTTTTTATAACCCCAACAAGATAATGCATGCATACATCACCTTAATTAAGCCTAATGTTCTAACATTAATCTTAGGTTTATAATGGATACATCAAATATGCCACATAACTCATTTTGGTGGTAATATGAAGATAAGGAACTTAATTGGATGAATAATTTAGACAATGTGTCGTTAATGATCCATATGACGTATCTCATAAAAAGAAGTCTCAAAAGTGGAAACAAACTTCAAATTAAAAATATACATATCAAAATTAGCCTATATGTTAAATTTCATCTAATTTGGACAACCTTGAAATATTAGGATAAGTTTAGGAGAGTGAAAATGAGTAAAATGCATAAGTAATGAATAATGTGATTATATAACTTCAAAATATGGAAATAATGGTAAATTTATATTCAAAACATCATAGATAATTTGTCGATGTAGTTTGGTCCAATTTGGATGTTGTTTGTGCAAGTTATGCAATTTTAGGTACATTCTGGACTTTTATGCAATTTTCCCAATTCGGAGGTTTTCTTTGCTAATTGTCACATGAATTATAATATTTATATATTTCCTTACCATTCTCGAGTTTTTGAACCATGGATCATGTAGTTGCGCCTTCGTTTGAAGGTGTTTCTCTCCATGGGCATTATAGGGATTGCCCTCTTTATAAATGAGCTTGTCTTTAAAAGCTATCAACCAATGGGGTTATTTCTTTAATTGGAGGACGGTGGGGATGGACTAGAAGAATCCATGTTCTTTTAGGACGGACCTTGGATATACAAGAAGTCTCTATGAGCTGTCCTCTTGCATGGCCATGAAGCCTTAGCCTAAGGACACATGGAAAGTCTCATAGACACCTCATGCTTGCCGCCTTCTTTATAAATCCATCCCTACCCCTTCCCACCTCCCAATCCAAGAAGCAATCCTTACTTTATCTTTCCCCTAGAATAGAGCATCATCTCTTTTATATTTGACCATGAAGTTTCTATCCCAAGGTAAAAGAGGGTGCCTACCTTGGTGAAGAAGGCTCCTAGGGTTCTAAATTTCTCTATTTTAGATTTTCTTAAGCTCCTCCTTGGTGATTTTGACCAAAAGTAGAAAGTATCCTCCTTTCCTTCCCTATTTTCATGTTGTTAGTACTCCTTCCATATTCTTCCAGGTCAGAACCATGACCTTCCATGGTAAAACTCCACCTAGAACCCTAAAACATCTCATATCTATGCTCTTTTGCTAGGGTTTGCTCCTCTAAAGTGGAGAAGGTGATCTTTGCTCAAGAAAGGAGCTTGACTTGGAGCAACCAGGCCTTTGAATTGTGGCATCCATTCTGTTTGGACCTTCTTACCTTACTAGAGGCGAGTTTTTTTAACCCACTTCTCATATATTGCTTACTACATGCTTAAAACTCATGCTTCTATGTTAAAAATTGATGATCTCCATCTCTATATACCATGTTCTTCTAGGATTTTGGTTTCTTACTATTTTACCTTCTCTAGAAGCTCTAGTTTGATTACACATGCAACTTCAAACCTGATCTTGGGTCAAATGGTGTTTTCTCCCTCTCCCTCTCTCTTCAATTATCTCAATCGGTTTGGTGATGTGGCAATTTCCTATTGGTCAGTATTGAAAAATTCATATCTTCTAATCCACTTATCCAAATTTGACAAAAAATATGTTTTAGAATTTAAAAATTAATACCTACCTAATTAAAATATTTTGAAGGTCTGGTTCTGTGGTTTGACGAATGGTGATTTTTATAAAATGAATTCAATGCATAAAATCCATAAAAATTACAAATTAATTATCATAACTCCAAAATTAACAAAAAAACATGTTTTATTGATTAGGAGAACTTAATAATTTTATTGGTGGTGTTTTAAGAATCTAAAATTGATTTTTTCTAAAAAATCTAAAATTAGGGTTTCTATACATTAATATTCACTATGTACTCTAATACATGTTAATACATTGAAAATAGGCAAAGTGGAACTTGGACTCAATTAAAGTGGTGTAACTTAGTAATTGATATAATTAAGAGAGGTATCTGAAATCCCGCTTTATGTATGTGCAATCCCTCTTTATGTATGTGAATTTCTTACACCCTAAGTTGGGATATTTGTAAACCAAACCCTATATTCCCTAATGAGGTACTATATGAACCCTATTTCCTCTGTTCATTATTCTTTTGTTAAATTGCCTCATAATCAGTAATGATATTATTTTTCTTGGGTCTTGTACCCAACTACCATGTTTTAATTGATATGATACTTTTATTTGCCATGAATTCGTTTCTAGCATGTTGATTTTATGGACTATTTAGCTATAGTAGTGGTACTTATGTACAACCACTCATAGATAGGGCATGTATTCATTTTCCCTGGGGAATGTCTTATTCTCCCCCATTAAAATATGTGTAGGTGACTAGGAATGCATTAATTCTCCCCTCACTATAGGTTGAGGTCCGGTAGGTGCCTCAACCATACTTTGTTAAGGTAGTCATAATTATCATACATGCAACCTTTTATTATATTTTTTTATGGCAAGCATCTATTTAAAAATAGCCTCATACTCTTGTTCTCTTCATCTTATGATGAAATCTTAGCCTTTACATTCATGTTATTCCTTATCTATTGTTCTTTTTCATTATTTGACACATACCTTGTTTTCTTTCCCTCTTGTTGGGTGATTTACCAACCACCCAGGTTTAGATCGAGGTATTGAACATGACCAAGGAGTACATAGCTTCCAACATGGACCTAACTCTTAGATATGTTGCTTGGAGACAGTTTTGAAGTAGTTTAGACTTCCCTCTATCTATATCCTTTTATAAATCTTGTTGTAAACCCATATGGGATATTATGATGTACTTTTGTAATCTTTTGTGAAAATTGAATATAGTCATTATTTTCATTCAACTACTACAGTTTGGTCTTTTGCATACCATTATAATAAATTTGGAAAATTTATACCTATTCCAACATACCTTTTAGTGTGTTTGGAATGGATGTTAATTCTTAAAATTATTTTTAGTAGGGAGTGGTGATCCCTCCTCCTTATAGAATTGTGTCAGAGCCCATGGTAGTCAGAATATGACTATGTCAATTTTGTCTCACTAGTTAGAATGTTTTCCTTACCTTTAAATGACATGTTTGCCATAGAGTTGATCAATATATGATGAAGGGTTGATTTAGGATCCTAGAGTTGCACATTAGAATAATGATGAATAGATCCCTAAAATACTTACAACTAAAAGATGCACAAGTAACCATTATAAGTTGAGGTTGTTTAGCTTGACCTTTAGGCAGCTACTAGGACACGAAGTTGAAAGAAAAAGTGTTTAGAAAGGATCAGGGTTTAGGGGATGGCAATATTTTCTTCCACACCACTAGCTTGGTTTACCAGGACTACCAAATCCATATGATACCGGCCTGGCCTGAGCTTATATGAATTATTCATAATAGCATGCTTTTAGGCAATAGTAGCCTTAGACATCTATATGATTTATCTTTATGGACCCTAACATGTTGAACTAGTCTCCCAGGTGTAGTGATTTGTTTGAGGATGGACAAGAGAAAGTTAACGCATAGTTCATAGTTAGTCTTTACAAGTTATGTTTTTATTTGCATGATGCTTATGTAGTTGGATGAAAGAAAGTGTAGTTGAACCTTTTGCACCTAAAGAATGGTTTTGACTTGATAAGATGAATCCTTTAAGGGGTGGTAATAAGTTGTTTTCTTATATGTGGATGTTTTGATTTTCAGTATGAAATCCCTTTAAGTGGTGGTGTGTTGTAACATACTACATCTCAGACTCTACCCTGGAAGTTGACATTTTGGACTTAGACAAACAAGGTTGAAGGTTTGACCTAAATAGATGTTTAATATAATCCCAACAAGATAATTCATGTATAGATCACATTAATATAACCTAATGTTATAACATTAATCTTTGGTTTATAAAGGATACATAAAATATGCCACACCTCATTTTGGTGGTAATATGAAGATAAGGAACTTAATTGGATGATAATTTAGATAATGGGCCGTTAATGGGCCATAGAAGATATATCATAAAAATAAGTCTCAAAATTGGAAAAAAACTTTAAATTTGAAATCTACATATCAAAATTAGACTGCATGTCAAATTTCATCTAATTTGGACCACCTTGAAATATTAGGATAAGTTTAGGAGAGAGAAAATGAGTAAAAGGAATAAGTAATGAATAATGTGATTATATAACTTTAAAATATGTAAATAATGGTAAATTCATATTCAACACGTCAAATATAACTTGTTGATGAAGTTTCGTCCAATTTGGATGTTGTTTGTGCAAGTTATGCAATTTTAGGTACATTCTAGACTTTTCTACAATTTACCCAATTGGGAGATTTTCTTTGCAAATTGTCACATGCATTATAATCCTTATATATTACCTTACCATTATCGATTTTTTGAACCATGGGGCACCTAGGTGCACCTTGGTTTGAAGGTGTTTCTCTTTAAGGGCATTATAGGGATTACCCTCTTTATAAATGAGCTTGTCTTTAAAAGCTATCAACCAATGGGGTTATTTCTTTTATTGGAGGATGGTGGGGATGGCCTAGAAGCCACCATTGGATTTTAGGACTGACCTTGGATATACAAGAAGTCTCTATGAGCTTTCCTCTTGCATGGCCATGAAGCCTTAGCCTAAGGACATATGGAAAGTCCCATAGCACCTCACGCTTGCCCCCTTCTTTATAAAGCCATGCGTACCCCTTCCCACCTCCCAATCCAAGAAGCAATCCTCTTGTTCTATTTTGCCCAGATTAGATCATTGTCCCTTCTATGTTTTTCCATGAAGTTTCTTTACCAAGGTAAAAGAGGGTGCCTACCTTGGTGAAGAAGGCTCCTAGGGTTCCAAATTTCTCTATTTTAGATTTTCTTAGGCTCCTCCTTGGTGATTTTGACCAAAACTAGTGAGTATCCTCCTTTACTTCCCTATTTTAATGCTTTTAGTATTCCTCCCACCTTCTTCCAGGTCAGATCTATGACCTTCAATGGTAAAACTCCACTGATAACCCTAAAACATCTCATCTCCATGCTCTTTTGCTAGGGTTTGCACCTCTAAAGTGGAGAAGGTGATCTTTACTCAAGAAAGGATCCTGGCTTCAAGCAAACATACGATCTAATTATGGGATCCTTTCTTTTTGGATCTTCTTACCTTCCTATAGGAGAGTTTTGTTAACATGCTTCTCATATATTTCTTATTACATGCTTAAAACTCATGCTTTTATGTTTAAAATTGATGATCTCCATCTCTATTTACCATGTTCTTCTAGGGCTTTGGTTTCTTACTATTTTACCTTTTCTAGAAGTCCTAGTTTGGTTACCTATGCAACTTCAAACCTGATATTGGGTCAAATGGTGTTTTTTCCCTGTCCCTATCTCTTCAATTATCTCGATCGGCTTGATGATGTGGCAATTTCCTATTGGTTAGTATTGAAAAATTCATATCTTCTAATCCTCTTATCCAAATTTGACAAATAAATATGTTTTGGAATTGGAAAATTAATACATATCTACTAAATATATTTTCAAGGTCTGATTTTGTGGCTTGACGAAGGGTGATTTTTGTAAAATGAATTTAATGCATAAAATCCATAAAAATTACATCTTAATCATAATAACTCCAAAATTAACATAAAAACATGTTTTCTTGATCAGGAGAACATAATAAATTTATTCATGATGTTTTAAAAATATAAATAGAGTTTTTCTAAAATGGTCTAAAATTAGGTTTATATACATTAATGTGCACTACGTACTCTAATACATGTTAATACATTGAAAATAGGCAAAGTGGAACTTGGACTCAATTAAAGTGGTGGAATTTAGTAATTGATATCAGTAAGAGAGGTATGTGCAATCTCTCTTTATGTATGAGCATTTCTTACACCCTAAGTTGGGATATTTGAAAACCAAACCCTATATTTCCTAATGAGGTACTATATGAACCCTATTTCCTCTATTCATTATTCTTTTGTTAAATTGCCTCAAAATCAGTAATGATGTTCTTTTTCTTGGGTCTTGTATCCCACTGCAATGTTTTAATTGATATGATTCTTTTACTTGCCATGAATTCTTTTCTAGCATGTTTATTTTATGGACTATTTAGATATAGTAGTGGTACTTATGTACAACCACCCATAGATAGGGCATGTATTAATTTTCCATAGGGAATGTCTTATTCTCCCCCATAAATATATGTGTAGGTGACTGGGAATGTATTAATTCTCCCCTCACTTATAGGTTGAGGTACAGTAGGTGCCTCAACTGTACTTAGTTAAGGTAGTCATAATTATCACACATGCAACCTTTTATTATATTTTGTTTATGGAAAGAATCAATTTAAAAATAGCCTCATACTCTTATTCTCTTCATCTTATCATGAAATCTTAGCCTTTACTTTCATGTTATTCCTTATCTATTGTTCTTTTTCATTATTTGACACATATCTTTTTTTCTTTCCCTCTTTCTCGGTGATTTCCCAACCACCCAGGTTTAGATTGAGGTGTGGAACATGACCAAGGAGAACATAGCTTCCAACATGGACCTAGCTCTTGGATATGTTGCTTGGAGATAGATTTGAAGTAGTTTAGACTTCCATCTATCTATATCCTTTTTGTTTTATCTTATTGTAAGCCCTTATGGGATATTATGATGTACTTTTGTAATATTTTGTGAAAATCAAATATAGTCATTATTTTTATTCCTTTGCTACACTTTGGTCTTTTGCATACCATTATAATAAATTTGGAAAATTTATATCTATTCCAACATACCTTTGAGTGTGTTTGGAATGGGTTTTAGTTCTTTAAATTATTTTTAGTAGGGAGTGGTGATCCCTCCTCCTTACACATCCATTCCTACACCATCTCTAAGATCCCATAAACTTGAGACAACTATCGATATTGACCATGATCCATCGAAATGATCTGTCGACAAAACTACATCAATATCTCAACATGATGATTTCTACAGTGGAGTTCCTTACACTCATGGCTTGTAGGAAGAGTCTGATAGGTGTCTACAAAATCCTATGAAGCCTTTCTAACTTCTGTTGGTTTGAATTTCTGAGGCATTTCACCTACCCTCATCTCCCATGTAATCCGTCGACGCTTCTTCATTCTTATGTTCTATGTTTTTAGATTTTTATATCTTTGAGTCAATGCCATGGGCATTATGACTTCTCTATCACCCATCGTTAGGCTCATGATCACTTCCTTTATGCCTACCTTAGACTCACCTATTTTTCCCCTTATTTCTTCTCACCTACATTTATCCCCTATTTCTTGGGAGTCCTGGCATCAGGACCTGGAGAGATTGTCACTTTGGTCATTCACAATGAGTGTGTGAGGACTCCCCAGTCTATTCTTATCTGCTAACTTGTTTCCATTCTCTGATGTTGTTGGACCACATATCAGATTGGGTATAACTAATGAAACCTCTTCACCTTGACAAAGTTTGTGGAACAATGCTACTCCATGACAGACCAATGCGATTTCATTTCATTCCCTTGAGCCCGTGGCTACCCCTTCATGGTTTGATTTTGATCGTTAACATGATAATTGACATGGTAAGATGAAAACCAAATTAAAGTATCGCCCAAGCTACATTCTCAATATCCAACTAATAGTTTACGTATTCTATCACCCACTTCTTCTGCCCAATGATTAAATTGAATAAATAGGACCTATATATATGCTATAACCATATTATAGAACTATGCTATGGAACTTCTGTAAATCTAGTATAACCACACTAGTTGGAATCACTGATCCAATATCCAGTACTTATTTCAGTGACCTTGACCACTTGTGTTTAAATGAACAACTAGTTGAGGCCTGACAATAATAACCCAAACCAACGACCACCTACTATGACACTAAACGATTATAGGACTAACCTCTATGTTACCACTTATAGTAATGTTAAGATACTATAATGCTATATTATTCATAAGTCCTAAAAATGAAGAATTTGTGTGACAAGATTATAGACATAATGTGTGAGTCTTTGTGATTTGAATTAGAACTCTTCCCTTCTTTTGTGAACTCATATATGAATCATTATATGTTTATGGATGCGTACAAGCAATAATATTAGTAAACCCTAAATCATTATTAAAAGGTATAGTCAATAGATTAAGATAAGAAGAAGAAAATATCATCAAAACCCTAACCCTAACTCATGTAACACAATTACTATATAGGGAAAGATAATATATTCTAGTATTCTTCTTGATATAAGATCTTGTGCAAACTGCTAAGATTCACCCAAGAGTAAGATATATGTACCTCATAGCTCTAGTTGAGAACATCATGAATCCTACAATCCTTATCTCAATGAGAGTACCTAAGATATGATAGAACATTTGGGTTTTCATGAGAGAAGTAGAGCCATTTTAAGAGAAAGTAGTATGAAGAGGATTGTCTTACAAGAGATAAGTGGCTCATGTTCTTTGAAGCCATATAATACAATTTAGAAAGATGGTCTAATTATCCTTCTTAGATTTACTCATTAGAAGTGTAGTCTATTGTCCATGTGCAGAATTCTTTCCTTACATTATAGGAGAATTTGTGCCTTAGATAACTCATTATTAGATCTTATAATGTAATAGTTTCAAGTTGTAAATCATGCATAATGGTTATAAATCCATGTGAATTATTAGAACTCAGAAAATATGATTAGAATTTATTTTAGTATGCTAATTCCTCAAAATCATTTAAAATTTTGAATCTTTCATATATATATATATATATATATATATATATATATATATATATATATATATATATATATATATATATATATATACATATATATATATACATATATATATATACATATATATATATATATATATATATATATATATATATGAAAAGTTGGAATTTCAAAAATCTAGATGTCAAAAGTATTATCAGCTAGTTTTCTTATTATGGATTGGGATTAAATTTTGAATCTCATTTTTTATAATTTTTTCATGTATATATATATATATAATGTTTTATTTTTAACTAAAATCCTTTTTTTATGTCCTAATTACATATATAGAAGGATAACCAATTACTTATCATCGACTCAAACAAAAATTGTCAAGGTTATTAAACGATAATACTTTTTAAATTTTTGAACAAAAGTTGAATTAGTATGATTTTTCATGTAACACTACTACAGAAACAACATTCAATGTCGCTTTTCTGGGCGTCGGCTATTTAAACAAACCGATGCCTATAACATTCTACATCGGCTATTTAGTAAGTCTGATGTCTATATTCGAAGACCAGCCAGACACGGGTACCGCTTTGTATTCAGCGTCGTCTAGGTAAAACAAACTGACGCCTAAAATCACCTGCGAAATCCAATTTTTGAGCGAAAAAAAAGTGTCACATACAACATCGGTTTTTTAACTACTAACTGACGCCTATATAAGATGAAAATGTGCGTGAAAAGTGTCACATACAGTGTCGGTTATCCTTTAATAACCGACACTGATAATGGTTCCTGCCAAAATAATTTAGGGAAAAATTTGTCCAATTGGACGTCGGTTTTTACTATCAACCGACGATTAAGATGTTTAGGTGTCAGTTTTTTAGACAACCGACGCCTTTTACAAACTTAATACACCCGCGATCACCCGACTCTTCCCCTTTCTTTTGTTTCATTGTGAGAATTCTCCTGCTCTCGCCGTCGTTGCTGCTAGTCACCCGACTCAACCCCCACCCACTGCTGCTGCTTCTTGCGCGCCGCCGCCGCTCCCTTGCTCCTTTTTCGCCGCCGACGTCTCCGGTCCCTAGTCGCCATTCCGGTCTCCAGTCCCTGCGCCTGCCTGCCCTGCGGCTGCGCCTGCCTACCCTGCGGCTGTTGGTTCTGGAGTTCGCCGGTATTCCTTGCTCGCCGCCGCCCACCACCGCCATTCTCCTCGCCGCCGACCTACTCCACCTCACCTCGCCTCGACCTCGCCTTGACCTGCTCGATCTGCTCGCTTGCCCAGGTACCTGCCGACCTACCCAGGCAGAACCCAAGCACGCCTAGGCGGCCCAGGCGTTCACCTAGGGTCCCAAACCCAGGAGCCCAGCCTAGTTAGGCCTTTGGGATGCCTGGCCGGATGCTTGGGCTGTGCCAAGGCACAATGCTGCTGGGTGTATTTTTTTTTAAATTAAGTTATTTACTGATTTGTGTTTATTTATGTACTGATTTGTATTTATTTATGTACTGTTTTAGGAATTAATTGATCATCTACTACTGCCCGCCGTCTCCCTGCCCGTTGCCTACTCACCTGCCTACTTCCCTGCCTACTCGCCTACCTTCCGTCTCGCCCTCTCTCGCTACTGACGCCCGACTGGGCTCAAACAGAGGTAAACCCTATTTTATTACACTGCTTGATCTTTAATCACATAGACATAATCAACATTTCTACTTGTATGATCTTGTGATTAAAAGCACTCTTTCTTGGTCCCCTCAGTAACTAATGTTCCCTTGAGATGAGTGTTAATTGATCTAGCTTACTTACTTTCCTTGTAATGCCATCTTTTATGTGCTATGACCCACTAGTAACCTTTAGAGTATTAAAATGATGCAACTTGTACACTTGTTAAATTTGAATCTATAAATCCTATGAAATGATATCACCCCACAAAATCAGTAGTCACTATTATGTCTTATACACTCTAGAATCAAGATCTAATACTCTTATGTTATTTTAACACCATGAGACATTTTTTGCTCATTCTAGTGGATTATTATGACCTATGATGACCTAACATGAAACAATGCTCTTAATGATATGATTTTGTTGGCCTAGAAACCCGTCCAAGATTTACTCATTAGGAGTAAATCTTGGATAGTCCCCGGTTTGGGACTGTTCTTGAACACCTAATCTCACTTAGGATGTAAGTGTATAATGTGTATTGGGTTTTCGAGAAAATTTCGGCAGCATTTCCCCGTTTGTTCTCTAAGTACATATGTACTTAGAAAATAGCGGGGAAATGCTGCCGAAATTTTCTCGAAAACCCAATACACATGATACACTTACTAGTGAGATTAGGTGTTCACGAATGGGATAGGTGGTACACATTTATTATATATAAGAATGACAGCACATGTATTTGTTGGCCTAGAAACCTGTCCAAGATTTACTCATTAGGAGTAAATCTTGGATAGTCCCCGATTTGGGACTATTCTTGAACACCTAATCTCACTTAGGATGTAAGTGGATAATGTGTATTGGGTTTTCGAGAAAATTTCAGCAGCGTTTCCCCGTTTGTTCTCTAAGTACATATGTACTTAGAGAACAACGGGGAAATGCTACCGAAATTTTCTTGAAAACCCAATACACATTATACACTTACTAGTGAGATTAGGTGTTCAAGGATGGGATAGGTGGTACACATTTATTATATATAAGAATGACATCACATGTATTTGTTAACCGTAGACCCTAATCTTGAAGCTAATGATGACTTATATGTGCGCGAAGATCACAATGAAGGATTGTTAATTGATAAAAGATCACAATTTTAAAGGCATGCATGCTTATATTTTTTATTGAAGCTAAATGTTTGATTTTTTAATATCAATATCATTTTCAGATTTGATGTTTCATTATCTTCTAGTTAATACAAATGCTAAATGTTTGCCATTTTAATGACATTTTCCGATGGTTGACCATGATGAGCATGATGTCCATGATGAGAATGAAGTCCATGATGAGCATGGTGTCCATGATGAGTATGGCGACGATACCAATGTAAGTTCTAAAAACATATCCTGTATTTCTATAAAATTCATTATCTTCTAGTTATGTTATATATCCCATATTTCTATATTGGGCTAATTCAGTGTGTTTATTTTTGTCAAATTTTTGGTTGATGATGCACATGTACCCACTGAAGCACTGGAGGAACTTGATGTGCATCACCAAACACTTAACAAGAGAAGGGGCATCACTCTGTTGAAGAAGTTAATAGCGTTAAGTGGCAGTGGATCCAGATTGGTTGTGGAGTTTGATAATGGAGGAAATGCAATTGGAGTGAACCACAATAATTTTGTAAACTATCTTGGGGTTGTCACTCGAAGCCATTGTTGTGTTAAGTATGATAATTGGCATAAAGTTCCTCAGGAGAAGAAAGACTTGATATGGAAGGATTTATGCGTGAGTTATTATTATTTGCAATTCTATTACAAATTCTTTTATTTGCAATTCTATTTTTGGATACTAGTTAATAACAATTCTATTTTACAAAATATGTTTGCATTGGATGAGAAGATGCATCGTAAAAGCGTGATGCAACGCGTTGGAAAGATGTTAAGGAACTATAGGACAAATATCAACAGAGAATACATAAAAGATGGTGATAAGAAGAAGAAGTCATCCCTTGAACAGGGGAACTTCTTGGACGAAGAAGATTTGGACATGTTTGTTACTTCAAGAAAATCTGAAGAATTCAAGGTAGTAGGCGTCACTCCCAATTTAATTAATATACATTGTATTCACCTATTCAAGATTAAAATTTAGTGCTACTAACCAAATCATTAATGTGCATACTAACTAGGCCCTCAGTGAGGTGCAAAAAGCAAGGCATGCACTGAATGTGCATGACCACACTATGGGTCCAAAGGGCTATGCAAGCGTTTGCCAAAGACTATAGGCGGAGTCTGTTGCTACTCAGGAGTCCTCTACTACATGTTCCACACCCATGCCTCGCCATGATGTCTAGATAGTTGGGAGGCAAAACAAGAAGGGTGAAATAAAGAAGCACGTAACTGCTGAGGCGGCTGCGAAAATGGTAAAATACAACTCTTAGAGCAATCATTTTAATATTGATTATTTGTGGTGTTAACTTACCAATTTCTGTTGATGGTGATTAGCGGGAGCTGCACGAGCAGAGGAAACAAGGAACATTCATCCCTCAGGTCACAAGGGATGAATTGACAGTTGCTCTGGGTAACCCAGAGCATCCTGGACGTGTTAGGGGTGCAGGCGCTGGTGTGGGCATCAAAGCATTCTTTGGTCCATCCCAGCACAAACCCAGAGCGGGACTTTCACAAGAAGAGATAACCTATTCTTTTTTTAGAATGTTACTGCAAAAGGAAATTCAATAATAAGAAGCTAATGTTTCTTTTATTCATGTATAGGAGAATAAGAGAGTCGAGGATATAGTTGCTAAGAAGGTCAATGATATAGTTGCTGAGAAGGTCAAGGAGGAAATAGTGCGGTGGCAGGCATCTCAGGCTTCCAATCAGCCTATGGTGACCCACTCTTCTCCTGATGCACAGACTGAGAGTAATCCTATAGACCCACCGCCTAACACGTCTGCTGTAAGTATTGTTTATGACATTGTAGCTAGTCTTTTCAAGATGATATCTTTTCAAGATGATATGTATATATGTATAACATTCTTTACATAAATTTGTAGGCGTTGAAGCCATGCCGCTTAAGAATGCAAGACTATGTTGTTGCAGAGGCACAGGCTTACCCGTCCCTTCCTGGGGCAACGTTTCACGGGACTCCAATGCCACAGGGCTACGTTCGTGTGAGCCCGATACGTGTATTACCCGATTGGAGGGAAGTTACATTGCCATATGCCCACCCGGATATTGATACACTTGCTGAAGCAAAAGGCGAGGTGATATTGTGGCCCAAAGCAGATGTTGTCTACACTACTGAAATTGTAAGATACATTTACATTACTTTAGATTGTTAATGTGTATATATGAGGTCAATTGATCTGAAATTATATATATAGGTTAAAAAGAAGACACCCGGAGCACCTAGGCCTCCACCTCCACTTCCTGCATTACCAAGTTGGGTTCCAACTGACCTAAAATACCCGTTAGGTCCTGCTTGTAGGGGAATGGTATGTTGGCTACGGGCACATAATATACATTGCCCTATAATTGTTTCTTTAGAAGCGAATTATGCATGTCAATCATATGAAAGCTCTTTATTTATACAAGATATTATTGAGTTGTTTATATATGATTGGATGAACACATCAATGATAGAGACATGGATAAGGTGATATCTTGTTTATACATCCATATACCTTGTAAAAGGTCCGGTGATCTGGTTTCTTATATATTAATGCATACATAATACATGTTTTGCAGCTACTTAGTCAAAAATCAATGCAAACAATGCATTTGACCATGTGGGATTTTTGATTCCATCATTGATTAGTGCGGTAGCTAGAGACCCTGATAGTGTTCAACAATACTTTATAGATGCTTTTACAATTTTTGTTCAGCAAAAGAAGACGATAATAATAGTTCCATTCAATGTCAAGTAAGTTTACTTTACTTATAATTTGGACTTAAGAAAATTACATTTTTATTGTGGATTTTGAGTTATTAATTTTTAACTTTTTTACCTCTAGCGGTAGGCATTGGGAGTTACTATTTATTCTCCCCGGGACGTTCACTTTTTATTATCTAGATCCTGTGGGGAGTACATTGAATACTAAAATTGGACACGTAATGAGATTGTCATTATTCTGGTGAGAAATATTTCATTTTTAAATCCGTTAACATCTGTTATTACATTACTATTTAATTATGCAATTTACTGTGTTACATTAATATGTAGGGGTTTAGATACATTCAAAAAGGCTGGAGGAATGGTCGCAAGGAAAAATAACCAGCCAATAATTTGGGAGAACGTAAAAGTAAGTTCTCGACTCCAATGTATATATTATTTATGTGAAGTGTACTTAGTTGTATTTTTTAATATTTTGTATGTTTCAATTTATAGTGTGCTACACAAGACAACGACTGGGCATGCACATACTATGTGATGTGATTTATGCAGATGATTATCCAATATGCCGCATTGGACATCGATACCATACATGAGGTATTATATATAGTCTCATTAGTTAGTATGAAATATATCAATCTTATTTTTATATTATCACTTATATATATACATCATTCTCTTTGAAGGTGTTTAAAACTGACCACACTATAGGTAAATGCTTAAAAGATGTACATGCTCCATATAAGATAGAAGTATTAAATGAAGTAAGAGAAGAATGGGAAAAAGCCATACAAACAGTGGCGATTGTAAGATATAATTGGGATGCTGATAGCGATGTTGAATGATATTTTTTAAATGAATATTTCTGAATGTTTATACATGTCTGAATGTTTCTACATGTATTTGAATGTTTCTACATGTGTGAATGTGAGAATTGAATTGATGTATGAATGTATCTACTTGTGTGAAAAGTATATTTGTTGATTTTGTAGGTTTGTGGCCAGTTTGTAGGCTGATATCAGTGGATGTCGTAAACCTATTATTCAAAAAACTAAACTGTAGGTTCTCATCCTACTGACCAGCCACATCAGACCTACAAACTGATAACAAAAAAAAACATAGGTGTTGGTTATTTATAGAACACCGTCATCAAAGGCTTACATCGTCGGTTATTGGATAAAAACCGCCGCCTAATATGACAAAACAACCTGACCATGTAGGAAACCACGGTTGTGGCGAAAAGAGCATCGGTTATTAGTACCAAACCGACGCCTATAGTAGCACGGCCGTAGTGTCTGGGAATATGGCGTCGATTTTTTGGTAGCAAACCGACGCCTATCGGGGTCCTACTGGCGCGTTTTCGGTGGCGCGAAGCCTTTTGGCGTCGGTTATAAAATTGACGCCGAAGAGTTCGACCTTTAGCGGCACCGACATAAGCATCACTTGAGAACCGTCGCTAAAAGGTCATAAACAACTGACGCCAAAGGCCTGTTCTGTAGTAGTGTAAGTACTAACATATTATCAATTATTTAGCTTTTTGTTGAAGGTGTTAAAATATATGAAAATTCTTTATTTAAATTGGATTCATTACTAAATTTAAGATTATGATGTTTCCTATTTAGTCAAAATTGCATAGTCCAGGTCTGTATGTAAAGGGAGAAAACCCCACAACCACCTAAGTGGATTGGGAGTAATTGTGCTAGAATCTTCACTAAACATCCTTCCTTGGACACCTCAGTTCATTCCACTTGCATGGTGATGAATTATTCTTACTTCACTTATATTAAACCACTCTATACTTTATTTTAGGATTCCAAATATTAGTTTATTATATGTGATTATATGATTATATCTGAACAGAACATACCCTTTTTGGATACATGCTATGACATTTATTATGATACATATTTTTGTTTTTCTTTGAATTACTAATAGTTTTACTTAACTGAAGAGGAACTCTACCATATTCTTCCCATAGGTATACTTATAATAGTGATTTAAATGTTCCAAGGACCTCATGGTAGATCTACATACATTCATTTTAAACACTTCTTTCTCAAAATGGTCGTAATTAAATTTATATATATGGGAGTCCAAAATTTAGTAGATGATCTAGGTATGTTTCATGACATTCTATTGAGGTACATACCCCACAAATTAGGTTCTTTGTGTTTCTTACTGGTAGTCCATGTATATAAAAATAATTGAGACGATGATAGTAGGCATTATTGCCAATTGTCTACTCCATTTGTATTCCTAGCAAACCCTAGTTTTTGCGAGACATGCACGAGTGTTCAGTGTTAATAGGCTTTGCTCCCTTGTTGTAAAGGCCCCATTCTTATAATCAAATATTTACAAATATGTATCTAAAAATACTGACAAATGTTTTTACAAACATGCTTTACATCAGAGTCATGAAAGATTTACATAATATTACAAAATTTGTCATAGATTTCTATCTACATTTCAATAGGGGACAACACCTTCACCTCTCTTCTAGGTCTTCTTTAATTTCCTTCCCATGAGTTCCCAGAGGGAACAAAAACCACACATGGATCCTAATCAGGGAAATTTAACACCCCAATTTTCAAAACTAATTCAAAAATTATAAATGATTTTTTATTAAATAAAGATAATTGTATGGATTAATTTTGAAAAGCCATGAGATTATATTATTTATAGAAAAAAATAAAGTAAGAAAAAAAGTAAACTCACAATACCTATCTCTTTCATATGTTCTATAATGTGTTACAATTAACTCAAAAGGATGAATATTAGTTTCCAATTTTCTTTTTCTCTCTCATATCCTTGAGGATGTTTAAAAGAAATAAAATACCAAGAAAAAAGAATTCAAATTTGAAAATATGGAATAGGTAACTAGGAAAAGAATTTCCCCATTTCGTTTTCATAGATTTTAATATAAGAAGGTACCACTGCCCTCTTTTTCTCTCCTCCTCTTTATCTTACAAAAAGGAATGATAACTGCCCCTATCCACTAATTTCAAAAAATCCAGATAAGTTACTCACTTGGACAAACAATCAATATCTTCCTTTTTTCTTTTGTATATGTATGAAAGAAATAGTAATATCTCCACTTTCTCTCTCTCCAAGAAAGTTTCCAAAAAGACATAAAAGGTATATGACATAAACATTGAGTGGGTAATAAGTGTTCATCTTGAACTTGAATCAAGAATAGTTAAGGAAAATAACTTTCACATTATCTCATCCTTTAATGCATAAGAATCTAGTTACGTGACCAATATGGAAATTGTGTACAAAAGATATGCAAAACTCGAAATTTATTGTATTGGAAGGATCTATACTACCTAATTAATGTGTGGTCCAAATTTGGTTTCGTTTTTAATTTGTTTGCACAATCAAATAAATGTAAATGCAATGTCAATCCATTTAACACATGAAAAGGCAAAATAATTTAAACATTAAATAGTTGTTGGTCAAAATTAGTAAAATGAAAACCATATATTTAAAATAGTATAAGGGGAGCTTAAATGAGAGTTTGATTTTTTTTAAGTCTTAAAATTTAAATAATTGAGTACAATGTGATGAAATTTACAAGAGTAATATATTAATTTGATACTATAGAGAAGTATTAGGTTTGACCCATCACATTCCAAACACAACTAGGAAGTGTGATATGGAAAAGGAGATGTAATTATAGATTACAAGATGTTATGTAAGTTGGATATAAACTTGATGCATTTAATATGGAAAAATAAAAATGGTTTACTGTTCCATAATCATAACATCATCTCAATTAGATAAAAAATATATGGGAGTGAACAAGGTCATTCAAAAAATATTAAATAACATATTAAAATCATATTTTATACTCTTTCTATATATTTAGTTCATGTAGATGTAACTTAAAGTTACTTTTCTCTTTCTTCCCTTTTGTGATTTCTTAAAAATGAAATAATGTGCCCTGATCATAGTTACATGGAAATAAGACATTATGTAATTGTGAAAGGAACAATACAAAACTCTCACTCTTCTATCTCTTTATTTGTGATTACAAGTCATATGTAGTGGTAGTTTAGTTGATGCCATACTTTTGATAAACAAATAAAAATAAATGACAATACATTCTCTCTTCTATTTCTCTTTCCTCTCACCACAAAAGAAACTCATTCAAAAGATATTAAATGATAATAAAGGAAACTCACAAAAAAGATATAATTAGTTTGACCACAAAGATGGATGTTCATTATTAAAAAAGGAAAACATTCTCACCTATAATTATCTTTTGATGCATTTAAGTTAAGATAATGGCCAATCTTAAATTGAAGGACAGAAGATATTCAAAATTTTCATTTGGTTGGACAAGAAGATTATAGACCCCTGAAACCTATAGAAGAGATCTTTTTGATGATCCTGTTATACCAATGAAAAGAACACTAGCCTCTGCTCTTACAAATCTAATCTAGGTGTTGCTTCCCCATATGACCGCTAGGGATTTATCTATGCCTTCAGTCAGGGCGATTAGAGTTCCTTTGACCTAGGAAGAGAAGTAGGATATCCTCTAAGAGAAACAAAAGTGATCCATGCTAATTTAACATAAGTATTGTTTGATTTTATATATGTATATGAATTGATAATGTTGTGTATCTAGTACATATTGTTTCAATTGCTTAAATTTAATGTATCTATAATGAGCTAAATGTCATGTTTGTTATCAGTATTATAGTATCATCTTTCATGTTCATTAAAGATATTGTTACAAGCAAGATCAAAGAACAATTTAAAAGTTTGCAAGAGAAAAAAAATGCTAAAAGATAACTTATATAAGTCATCACCAAAAGGCACTACGGTGGAGAACTAATAGGCACATTGGCACATAAGAGAAGAAGCACTTCGGTGCAACCCAAGAGGCACTTCGATGCATAAGAGAATAGAAAATTATGAGAAAATTTAAGGATTCTTATATAGGTTAAGATAAGAGAAAATAATTTAAAAGAAATTGTGCATCTTTTTCAATATTTAATGTTGAAAGTCTATTTTCAGTTTACATGTTTTCTTTAAGATATGCTATGTTCATATCAACTAACCATTTGTTTGATGCGTGTTCAGGGGTGTGATGCCCACAGACAAGGAGCAAGATTAGGAGGAAGAAGATATCTGGCTTGCAATGACTAGATCGAGGACCTTCAGAAGAAAAGACTTGGTGGATGCCATCTACAAAGACGATCCAATCTTTTAGATATCTTTCACATCTTACCTTAGTTATGTTAGCCAAGTTTGTCTTGGTAGATCTAGAATTCATGATGGATAAGTTGTAGTATTCCTATGAATTAATCAATTTAAGATAATGAATGGTTATTCATTTACTCTATTTTGTAATGATTATTATTTTTGCAACATTCCCCTAGAGAATAATGCTTCCGCTCAACAATGTGTATGTTTTAAAAAGTAGGATGTTACATGAAACGCGGGTCAGTAAAGTTGGTACTAAATCATATTTTGAATGTTAAACAATATGAACCTATCTAGATAAGTTTTGTGTGAAAAAAATGCAAAGGAATAAATAATAAGGTAACTATCAAAAGGTTACAATCATTTTTAAAATTCGAAAAGATTCAATATCTAAGTTTTAAAACTAGTCAAAAAAAATTTCAATAGATAGAACATCTCAATATGTGTTGTTCTTGGGGGAAGCCATGTTTTCTCTACGGAGAATGACAACACACCAACTGAAATTCTCAGTACTCTGAGGGACACTATGCCCTTTAACTCCAAAGAGTAATTTCAATAAACTAGGGGTACTAACCTATTCTTTTTTAACATTTAACAATTGTGATACTATTTTCTAAGAAATAAGTGGTGGTGCCCTTTCAAAGAGGTAGAATAAGGTCCAAAATAAATTTTTAGCCAGCCAACCTATCTATTCATGCATGCAATCAATGAGAGAAATATATTTTCAAAATGAAATATAAAATTCAAACCTTTGATTCAAAAGTATCTAAAATGTAAAAGTTCCAAGTAGGGATCCAAATCTTTCATGATTAAGATTTAAAATACATTAAAAGCTGACAAACAAGAATATCTACAATTTGGTACAATATGGTTAGTATTGGCATGTAATTGATATCAATTTATTATTTTGTTACTTGTGACTAGGGTTTCCCATGTAAGATTTCTATTCATATTTTTAATTACTCTCATTTCTATGGTTTCAGCTAGGATATATGTATATATATATATATATATATATATATATATATATATATATATATTTGTGTGTGTGTGTATCAATATTAAATACTCAATTGTTTTCTTTATTTTTCTCTAGGTTAGATCCCCAAATGCTATTTTATCTTATACGTAGTACAGTTACATTTAGTCATTAGGCTCAAAATTGTTCATCTTCCACTACTCACTTACTAGGAATATCTATGGTTCAATATCAACATAACTTAATATATGGTAGTCATATGCTTAGATCTCAGCTTTGTTCCTGAATTATAGTAGAATCTTTATAAACTATAATAGAGCATTTTCATACATTGTTTGAGGTATACTAGGTGTACATTTCTTCTTATGTCTCCACTATTTATGTAACCTGCTTATGCAATGTGAATTTAATATCATCGATCTATATGTATTCATAAGGGTATTTCTTGTGCATAGTATAAGTTAGTTTAAGTGATATGATATATTATTTGTCTACAAGCATTTTTGAAATTCCAACACTATTATTTACCAATTATATTATCTTCATAGTCATACTTATATAAATGAATAAGAATTCTCAACTGTATATTTTTCGTATTACCTTATGTAGATTACAATTAGTTAATCATGATATGTATAGTCTTTCCACTATGTATAAAAATACTTGTGTAATATAGTTTGTTTATTACACTACCTTATTTAGACTACTATCACTACATTGACACATCTATATCCTAATAGTGTATTATAAGATGACCAACCTAAATTATCACCAAGGTTTATATTTTTTTTTTCATTATCAATACAAAAGTTTGTAATATATGAACTGTGTATCTTACCTAGTTGCATCAAGTCCTTCAACCTTAATGATTGATATTTTGAGAAATCCTTACAGATAAAGGGTTATTCAAAATATCTCTCACTCACTTGAATTACAATCACATGCATAAGGATTCTAGTCTAGTATCTTATAGTGGTCGAGTAAAGAATCTAGAGTAGGGAGCTTGAGCTGTCTTAATAGCATGGTTGGTTCTATCCTTTGAATAAGTAATTATGAACCTAAGATCAATCTCCATGGATGTGCCTCCAAAGGATCTTCTCAAGGTCTTATAGAGAGGCTGTAGTATATGTCTTATTGGTGCCACCATGGGCAGTCAAAAGGTGTGGTTCTACCTTTCTCAATCACCTTCATTGTTTGGATGGAGATACACTTGGTGATGGTATGGGTAGAGAAGTCTAGGGCAAGTACTATTAGGTGGCATGGTTATAGAGGTGGAGATCAGACATTGTAGCACTATGGTTGTAGGCTCAAGGCAAGGTGGCAGTGTTGTAGGTCACCAATGGTTTGTGGTGGCTATTGGAGTTCCTCGATGTTGTTGGACACAACCTGGCCTTATAAGCCTCCACAGAAGTAGTGAGGTCAAGTAGGTTTCTTGAAGGTGTCACATCCCTGATCTGGGACATTGGCACTACTAGAGATAGAAGTCGACGAGTTTTGAGATGTTCATGTATGAGGGTTTCCCACTACATGAGATGTAGTTAATTGGTTGTGATCATCAAATATCTTTTAATACAAGTTTGAGGGATAATGGAGGACTAGGTAGGGGTACTTAGCGAAAAATAGGTGGAAGGTCTAATGGTCGCAAGGTTTTTGGGGTGTGATTTGGTGATGAGGAATTAAAAGTTAATATGGAGTTAGGTTCTCCTAGCATTCCAAGGGTCTCTAGACATCGTTAGGTATGGGGGAGGTGTCTAGCAACATGTTAGATTTGAACACAAGTTGATCCAGATCTGTTTTCAAGTTCATTGAGTTCGATCATTAAGACACTAGCAAGATCTCAAGGTAACATCCATAGGCATATTTGAGGTTGGGGGTTTTGACCTTGAGGAGGGTGGAGGCCCTCAATGTTGTTGGACATAGCCTGGCCTTAGAAGCCTCCACAAAAGTAATGAGGTCAAGTAGGTTTGTTGACGGTGTCAGATCCCTAATCTGGGATCTTGGCACTACTGGATATGGAAATCAACCAGTGTTGAGATGTTCATTTATATGGGTTTCCCACTAGAGGAGATGTAGTCCATTAGTGGTGATCATCAGATAACTTTTGGTACATGTGTGTGGGATCATGGAGGACTAGGTAGGGGCACTTAATGTAGGGTAGGTGGAATGTCTAATGGTCACGAGGTTTTTGGTGTGTGATTTGGTAATGAGGAACTAAGAGTTAATATGGAGTTAGGTTCTCCTAGTGTTCCAAGGGTCTCTAGTCATATTTAGGGAAGGCGAAGTCATCTAGCAACATGTTATATTTGAACACAAATTGTGTCAGAGTTGTTTTCAAGTTCATAGAGTTCTATCATTAAAACGCAAGCTAGGTCTCAAGGTATCTATAGGCATCTTTGAGGTTGGGGGTTTTGACCCCGAGGAGGGTGGAGGTCTACTCAAATGTTGTGTCACTCATGTTGGAAGATGCAACCGATCATCGTTCTTTGTAATATAGGCATCTAGGTTCATAGAGATGATGATAGTGTTCAGTTTTAGTTTCTAACATCAGTGTCCAAGTCTCTATTGATGGCCATAAATTATATTTAATTTATATTATCTTAAATTTGTTAAACTGCCATGTTATAAAGCCAATTACTTTTACATTTTGGCCGCTTTGACAATTTTTATTTAAATAAATTATAACATACTAATAAAATAATAATGTTACTTGATGAAACTAATATTCTCATTAAATGTTAAAAGTATGTATCTATTGATACCGTTCACGTCTTATATTGATTATAAGGCCATTAGTATTAAAAATAGGACTTCTCCATAAATGAAAGGTTGAATAGGGACATTCAAGAACTCATGATTCATTTTGCAACAGTTACTATTGAAATGGTTCATGAAGCCGATTTGATGAACTAATTTTGTCAATATTTCTCAAGTGAGGAGAGTAAACATAAGAAACTAAAAAGGAATAATTTGTATGAATGTACATGATAAATAATCAAAATTATTGCATATGAGTTAGAAGAAAGCACACCATTGTATTCTCAAAATACTTTTAGTAGCAAAATTTAAGTTAAGTTTTGCAATCTCTTTCATGTAGATCTGTTTCCATTAAATTAATCTTGAAATACATACATCGATACATAAATTATGTATTTTTTTCACCCTTCCATAACATTTTAGACAATGGAGACTTTATGTGAAATTCACTTTAATTACAGGGATTTTATTTATATTTCATGTCATAAGCGAATTGAAGGAGAAGAATGTGGGGAACACTAAGAGATGAAATGAGATAAAGTTAGATGATTTTTCAATGATAATATGTTATTCAAGACTCTAGTTCTTGGATTTCATATAATTTATCATTCTACAATTCATTATGCAAGAAAACTATTAAAGACTTCTTGTTTTGGTGCCACGTGAAGAATAAACCTTAATGACAACATCTATGATTCTCTATTTCAATAAATGAAATTTAATATTATCTATAATATCATTATATCAGTCTCTCTTTAACACTACTATTTATCTACTCATAAACTTTGCCTTACCCTTACAAGTCATATTGTTTGTGATTCTAGATTTAAACTTGTGTAGAGCATTGGTCAAAACTCTGGAAGTATTTATTAATACTACTGTACTGCATCCTACATGATATTACTACTACAATGTTATATTCTCTCTAGAAACACTACTCATGTTTCTTATTTCCATTAGAAGATCAATTTGGATTTCTATTGGGATGATCCTTGCACGACATAATTATGAAATGTAAGAGATATTGCATTAAAGTTAGTTGAGTATGTTATATTGACATTAAAAAGCTCAATATATGGAAAAAAATAGGTTTAATAAGAACATGCAACATAACCATCTTTAGTTACAAAAAAGGTTCGTTACTAATATATTATGATAGAAAAAAAATTATTGACAACTACTACATGTGATAATAGATATTGAGGAAAAGTACTTTTGGGGTATGTATTTATCCAAAACAATCCATACCCTAAATAGCACATTCATTGTTTACCATCCTCTTACTATGTGGGTTGTCTTCGTTTACTAAAATATAAGGCAATTCGTCTTTTCTCTATGTATTTTTGGCAGCCTTATGCAAATATTATAACAATATATTTGTTTATCTTGCATCATGGTTCTAAGATGATTCTGTCGTAAGAACTTCAGTAATAACTGCTAGTATTGAAACTATTGAGGAACAACATATATACAATAGTTTTTTATTGTCCTTCTTGTGACACTATGCATCTTCTTTTTGTAATCCCATATTAAGGAATTAGGACTAGTATTTATAAGCATGATTCCTATATAAGCATGTATATATAAACCCTTTATATTTTGAAAACACATATTCCCTTTTATCTATAACCCCATTATCATCAAGCAATAAACATTTATTACCCTATGCACATATTATATGAGAATGTTTCATTTCCTCTCCCCAATGGGCATTTCCCCACTATAACTCTTCCCTCTCGCACATCTCTTTTTATAAAACCTTTTCTTCATGTATAAACTACCCCCCAAATCCCTCTATTTCTCATACTCCCTCTCCCATCTAACCAATCATATACAAACCTCTAAATTACAAATCCCCTCCCAAAAAATCCCTTCCCCAAAAATTTGTTAACATTCTCCCTACAAATTAATATCACAATTCCCATAACCTCTCCCTTGATTGGTAAAATTCAAACTGTTAAAAACAAACACTCTTTTCCTTAACCCCTCCACCACTTTTCAAACATGCAACCATGAGTATCCATCTTTCCATAAATGCTCGCCCACCCCCTCTTCTCTCCACCCACCCGAAGACCCTCTTCTCACTACCCCCACTTGTCATCTCCACGAACACCTACCATTTGTGCCATCTAGTATGTTTGTAATCTTCTTACTTCGCATCCTTCTTCTCATCTTTCCTCTATCGTTACCTCACCTAGTATAGAACCACCAACACTATCCCCTATTAGATCTATGAAAGCTTGAATATTTTTATTCTTGTGCAACTAAAATACTTACCTACCTTCCTATCTTTGAAGACTTTCTAATAAATAGATTCATATCTTCTAGATGGTAGATGCCTCCCAAATTCACAACTTCCTTCCTCTTTTAATTCATACTATCTTGTCTTCAGTCGTTGCTTGTCATGGATTTGATAATCTTACATGATGTGCGGTGTTTGTTAAACTTAGGACTAGAAATTAATCAATGTGAGAATGTTCCATTTGGTTTCATGTGCACTATGTGGGTACCTGATTCAAATCAAGGATGACCCCCAACTAAGTATGAAAAAAAACCCACTAAATATAAAACATGATTTGAACGGGATTTTGAAGTCCTATCCTGGATAATGAATAGTACCAAGTGTTCCTTTGCATACTGTTTCATTTTTGTCTCCACAAGTGAAAAGCTTGGAATCATCACTGAGACAGATTCACCAAAATGCAGCACATCTCAATGTACCAAGTTATACAACAAACACAACAACATACATCTTATTGACAATATCTCCTTTGCTTTTTATTACAACAACTTCAAGGTTCTCTAGGTTGAAAGAATTTTCTCCACCCTCTCACTACTTATTCGGAAGTTTTGCAGAAATAATATAATTTGAATTATAATCTATAATTCTTGGCCTTCTTGCTCCCTATCTATAAACAATCCATCATCAAATCCTAAATTCAAATCCTTTTCCTGCTCCTCATGAGGTCTATAATCATCTTGCTCGGCTCACCTCCTCTACCACCTTTGTTGCTTTTGATTTCTTCTCTTCCATAATATTCCACTCTTCTTGAGAATGTGGGAGACATTATAGTTGTGATATCTAACACAAAAACTTCCTTGGTCATTCATCTATTTCTACTTCTCCTCCTCACCACAATTTTTGTGGTTGCACGAATCAAATTGAACAAAATGTTAGGAGAAACATGGCAAGCCTGACTTGGAAAATCAGGTGACATTTGATGAGCTCCAAATGATGTTTATTCCTCAAATATGGTTTTCCTTAGCAATTTATATCTTGATGAACTTATGAAAACACATTTCCTATCCTCTTCATCACCTTAGGTGATCATATCTCAGCATATAGTATGTCTTTGCATATTTATACACATGCACCATATTGGGTTCTAGATATAGGAATGACATGTCATATTCCATGACATCCATCCATATTTTAAATCTGCAATGTTCTTGGTAGACCTTCTTGGGTGATGGGTCAAACTCTAATGTTGTTGGTGTTGGAAAATTTATACAGACTATGTTAATGTAAACTTTGTTGTTTTTGCTCCAAAGTTCCCTTTGAATCTTGTGGATTTTATCAAACTTACAAAATATATGAGTTGTTATATAACATTCTTCCTTACGATGTCTCTATGTAAGATGTAAGATCTAAGGACATGGAAGATGAATAGTGGGGAATATGAAGGTAGTGATGGCCTCTACTACTTGCATAATCTCATATGTTGCACCCTCTCAATGGAATCAAATCTAGGACACCCCAAAGTAAAAAAACGAAGTTAGTACTACATGAAATTCCTACTTCATATCTTCTGAGTCAAACAAGCTAGCTTAGGAAACATCATATCTCAGTGTTCTATTTGCAATAGTTATGTCAGAGTCTTAGTCAATTATATCTTGTTATTCAGACATATGGGGTCCTTTTTGGGTATGTACTCATATTGTATGTGCTATTTTTTGAGTTTATAAATGGTTGGTCCTATTCTAGATGGTTATATTTGTTAAAAGAACACACTAAAGTTTTATCTATCTTTGGAATTTTTTTGGATGAAATAGCTAATCCAATTTCTAAACAATTTGAAGGCCATACACAATGATAGAGAATTGGAATATATGCATTGTGGATTTCAAACTTGGAGGTTCTCTTAAGAGATCCTTCATCAGACTGGGTTTCTTCATTTAACATAATTATCATTATTTTCAATAAATGTGCAATATATTCAAAATAGGATACAACAAAATGAACGATACAACCATACATGATTACACAATAGGTTGATGATATTGACTATATAATGATAGAAACTTTACAAAACAAGAACAAGTAATGATAGTAGAATGAATAAATTATTATAGGTGAGATGGATCTTTCCAAAGTAAACCTCGTCTTTAACACCTAATTATGATGTCATATTAGCTATCCTCCTTTAACTATGTGAATTTGATTATTTTACTATAGTATTAGGGAAATTCTTTAGTACGCTATGTCATTTTGGAAACTTGGTAATGCAAAAATGTAAACAAATGGTTTATACCTCTCATTTCACTATTTGAAGAACGTTTGATAGTTACAAATTTATTTATAATTTGATCTAACTAAATAAACATATATAGTAATGTGAACAATCTATTTTTGCATAACTAGAGAGTTTATTATTCATGTGATTTTCTTAGAGACTAGAAGATGTAATCAACAAGTAAGAAACAACTAAAACAATTCATATAAACTTTTTATTTTTTTGAACTAGTTAATGATTTGACATGAGTGAATTGGGATAATTTTTATATTTTAATATTTTAATTATTCCATGGACGTCATATGAGAGGGAAAATGAGGACCAGGTGTTGTGTCTTTGGGTCATTTTTTCATGTACGATAATCCTATTTTAGGTTTAAACATCCTATTTTCTTATAAATTGGACCTCAGATAACTTGATGATGTTCAGTTAACCACAAATGAGATTTTCTGTGGTGATATTATTTTATTTGTTCTTATTCAAAAAGTAATTTGATGCACTTTCCATGAGATTCCTTTCTATATTTTTGACATTAAATATTTGATCCAATTTCAAGAGACTTTTTTATTTGTAATGGGTTAAGAAATATTTTTAGAATAGTCTCTTAAAGGCTTTATCCCTATTACACAAGAGGCATTTGAAGGAATTATCAGGGCTGGAGATAATCACCAAAGTACAATGACACATATTCTTCAAAATTCCATCATATCCTAAAACATATAAGAATGGATACCATGGTATGAGGGCCTTTTGACATATTTGAGACCCAAAAGGAAGGGACGAGGAAAATTATCACCAATTTTGAAACTGTGGATCTCATGTTTGTCATCTTGGATTAAGTAGATGAACAACTCAAATCCATTCTTGATCTTCCAGCAATCCATAAGACTAAATCGGCTCTCAAAATAAATGAATTGGCATGATTGATAGCTGAGTTGCACTTTCATTATGTTAAATAATAAGGATAACAAAGATAAACTTCTCAGTGGCCCAAATAGGCACCCTTATTTTCCGATTGGCCAAGAAAATTAGTCATCAAGAAAATGACATATCTAAGTAAAAAACCCACTAGATGGAGATGGGACACAATATCCCTTGAGGCATGATTTCAAAAAGAAACACATAATACATTTTACGTAAAAATATAAATGAGGGTATTGACATGTCACATTCTCTTCTACCCCCATATTTTAGACATGAATGAACCTTGGAAATATTCCTGGAAATACAGGAGTGTCTCTAAAACTCACTTACGAGCCATCCATTATCTCATATTAAGCGAGAGTCAATTGCAATTGAATTGAAAAGATTATCTCACACCTATATTTTAAAGAATATACATAATAATATCTATTTTTACTTACCAACCTTTTATAGAGTAGTTAAAGACATCACCTCCTGATATTAATGTTGAATTTTTCATCTGTATATACAACACAAGATTTCTCTCTCATTTAAAAAGTAGCTCATGTATTCCATATGCATCTGAGTTCTATAAGTATATGTAAAATTTATGTGTGGAGTGATTGTTTGTATGTCTCTACACTTAGTCTACTAGAATCATCATTTCTTTCCCACACATATATTTTGTTTTGGAGAACCTTTCAAAATACAATATTCTATTCCCATTCTGCTGAATTGATCACTTGAAATAAAAAAAACTCTTTCAAATTATCTCTCAATATTCTAAAAGAACATCGAGGATAGACGAGTGAGAAGGGGATTCAAGTCTAAACCCTTGATAATACCCCTAATTTAAAGTACTTGTGCTATTTGAGAAGTAACACATACTACTACTACTACTACTACTACTATTATTATTATTACTACAACTATTATTGGTGTTGTTGTTTTTATTTACATTTAATATTGTTATTATTTTTATGGGAATCATATAATTTTTGAGTGAATCAAATGTACATTATTTTATATTGATATTATTATTTGTAAGTATTATCATAAAAAATTGTATGATAATTTAGTTAGTAATGAATGCTCTTTATAAACTTATTTTACTATTTTTATTATTTTTATCAAAATTATTATAACTGTTATTGTTATGAGCTTGATAACATTTTTGGAATTTTAGTTCGTATTTTATCAACACATTATCTACTAAACAATTCTTTATTCCAACAAATATACTTGTTCTGACATTTCTAGAGTATATATTGTAATCTCCTTTCCTTAAATTATTTCTATAGAAAAGAACAACAATGGAGATTAAAAGGCTCGAGGACCGATGAACTCCCATCCACGACATTCGATGAGCCCTGGCCATCAGTGTTAGACAAACTCTCAATCTTAGTGACTGCCAATAATTTGCATTATTGACGAGAGCTGATCCTAGCATGTTCAACGACCACTGAGGTTGCATCTTCGACAACATCTAGTCATACAACATTGGACCATAACAAGACCAAAGTTTCAGTGATCAATGAGTTTACGACCTCAATGACGAATTGGTTTACGGTGTCAGAATTCGATGGGCCTACACTCTAGGCAATGCTAGGCTTACAACCCCATCGCCTGATGGAACTATTTGTCTGTAGCCTATTCTTATAGATAACTGACCACCTCAATCAGATTGGGGTTGCAACTTGAGAGAGATGACAAAGTTTATAGGCACCGCACACCCACCTACCATGGTTCCACTCCACCATTGGGTTGATATCTCCAAAGATGAGAGTCAAAAGGGTATAGTGCACCTCTTTCGTCGCCAAGAACCAATAGGTTTCTTATTCAAGAGAAGGAGCAACCACCTTTAACGTCAACACCAGATTCAGACCAGAGGGAGACATCCATTATCATTGACCATTTGTGGTCACTATTTTTGTAGCCCCTCCTTATTATCTTTATATGTTCATCCTCCTTCATATCATTCATCCATTTTGTTTACCATATCCATGTCTCATTATACTTGTGAACCCATTATACTACTCACCACCATGAGTGTCTAAACATATAGCTTGGGTTTGGAGTAGAAACTATGGCTCTCCCAACATGTAAATACTTATATACATTAATATTGGAATCGTTTATCTCCATACTCGTGATCTTAATGCTTAATTTGTATGCTTCACTACCATCTTATGTTGTTGGATTCTCAATAAATCAAAAGAGTAATATATATCATATCTATGACTTATGGAGTTGCAGGATTGCATGAGAATTTTGGAATCCCTAAGATAATGTTCATTTTGTTTTACTGTGATTATTGTTTTCCATCTCGAGTAACAGAGACAACCTTATAATCTAGAACTATCCTAAGATCAACAGAAGAGGGAGTAGACACTTATGATAATTCTTGAAAACTTTCTAAGGGTATACACTGGGAGTGAGTATTGCATGTTGGTGACAGACCTTATTTGGTGAAACCAATCCAAGTTTCCCCATCTGTTCTTGATATCCTACACTTTTATTTTACATTTTCTTTTGTTTTACTTCTTCTTTAGTGTTTCTAGTTTTGCTTTGCTTGTTTGCTGAAGTAACATTGTACTATAAGGAACACATAATTTATCTCATTGTATTGTAAGTAACATTGTAACGATGATGAAGATGACAAAGGCCTCCCTTTGAGAATCATGAACTACAAGAGCCAATGAATCCATATGCCCCATCATCTTCCCTACGTTCAATGATCCTAAATTCAAATTGAAATCAGCATTCAATGCAATGATACAAAACAAGACCTTAGAAGAAAACTCCTGAGACGAAAACCCCTACCACCACATGGATGCTATTAAGAATATTTGTGACACTATCAAGATGAACTGAGTACTATAGGAAGTGATTTACTATAAAGGAATTAACTTTTCTAAGGGAGAATGCTCTATCTTGGTACCTCGCCCTACCAGATAAAACTATTAATGGACATGCACCTTTGGCCGATTCTTTTGTCACTAAGTTCTATCCAATAGAGAAAACTCTTAGAAACATGCAAAAAATCATTTGGTTCATTCAAAATCTAGGTAATAACCTATATGAAGCATGGAAACAATTCTAGGAGTACCAGAGGGACTGCCATCACCACAATTATAATAAAACATTTGGTCCCTACCTTCTACAACAGGCTTACCTCAGTTGAAAGGACATCACTACACACTACAAAGAGAAGTGATATTAGGTAAAAAACCCAAAGAAGACCATTAAGATAATTACTTGATAATATGGTTGCCATGCAAGCTAGTCTGGATTATGATAGGGGTTCATAGAACAAGGTATCGTCTATAGGTACCACAACCAAATTAAAGGATTTAGAATCCATTACAATCCAAATTTAGAAGATTGCTTGGGATTTTATGCAATTTATGGATTCTGTAAGAGAAAAACTGAAAAGGTCATTAAATGTGTTACATGTGGAGAAGGGGGCATGGGATAGACAACTTCATCTACACCCAATCTATAGAAGAAGATGATGTAGAAGAGACTCAAAATGTCTCTTGTGTAAACCTTAAGAGGCCAAACTACCCCATCTTTTCTTACGGAAACAAGGACACTATTGAGAGTGCTCACCAGCTAAATAACCCACCTAAAAGACTGCCAGGGTTTGGTAGAGGTGGAGGACCATCTGTTCTCACCCATAATTCAACCAACCAATAGAATTGGAACAACTATCAAGGCCAAGGAAAAGGCCAAAACTAGAATAGAAACTTGAGTGGGTCAAGTCAAGATGAAGGTCGGGATATAAATAGCTATCAACATGATATGATTATTAAACACTTTGAATTTGTGAAAAGAGAAGCATCAAGGAACAAGAAACTAACTTGGAGATTCCTAACCAACATTAGTGTATAGAATATTATGCAAATGAAATTAGGAGGCATGACACCTCAAATGGTTGACATGCGTACACACCAAAAATAAATTGATCAACAGTTGGCACATCTATCAGAGTTGATAAAGAATCTACTTGGAAGAATACCTTCCAATATTGAGTCTGCAAAGAAGGAAACTTTTAGGTCTAGAAACTTTTAAAAGAACCAATAGATAAGGTTTTTTTGAAGGATGCTCTTACTGTAGATCCCTATCCTGAGACTATTCTTATAGAAGAAGAACCTCCAATGGAGGATGTTACAAAGAAGACTAAGCGTAAGGAAAAAGCTAATGGAATGAACCCATTAGTAGATAAGAATGTTGAATCAGTTGAGGAGATTCTAGCAGGTAAGGTTCCATATTCTCTAGGTATTCCTTTCCCTAAAAGCTAATTAAGGCTCATTTAAAGAAAATATACAAAAATTTCTTTTAAGCGGTAAAAATATATACATGGACTTCCCATTTCTAAACTCTTTGGAAGAAATACCGACCCATGCAAAGTTCTTTTAGGGTTTAATTACCTAAAAATGTAGGGGAGAACATTTCGAAACTATAAGGTTATCCAAAATGTCTAGTTCTTTTGTCTAAGAAAAGATGTCTGTCAAGCAGAATGATCCTAGATCTTTCATCGTCTCATTCAACCCTTTCATCATCTTATTCAACATGGTAGACAATGAGGTCAGACAAGTTCTAGCTGACCTAGAGAAATTATTAGTGTTATGCCTCTTACATTAGCTTAGAGGTTAGGTCTAACCAATATGGTAAAAATGGGGATGCAAATACAACTAGAAAACCACTCATTAACAAGGCTTGTAGGAGTTGTGGAAGACATCCCTATTCATGTTGGATGATTCTTTATACCTTGAGACATAGTCATGATTTTTTATATGGACGACCAACCTTCATGATGATATTTGGGTGACCTTTCCTTTCTATTATATGAGAATTGATATATGCTCAAGAAAGAATCATAACTATTAGGGTAGGTAATGAACTTATTATTTTCCATGTGTATGAATTAATGAGAGGACCCCCTCTTTTTGAGTCAGCCTACTTTATAGATAGCTATAATCAGTTCTATAAAGAAGTCCAAGAGAAAAACACAATCGTAAAACCACTTATGAAGGCTGTAAACAAACCTAGTTCTCACATAGAAGATACATAGGTAGTCAAAATATGAGACTACTTGTATCAACCTGAGGAAGACTATAGTGATGATGAAGATGAGAGTATAGAGAGTGTAAAATATGCCTCCCTAGAGCAGACTCCATAGGAGAAAGAAGCACAGAAAACCAAGTTGTAAATGAAGAAACTCCTCAAGGGTTTAAATATGAATTTATGGACATTGAAGAGAGGAACCCAGTTATTATAAATTATGCCTTAACCGACAACCAAGAAGAGAATTCATTTAATGAACTCAAGCTCTAACAAAAATTCATAGGATACTCTTTTGAATACATAAAAGTCCTAAGCCTAGTTTTTTGCATGTAAAGAATAAATCTAGAAGAGAATTCAAAACCTTTAGCCTGACCTCAATGAAACTTGAATCACATGTTGAGGGAGGTGGCATAGAAGGAAGTGATAAAGCTTTGGGATCACTTTATGGTGCAGGAAGGCATTGTACTTGAACACAAAAATTATGAGAAAGGATCAAAATTTATCTGAGCAAAGTAGAAGACGTATCTAATATTCCACCTCCTAAATATGTAACTAGGGTAAGAATTTTTCCAGGGCATGTTGTTTATTATAGGATATTCATCAACAACTTCTCCATGATCACAAAAACTTTATCCAATTTTCTCATTAAAGATGTTGTGTTTGATTTCAAGGATGAATGCCTTGAAGATTTCAAAACTCTGAAGGATGCCCTGATGATGGATCTGATCCAAGCTCTTGATTGCGACCTCCCTTTTGAGATAATGTTCGACACAAGTGATTATTCTATTGAGGTAGTACTCAAACAAAGAAAGAATAAGAAACACCATGCCATGTATTATGTTGGTAAGACTAGATGATGCTTAAGTTAACTACAATACAATATTGAAAGAGATGCTAGAATAAGTATTTGCCTTTGACCAATTTAGGGCCTATCTAATAGGATCGAAAGTGAAAGTATATACAAACCACATCATAATCGATCACCTAATCAAGAAGAAAGACACCAAGCCTAGACTATTACAAAGGGCTCTATTATTGTAAGAGTTTGATCATGAGATTATTAACAAAAGGGGTCAAAGAATGTTATTGCTGACCATATTTTAGGAATCACTTTTACTGAAAAGGATATTCTTCATGTCAGTGGCAACTATCTATAAAATCTCTAATGATGGAATAGGTCGTCGAGCACAAGGCATTGTGGTTTTCTGATATATGTAACAACCTATCATGCCGACAACTGCCACCAGAAATCACTTATAATAAAAATAAGAATTGGTTTTCTAATTTGAATAATTATTACTAGGATGACTATTTTTATTCAAAACATGTTCTGATAATCTAATCAGAGATAAATTTTAGATGAAAAAATGCCCAAGATCTTACATGAATGTCACTATTCACCCTATGGTGGACACCTAGGCATGGATGGGATTGCCACAAATATCTAGTGAGTTGGCTTCTATTGGCCAACTATGTTAAAGGATGAGCACACATTTCTTAAGACCTTCAAGGAGTAATAGATCACTAGCAATATTTCCAGAAGAAATAAATGCCCACATCAGACTATATTGAAGTTGATTTTTTTTGGGGGGGACAATTATATGGGATCTTTCCCATCATCATGTGACAACCAATACACTTTGGTTGAAGTAGATTATGTATCTAAGTGGGTGGAAGAAGTAGCTACCCCCACTTGTGACTCAAATCTGTGATAAGGTTGTTTGAGAAGATCATCATCCCCAAATTTGGAGACCCACACACCGCGATCAGTGATTGATGATTCCATTTTTCCAAAAGGCAATTTTTTACCTTGATAAAGAAGTGTGGCATCAAGAACAAGGTTGCAACACCTTATTATATACAACCCTCATTCCAAGTAGAGGTTTCTAATCCCCAAATCTTGAAAATTTTGGAAAAGACTATTGGGGGAACAAAATAATATTAGTTTATGCAACTAGATGGTGCCATATGCATGTAACGTACCACTTACAAGACCCCTGTAGGGATCACTCCCTATCAGTAAATATATAGCAAGGATTACCACTTACCGATCGATATGGAACATTAAGCCTTTTGGGCAATCCAATTTCTATATTGGACCAATGATTGGTAGTTAAGAAGAGGTTTTTAGAGTTGTTAGAGCTAGAGGAGCTTAGGCTCCATTCTTATGGAAACACAAGAATTTGTATACAAAGGACCATGTTGTGGCATGATGCCCACCTAAAGAAAAAAGATGTGTTAGAAGGTGACAGGTTTATTATTTTCATCTCAAGAGTTTGTTACTTTCCTAGAAAACTAAGTCAAGATGGTCTAGCCCCTTTACTGTCTCAAAGATATGCCCATCAGGGCTGATGAAGATTTGTTGTGACAAGATTGAGATTTTCTATGTGAATGGTGACAGAGTCAAGACATATTATTATGAAGATGAAGCATTCACCAGGAGAGTAGAAGTTCAATTTGAGGAATCATCACATGCACCACTAGAGAAGGAATGGGAAAACCAACCAAATAGTCAATCTAACAACTATAAATTAATGTTTCTTGGGAGACAAGCTAAGAATTTCTTGACATGTTTTCTCAAGTTCCATTTCATTTTACTTTGCATTATCTTAGTTTTTGTATAAGCTATTGTAGGTTATATTCAGTATCTATTTTAAGATACCTTTGTTTCTTAATTTATAGTGTATATAGAGTAAGGTAGGGTATGAATCTTAAAGACACCCTTTATTTTAGGATCCATCTATTAAAACAAGAGTCTACAAAATCCTGTCAGTCTTCAAAAATCCACATTCCCATCGATTGTCAAGTTTCTTTTCCAATAAGAGGATCAAAAGACTCATCGAATGTCAGACATCTAATGACCCGTCTACCATAGGGCATCTGAAGAGTCATAGACCGATGGGCATCGAAAGACATCATCCACAACTTTCCATTAAAACCACTTTACATCATTGACCCCCGAGCCACCAGGGCATATAAGCATGTTCCTCTACCAACATAACTACACTCTAACCCAAGAACTTTGTGATACTATGACAATTTTAGTGATGATCAGAGAGAAGATGCTCCTAGATGTAAGGGATTCACCACCAACAATGACATGTACAACACTTATCCTCCATTGAAGCGTTAGTTTTCCTCCGTCAAAATTGACTCACGTAAGAACCATTGAGCTACGCTAACCAAGGTAGTTAAACACTAGAGAAGCGGATATAGAGAGGTTTACCCTCACCAATGAATGTGTCACAGAACAGATGATACCCATAGATATTTCTTCCTCTTCTCGCCACTGCTCTTGTGCCGCCAAATGATCTAATCATCGAGGATCCAAGTTTCCAACCCTAGTTTCTCTTCCCTTCCCTCTGACATTTGGATTCTGTAATGAACACCCTCTTCTCCATAATTGAGGTGAACATCCATCTCATGCAATCTTTGATTTCTTGGCGACGACTAAACCTTTTGCTTTCTGCGGTCGTCGAACACTTTTTCACAGTAAAATTTTTTGGCAACCATAAAATTCATTTTAGCAATCCAAAATTCTTGCAACCTCCAAAGAACTATTTTCTTGACAAACACAAACCTTTTGTTATCAGTGAATGTCGAACCCTTATTAAAAATATTTTTTTCTCATTTACTGTAGAAAGTCCCAGATTTCTCAGAGACCGTCGATTCTCTAAATTTCTTGACGACTGCCAAAACTTGACTTTCAGTCAACCATCTGTTTAACTGATATGTTCACCTTGATGAGGATCTCGTTGATCTCACCCAACCCTCCAACATGTCATGTCCTTTGTATTGAACCTTCCATTTCACTCTTGCAATCGATCTTCCACTGCTGATAAATATGTTTCTATAAGTCCACTGGATGTCATCCACTTCTCCTAAGTCATTGAATAGATAAGCCACAACCCCTATAGGGATCAAAGAAGAGATCAAAAAAATCATCAAGATTCTGGAAGAAACCCAGACATACCCCAGGTAAAATAAGGAAAACTAGAATTGTAAAGAATGAAATTACTAATCATGATAGTGGATTCATCTATGAAGTCCTAGAATGAAGAGAAACACTATGTCATGACTACCTTAGAATACCTACCTTCATAAGAAGAAACCAACACTAAGGTTAATAGAAACCAATAATAATAGTCTAGGAAATCCCAGTTTATAAAAAATGAGGGCAAAAATGAAGGATAAACTAGAATCTAGAGGAGCCACATCATCAACTACACAAACAGAGATTGCAACATGCAAGACCGCACCTAGAAAGAGACAAGTCTCACATGGTGATAGGAGTAAACAACCAAAAGATGATTTTCAACCTAGAGACAAGTAATATTACATCAAGTATTCTCTCTTCTTAAACACCTAGGCCTACAAAGAAACTTGATACACAAACTAGTACGGCCTACAACAGTTGGGAATTGGTGAACGAATCATGGAATTCTTGAAGGGAGCCAACCTTCATACTATCTGCACATATGCTCAACACTTCTACACCAACCTCACTACTAGAATTATGTTGTATTTGAAAAAGGTGCCATTAGAAGATGAGGAAAAAGAGACTGCAGGTGGAGAATTCAAACTGTGTCTGTATGTTCTATAAGGACTACTTTCTAACATAGAGGATGTTGAATGTGATATTTTATGAAATACAAGAACAATCCAAAGCTAGCAAGATTGAAAAATATGACAAAGAGCCTATTGGATTAAGAAACAACAAGACCTAGGAGAGGCTAATAAGGGAGTCAAAGAACAAGTTGGGATATTCAAAGGATGCTCAAGTACCTTCCTGCTTTATCAAAGTAATCCAAAAGATCGTTGCCACTGCCATTTTTGCAAGTTCCGAAACTAGAAACATGAACACAAGAGATCATTTCCACATTTGGTCCATTCTTGAGAAAGGTTGGTTAATATCAAAAGGCTGCTAATTGATAAGTTCTCTACCATAGTCAGCTTGAAGGCCTCTAAGAATTCTATGTGGGGGGTAGATCAATTTGATTGCATTTTATTACCTGTACATAGAAATATCAAATAAGTTCAAGGAGAGTAAAGGAAGAAGGTTCATCGACATCAAATACCTCATCAAAATAGGGGTGACCACATAGAAGGGGGACAAGTACTACTATAAGGTAGAAAAGACAAATGTTCTACACCCCTTTCTAGAGATGACCCATTATGATGCTTAAAAGATAATTGTCTTTAGAGATGATTTAGATGATGATGTCAAGTAAGATTTCATGTCATGGAGATGTACATGCAACACTTGTGGAGGACCTAGCGTAGGAACAAAAAATGGTTGTAGAATTGTCAAGAAGAAAGAAATTGACACTCAATGTCTGCAAGGCGGTTTTGAAAATGCCACAATCAACATTAAGACCGATCCTTAACAAGAAGGAGAAGCCAAGATAACAAGTCCTAAAGTATAATAACAACGACATGCTAAAGACATGGAATAGAATACCAATGTGGTCACTATTTTCACCACTGATCCTTTCTTAGACGCAGAGTAGTTAGATGATACACGCAAAGGTGTGGCAAAGGAGCTACCATGTGATGAGTATAAAATGGTGTAAAAGGTGGTAGCTAATGCAGAGGCAGTCTAGCCAATAGATACCAAGTAGCTAGCACCATCTTTACCCTAAGTAGAGAAAGAAGCATCATCGTGGATAATGAACACATTGCCTACAAACATGAAGTCACACAAATATAGAGTATGACAAATCTAAGAGAAGAACTAGTAGAATATCAATTTGATGTTATGTGTGAGAATCTTCGACATTCCTCCTTTACTTCTTTAACTATTATCTCTATCATGGAAATGCTAACTATGCAGTTAGAAAGATTAGACAAACAAACATCAAACCTCCCACAATTCATGAAGGACATCCTTGCCAGCCAACGAACAATGATGCAAACTATGAATTCCATGGAGGAAGAAATGGAAGAACTCAGAAAGAATAGGGAAGAAGTGCATAAGGAGAGGGATGAAATGAGAAAAGAGCACAAGGAGTTAGTACTAGAAATGGAAGAAGAACAACAATTTGAGGAGGAAAGGAGAGAAAGAAAAAGATCCAAATGCATGGTCACCCATTCACCTTCAGAAGCATATTCAAGCCCGTCAAGCCCAACCTCCCACTTAGAATGTCCCTTCAGAAGAGAGGGGTAATACCCCATGAGGAACACCAGAGAGATGAAGAGGGATCCACAGTCAATTGTGGTGATCCCGCAATGTATCTTTATTTAAAATCTTCACTGATAGAGAACTACCCCCTACTAGGGTTCAACTTGGTGAAGAAGACCCCTTAATACAATGGGAGGAGGGCTCTGGCCAATTATCAAAATCCACTGATGTAGCAACAGCCTCACGATATCTTGGCAACATGGGAATATGGATATAAATATGTGATATCTATTTATAGTTCAACGATAAAAATGAAGACGAGCTGACCAACAATGACATATATGATGGGAAGATACTTTCCAAGTTGGATGAGCTTGGATTACAATTCTAGAACCAAAACCAGCAGAAGCTCTTATATCTAGTTCACTTGGGCCGCCCCCATATGAAACTCCTGAAGTAAACATATCAGAACCCACACCAATTGTACAGGAAACCACTAGTGGAGAGGGAATGTTTGATGAAGATGTAAGAGGGCTCGCCACATTCTTTCTGGATTCAACACCCAAGAAACATCAAATTCCAATGTTAGATGAGACAACATGAAGCCTAATGCCTCCTCGCCTCCCCTACAAATTTATTGGGATAGATATGGCATCAAAGTATCAAATCTCATGCAGAAACATACACATCTTGGAAAACATCTTTGATGATAGTCTACATGGAACTAATATCATATATAACAACCAAGGGAAGACTCTAACTAGGGAGAACTTCAGTGAATCTTCATGAGTAAGGGAAAGGTCCATCAACACTTATTCATAGTCCTTTGTGAAATAACTCGAGGAATTCTTGTAGGATGACAACGTCCAACAAGTTTTCAACAGTAAATCTATATTAGCAAAGAGTCTATATGAGGACAAGCTCGACTCTTCTCTGTCAAAGAATTGCAATTTGTTGTGGAAAAATGAAAAATAAGACTCTTCACCTTACCAATCCAAACAAATAAATGACACATGACCATCTACAATTTTTGTAGTGTGGAGCTACCTTGCAATTCCTTTCTTTTTAGATATAAAGAAGTGTGTGACATCTAGAAAGTAGCTATTAGAATCCAGGATGTCGTCTAGAAAGCATGAACCCACCACATCAACAATGGAAAACACTTTGTCATCAATACAAAAGTCTCCCAAGGAGAACCCAATTTGGGACTGTGCATTTATAATCTTAAAGGAAGAAATAAACAAGGGTATCCAATTTGAGGACCTCTTCCTTGAAGACCTGCATGGATTGCAATGCATTTATGCCATGGAAGTCATCTACAACCGCCACTTCTTTAATGATCTGGGAATGCCTCCAGATGTTGTATTACGCACTCTCCATAAGGGAGTACTACTTCCTTTGAAGTTGTTGTAGCACAATCAATGGAAAACCTTATGGCTATATCCTTCATAATATGAGGGGGTATTCTCATGGAAAGTAGGCTAGCCATTCACAAAACAAAATGATAATCAGGACCACCCTCGAGCAAAGGCACCAACTGGAAACAATGCATCACATCTTGAGAAGAGACACGACACAACAACCCCTCTCATAAGTGGAATCAATCCCCCAACATTTTACATACTACTAGCAACCCCGCAAGTGAAAACATATCTGCCACAAGTGGGGGAAATAGAAGAAGAATAGCTTTAGCAAGAAAGTCCTAAAGGGCCATCTAAGGCTATTGATATTTTCTTCTCAGATTTTGACAGATGATCATCCGATGATATCTCTTTGGACTCCTTAATCTTGATCATGAATCGGTCAAAAGCACATGACTAACATGGGGAAGTAGCTTTTGAAGAGACGTAATTTTTATCTTAAAGGATGACTTCTGTAAAGCTCTGAGTACTAATGGTGACCATGAATGTAATGTCAGTCTACCAATCCCAACTAGGAGACAATATGCCCAATACAAACATGGCATATTGCCTTCTATAGGAGGACAACATTTACAAGAAGAATCCTACAAAAGAGAGATTAATACAACACTTACAAATATGTCTCCCATACATGATAACTACTGGACACTCTTGGTAGAAAACATCAAAGAAAAAACAATAGTCTTGTACAATAGCTCTAACATGGCCTTCACATTGAACAAATACACAAATATTGCAAAACGAAAGAGTATCACGGAAGAAAAAGCAAATAGTTATATAGAAGAATCATTAAGGTGATACAAGAGAATGGAAAGGGATACAAGTTTGTCCTCAACAAAGACTTTAGAAAACCACAGTCTCGAATCCCAATGAGCTCATGGTCTTAGAGTCTAATTTATTTGCAGTCTCGACATCAATGGGTTTAAAGTCTCGACGATCGATGGGTTTATAGTCTTGACAACCAATGGGTTTATGGTCTCAACAGTCGATGGGCCAAGACCCTCAGTGACCATTGAGCTTGCAACCCCAGTGCCCAATGGCACTATTTCTCTATAGCGCATGCCTATATATAGTCGACCACCTTAGTCAAAGAGGGGTTGCAACAAGGGAGAGATGACAAAGTGATGACACATAGCATAACACCTACCATCAGTTCCCATTCCTCCATCAGTCCGAGATATCTGAAGATGATAGTTTGAAGGGGACAACTCACCTATGCCATCACCAAGAACTGCCAGGTTTCTTCTTTGACAGTGATAACATCCAATTTTGTGGATATTTGAGTGCCTATTTTACCCTCATATTATCATTATGACAATGGTTCATTTAGATAAATGTATTTGTTTTGTCTAGTTTTGGTATAAATACCTAATTTATGTCCTTATCTTTTATTTGCAAAGAATTTCACCAGTGGTAGATTTGAATCTAGGTTACTACTGGTAATACCAGACTTATGAAATTTCTTGGATTCTACCTAAATGGTCACTGAGAAACCACAAACACCATCTACCAATGGCCTCAACATTTTAGTGACCACTGAACATGAATCCTTTAGTGATTGATGGAAATGCCAACGACAACGACCACTATGACCATTAAATGTGAGAGAGGAGCAATGATTGATGGAGACATTGATGTCAGCAACAGCCAAACCGATAGTCCCACCAACTGTTGGAGACTTATAATCTCAGTGACTGATGGGACCACTACATGAGAACAACACCTATAAATAGTCAGTCATTTAATTCACAAAGGGAGTCACAACATGTGCGAGACAACAGAGTCTTTTCACACCACATAATAATCTTGCCATGGCTCATGATTCCTAAAGATGAGAGTCTGAAGGAGATAGCACACCTAGGCCATCACCAAGCCCCTCGGGTTTATTCATCAAGAGGAGCAACCATTTTTTATGCCCATTCCTGATCCATATGTTAAGGAGATGTGCATCATCCTTGATCATTTGTGGTCATAATTGTTGTAGCTCCCTTTTTCTTCTCTAGATCTTTTCATCTGCCTCAATCTCATTTATCCATTTTGTCATTCTCTCTCATGTCTCATTACACTTGTAAATCCATAATTCTACTCACCACTGTGAGTGGAAAAACATATAGCTTGGGTTAGGAGTGGACACTAAGGCCCTCCCAACATGAAAATACTTGTAGCCATTGAATATTTTCACTTATAAATGATTATCTCCATACTCTTGGTGTTAATGCTTGATATGTATGATTTGGTATCATATTGTGATGTTTGATTATTAGTACCTCGGAAGAATAGTATTAAACTTATATAAGTGTTATGGAGTTGCATGAATTCATGAGAATGTTGGAATTCATAAGTTAATGATCATATGATTATATTGTGATTTTTTGTTTTCCAACTCGAGAAAGAGACAACCTTATAATCTCGATCTATATAAAGCTCGAGAGAGGAGGGAATAAATATCTATGATGATTTCTTCAAATCTTGTTGAGGATATGCCATGGGTGTGATTATTGCATGATGGTGAGATACCTTAGATGGTGTAACCCAATCCAAGATCACATCCATGATTGATAAATTACTCTTTCTTTTTTTGCTTATTCTCTTGTTTTACTTCTTGATTTGATTTACTTGTTTTACTTTATTTTGTTTATTGGAGAAACACCACTCCCAAAAGAACACCAAACTTATTCTTTATCTTCAGTTGTTGTAACTAAGCCAAGATTCTACATTCTTAACACATGACACCCCTTATCCCTATAGATCAACCCCGATTTACTACATCGGACCCCGTGTAATAGTTGTGGGGGGGATGAATGTTAGTATATAAATTTAAGAGTCTGACTACTCTAGATCTGCTCCTTTTTGGACATGTGATTTAGGCCAACCAACTTTTTGGCATTATTTCCGCGGACAAGGAAACTGATACTAATAATAATCCAAGTCTACTTAGCATACACATGTGCCTCAAGTCTACCACTAGACTTGACTACACTATTGTTAATTCACTATCTCCAACTATCTCAAAGACTTCATTTCACACATTTAATTTCTAAATAAACTCTATGAACTATTTTTTCTAGCCTGAAGAGCAGTGAATATCAACTATGACTACCCAACTACAATCAACATGCCTCCTCGTAGGGGAGGACATCAGGGAGGAGGTCGAAACCCTAGGAGTTGAATAACCAAAGCCTTGACCTCAACCAGACTTTTAATCTAATCATGAGGAATACCAGTTTGATGCAGCTGAACATGAAGAACCACCCCACAATGAGCAACATGAAGAATAATGGCGTGATGAAAGGCATTGTCCTACAGTACGGAGAAATGGGAGAAACAAAAAAACCACAACAATAATATTAATATTAATAATAATAACCAAGATAATGACAATGATGGTGATCACAAAGGCCCTTCCCTCTGTGAACTAGCTGCAACCAGGGCCGATGAATCTAGCTACCTAATCATCATCCCCAGGTTCAAGGCTCTCAATTTTAAACTAAAGCTCGCAATATTGCCATGATCAAAAACAAAACTTTTGGAGGAAATTCTCGAGACAAAAATCCTTACAACCACCTGGACGGATTTAAAAATATTTTTTACACCATCAAGTTGAATAAGATTCCTTAAGAGGTTATCGACTGTAAGGGGTTTAACTTCTCTTTGAGGTAAAAATCATTATCATGGTGCCTTTCTCAACCTGACAAGACCATCAATGAATGGGCACCCTTGGCTAACACTTTTGTCACTAACTTCTACCCCATTGAGAAGAATCGCAGGAACAAGCTTAAAATCAATGGGTTCATGCAGAAGCCTGCAAAGAATCTATATGAAGCTTGAGAAAAATTCTAGGAATACTAGAGAGACTGTCCTCACCACAACTATGATAAGGGATTTCTAGAGACCACCTTTTGCAATGGTCTTACATCTGTTGAAAGAACCTAACTGAATGTAGTGGCAGATCATGACCTCTTAGGATAGAATCCAAGAAAGACCATGATAATAATTGATAACATGTATGCTCTATAAGTTGATTTGGAATAAGAAAGAGTTTCAACCCAGGAATCAACATCTAAAGGAGTAACTGCTACATTGAAGGCACTGGAAGCCGTAAGAACTCAGATTCAAAGGTCCAATTCCAATGTGAAGCAGTTGAAAGACTCTGGGAGTAAACGAAAGAAACGAATTGAAAAGGTCACGAAGTGTATTACATGTGTAGAAGGAGGCCACGATATTGACAAATGCATTTATACTTAGCCTGGTTAAGATAGACATGAAGAAGATACTAAAAATGTTTCTTATGCTAACTTTAAGAGACCTTATCACTGTGGTTTTTCCTATGGAAACAAAGATATTGTTGAGAATGCTCATTAGTTAAACAATCTGTCTAAAGGATCACCCATATTTGGATGAGGAGAAGGATCGATTGTGTTCATCTGTAACATAGATTACTAGAAAAATTGAAACAATTATCTAGGACAAGGTCAAAATTAGAATTGTACTTCAAATAAGCCAAGTCAAGATTAGAATCAGAACAAAATCACTAATCAAATGAACATGATGTCTAAACTTTTTGAGTTCCCAAAGAGCCAAGAATCGGAGAATGAGAAACTAACCCAAAGTTCTATCACTAACACTGGTGTATGAAATGCAATGTAGACCCATCTTGGGGCCATGAAAACTTAGATGGTTGACATGCACACCCACCAGAAGCCAATTGGTCAACAACTTACACAGTTTTCAGTGATGAAGAACCAACGTAGAAAGATACCAGCAAGAGGGAAAAATGTCCACTCTCCATTCAGGAATGGTTTTAGAAGATATAAAAGGTAAGACTATCCAATAAGGCAAGTATAACGCTGAATCAAATCCCAAACATGTTATAATAGAGGAAGAAACTAAAGTGGAAGTATTTACTAGGAAGAGTAAAACCAAAGAGAAAGGAAAGGGAATGAAGATTGTGAAAGAGAAGAAATATGAACTAACTAAAGCGGCCTTCTCAAATAAGGACTCACACTCACCAAGAGTTCTTTTTCCTATAAACTAATCCAGGCTCATTTGAAACAAAGGTACGAAAAATTTATGGAAGCTAGTAAGAAGCTACACATGGATATTTTGTTTCTTGATGCCATCAAGGAAATTTTGAAATACATAATGTTTTTCAAGGACCTGATTATGAAGAGAAGGAGAGGGGATCATGTGGAAATGGTGAGACTAGCAAAAATGTTTATCTCTTTTATACAAGGAAAGAAGCCCACAACAAAAAAAGATCCAGGAGCATTCACAATTCCATATAATGTAAGAGACAATCAAGTAATACAAGGACTTGCATACATTGGATCAAGGATTAGTCTTATTCTCCTTACTCTAGCTTAGAGACTAGGAATTACTAATATGGTCAAAACAGAAATGAAAATTCAATTAGTTCACCAAACCTTCATGAAATCATTAGGAATTGTGGAAGGTGTCCCAATCTATGTGGGATGATTCTTTATACCATGTGATATTGTTGAAATAAATACAGTAGAAGATCTGATGTGCCTGATGATTTTTGGGAGACCCTTCCTCTCCACTAGGAGAGCGTTAATATATGTGAAGTAGGGATTATCACCATATGGGTAGGAAGTGATCACATTGACCTTCATGTGCAAGACTCCATGAGAGAACCATCTCTTTTTGAGTTGGTTTATTTCATGGTCAACTACTATCAACTCTATAAATTTTTCCAAGAAGAGAATGCAATAGTTGATCCACTCATGAGAGTATTAAATAATCATGACCCATATGTTGAAGATCCTGATGTTATCAAAATTATTGACTATCTAAAATGTCTAGAACAAGAATGCAATGATGATGAGGAAGAGATCATTGAAACTACAAGATATGCCTCTCTAGAACAAACATCAGAAGAGAAAGAAGAACCTAAGAAAAAGAGAGAGATGAAGAAGCTCCTTGAAGGTCTAAAGTATGAGTTTCTTGACGATGAATAAAGAAATGCAGTAATCATAAACTCCTCCTTGATAGAAGATCAAGATGAGAAATTGTTAAATGAACTCATGTTCTGTATAAAGGTAATAGGTTACTTAGTACAAGACATCAATATCTTAATTCTAATTGTTTTCATGCACCATATAAATCTGGAAGAAACCGCTAAACCTCTAGCCCAACCTAAAAGAAATTGGAATCAAATTCTCAGGGAGGTGGTTAAGTAGGAAGTGACAAAATTGTGTGATGTAGGAATTTCATACCCAATCAATGACAACAACTCGGTAAGTCCAATACATGTAGTTTTGAAGAAAGGAGGAAAGACAAATGTAAAAGAGGGAAAAGAAGTTAAGGTGGAAGCACAAGGCATAATAGGTTGTCAAATGTGCATTGATTATAGAAAGATAAATGCTTCCACTAACAAGGACCATTTATCACTGCCATTTTAGATCTAGTCCTAGAAAGACTAGCCCATCATTTGTATTTTTTTGGATGGGTATTCAAGATTTTACCACTTTCCTATCCATCGTGATGATCAAGAGAAAACCACATTTACCTGCATCTATGGAATGTACACTTTCTGGAGAATGCCATCTGGCCTTTGCAATGCACTAGCTACGTTTCAAAGGTGTATGATATCTATGCTTGTAGACTTTCTAGAAGATATCATGGAAATATTTGTGGATGACTTCTCAGTTTATAGGACTGACTTTGACACCTAATTAAAGAACCTATATCAAATTCTAAAAATATGCGAAGATAAATATTTAGTATTAAATTTTTGGAAAGTATCATTTCATGGTCTAGAAGGGCACAATACTCAAACAAAAAGTTTCCGATAAAAGAATCAAATTTGACTTAAGCAAGATAGAAGTTGTGTCTAAACTCCCCCCCCTCTAAATTAGTAACTGGGGTGAGAAGTTTCTAGAGGCACACAAGATACTATCGTAGATTCATAAATGATTTCTCTAATATTATGAAACCTCTTCCTAGCATGCTCGTGAAAGAAATTGTGTATGTTTCATAGAGAAATGCCTTGAATCCTTCAATATTCTGAAAAATGCTTTGACAACAACTCCGATCTTACAAGCTCAAAATCAGAATATGCACTTCAAAATAATGTGTGATGGGAGTGATTAGACTAATGAGGAAGTTCTTTGTCAAAGAAAAGATAAGTGACACCACACGATTTACTATGCTAGAAAAATTCTAGATGATGCACATGTCCACCACCACAAAAAAGAAATTCTAGCAATAGTATTTTCTTTTGAAAAATTCATGCCCTATCTGATAGGATCAAAGTAATAGGTGCAAACTAACCATGGTGATATTATATACTTGATACAAAAGAAGGACCCCAAGACTAGACTTCTTCGGTGGCCCCTATTATTCCAAGAGTTCACTCACAAAATCATAGACAAGAAAGGTACAAAAAATGTCATTGTTGGCCATCTGGAAAGGACCATAGTCACTAAAAAAGACACCTACCTATAAATGATAACAATGTTGATGAAGCATTAATGATGGAAAGATCCAACGGAACCTTCCTTAGCCTAGTTTGTAGACATCTCCAATTACCTAGCATGTCAACAACTACCTCCTGACATCACTTAAAATATAAAATAAGTTATTCTCTAATTTTAAAAACTACTATTGGGATGAAATTATCATGTTTAAGAGATGTGTCAATAATATGTATATCAGATGCATCCCAGAACCAGAAGTGCCTCAAATTCTCAAAGAATTTCACTCTTCACCTTACGAAGGACATTTATACGGAAACATGACCACAACCAAAAAAATTTAGTCTAGTGTCAATTAGCCATCTCTATACAAGGATGCTCATACATTTATAATGACTTGTAAGGAGTGTAAACTCACTAGAAACATTTCAAACAGGAATGAAATCCCCATGTTGAATTGGATCAAGGTAGAGAGTTTAAATTCTTTGGGGATAGATTATATGGGGCCATTTCCATACTCTAGAGGGAACTAATATATCCTACTTGTCATGGATTGTGTGTTAGAATTGGTAGAGGCAATAGCCATGTGTCTAATGATGTAAAGTCTATGATCAAAATGTTTTAAAATATTTTCTTCGCTAGATTTGAGTACGACACACCATCATCAATGACGGGTTCCCATTTTGCTGAAACGCAGTTTACAACACTATTGAATAAGTATGGAGTAGACACAAGGTTTCCACCCCCTATCACCCACAGACTCATTGTCAATTAGAGTTTTCCAATAGGAAGATTATGCAAATATTGGATAAGACGCTAGGGAGGATGAAAATGGATTGGCCCATGAAGTTGGATGATGCCCTATGGGAATATATTACTACTTACCAGACCCCTATAGGAACCACTCCCTATAAATTAATATTTGTCAAGGCTCGTCACTTCCCTACATAATGATATATGTCAAGGCATCTTTCTTACATTTTGAGTTGGAACATAAAACGTTTTGGACTATCCAATTCTTGAACATGGATCTAAGATTGTTAGGAAAGAAAACATTTTTGCAACAAAAAGAACTAGAGGATCTTAGACTCCACACTTATGAAAATGCAAAACTATATAAACAAAGGACCATGGTGTGTCATGATGCTCAGCTCAAAATAAAAGATGTGTCTGAATGGTCTAAGTAGACCTGTCAAACTGGGCCAAAATCTGCGGGCACCCATGGGTCGACCCGTTTAAGTTGGGTTTGGGTGATGAAATTTGCCACCCGCTGGAAATTACCCAAACCCAAACCCACCCGCTTATTTAGCGGGTTTCGCGGGTGGCCCACGGGCACCCGTGGGTGACCCACATAACTCAATCACTTATATAAAAATAAATATAATGATACACTAGTACTTAGAATAAATAAAATTATTTACTACTAACCATTAACAGTTAAGGAGTTTTAATCCAAACTCAAACTTATCCAACAAGATTTGATATGAGAGAGAGATTGGGGAAATAAATTCAACATCTACTACATTATCTAATTGTTCTATCAAAATTACTCTAGTTTATTGAACATAATCATACATTAGAGAATGTTAACTGTAGATTAGAGAATTTTATCTAAAAATATGTATGTGTTTTAATGGTTGTAAAAATATAAAATATTTTTTTTGAAGTGACTACTATTGTAGTTGATTGTTCTTATGCTATATTTCACATAAAAATACTAGCAAATGGTCTTCTTTTACCGTTACAGTAGCAATTTACAAAATACTTGTTTATTAGACACATATTATATGGGCACCCGCTGGGTCGGGTTTGGATTTGTGTTTCTTCGACCCGTTTAGAATTGCATCTTTTTGACCCACACCCGCGAGACCCAAACCCACAATGACCCAACCCAAACCCAACCCACCCACCCATTTGATAGGTCTAGGTCTAAGGTTATCCTTATTAATTCAACAGTTAGACTCTTTCCAGGGGAGCTAAAGTCAACGTTCATTCTAAAAAGGATATATCCCTCAAGGATGATGGAGATCCATAGTGAAAAGATTGGAACATTCATAGTGAAAAGACATAGGGAAAAGAGATATTATGAGTATGAATCATTCAATAAGAAGAGAGGAACTCCAGTTAGAGGAACCCCCACCAGCACCACCAGAAGAAGTCTGAAGAAGACAACCAAATAGAGCTTAGCTAAAGACTATAAATTAGCACTTATTGGGAGGCGACCCAATGATTTCTTGACGTGTTTGCTTAATATTTAGTTGTTTTCTAAAATATCCAGATTTTAACTAATTGTTAGAAGTTCCAACATAGTTTAGGGTAATTTACTTGGTTTCTTAATATCTATTATATAGAATAAAGTGGAAGATGAACTTCATACATATGCCCTAATTTTAGGGATCAATTCAAGATGAGGTTTAGATAAAACCATTTGGTCACTAAAAATCACATTCCTCAGTGACCACTAGACTCTCAGCAAGTGAATGAGTCAAATCTCACAGAACGGCTAGATTAATTCTCAATGACCGCCTAGATCTTGAAATCTCAATGATTGTTAGCCCATATTTAACACTCAACGACCATTGATCCCCAAAGGTATATAAGAAAAATTCATCAACCAGCAAACCTTCATTCTAACTCGAGCAGCTAGTGAAGCTCTAGAGAACTTCACTAAAAATTATAGAGGACTATAGTCGATGATGATGTAAGGAACTGGCCACCATCAATGATGCTCAGGGATTTCTCTCCTCTACATGAAGCAAACAACACCACCACACAAGACAACTTGATAGCAAAGTCACTGAGTTGTTTCTATTCCATCGATGAACCATCTAGCGACTGACTGTAACCCTAGACTCTTAGCTTTCATTTAATTTTCATCCTCTAATGTCAATTTGACACCTAAGTCCCTTTCTATTGTGTGAATAGGGTTTCACTAGAAATTTGTTTTCCTTTCTCATCTCTCCAACCTCTGATTGAATCACCAACAATTAGGGTTTTATGTGATTAGGGTCCTTAACTCCCTTTCTTTGAGCAAACAATCTATCGTGAGACCCCTCGGGTTCTCAACAACTACTGTGTTTTCCTAGAATTTCAGTGGCAACTTAGGTTTAATGATTCTCAATGACCACTGAAAATTCCTAGATCTTCAACGGTCACCCATATTCTGATTAACAATTGTTGTTTTAGCAAAGAACAAGATCTCAAAACTTTTAGTGACCTTTAGGGTGTGTTTTTCGTGGCAACAGAGTTTTTTGATGACCACCTACATTTCTTAGATTTTCCAGCAGCTATCTAACTTACAATATTTTCAACAACTGTTGAGATCCAAATGTTAGTGACCACCTAGTTTTGTCAAGTAGCTCAAATTTCCCAAAGATTGTTGAGATTATAAAAATTTCATCTACTACCGAGAATTGTTAACCTAACTCACGGAATTCTCAACAATTGTTGGAAAGAAATTTTCCATCTGCCAACTACTTTACTTATTTCTCTCTTACCCTACCCTACATAGTACTACTTACTGAATCACCCTCCTACCCTATTTTAGTTTGTTGATTGCAACCAACATCCCTCTATTGAAAAAAACTTATAAGTCAAGTAGAATGTCATCATCAACCTCTATCTCACTGAACAAGAACGCTACATTCCTATCTAGGATACATGAAGTAATAGAAATCATCAAAAAGGTTTAAAAGTTGGTATGTATGCCAAAAGACCAAATCATATGGTGATTGTAATTTCATATCTAGTAAATGATTTAATTGTTAATAAAGGATGTTTTTGTATTTATTCAATTTTATTCAGTTATGAGTTAATGATAAACATAATGAATGTTTAAAGAATGATATTATTCAATTATGTATGTCTTTAGTTTGAGGACATTGACAATGAGATCATATGGATGTCAAGAGTATGCACATTGTTTTTATGTCCCTATTCGGGTGTTATTGTGTAAGGCTGATAGACATCAATAACACATAATACTAGAGTGTGTGTAGGTTGATGATAGAATCTCATTACTCATTATATATGATATTAAACCTAACACATAGATACTGATTATAGAATAGTGTATTAGTCATACCCACCTTAATAGTGACACATGGAAACCATGATTGGTGGTCGAAATCATATGTCATAGTGATGGTGGTGATTGTGGTTCTTATACCTAAAGTCACTACGCTCATCACATGTCATTTAGTGTACTCTGACATCATCCATTATGACCTTGAGTAAGGGTTTTCATAAAGGTCAATAGATGATGATGGGATCTTTTTCTCTTATAAGAGTTTGATATCCAGGATACTTCATAAGCGAGACTGGGAAAAGCATGTGCATTCACATGTAAATCAATATATGATCTTGAGTTCACATATATCTCAGATAGACTTCTCTACATCAAGGAATAAGGATTGAATGTTGATAGGACGACTATTCCACACATTGAGTTCAATCTGGATATAAGTGAACAAATTAAATATACGAACATTGTAAAACCAATCATATATTATAAGTTGAATTTGTTTTCCAACTTTACAAATTACTTGAATACCAATGATGCGTTTCAAGATAATACTCATTGCTTGTGATGTCATAAATTAGTTATGGACATTGACTTCCATCATAATATGTTACCTATAGGATCACACACATAGATTACAATTAGAATAGGAATTTATTCATGAATGTAGTTTAAACTTGATCTCAAAAGAGTCAGGCATTCAATTTAAACCAAAATGGTTGAATGTTGACTAACGGGACTGTGAATCGACCAGCTCAAGTGTTCAACCAATTGACTCAAGTGTCTGGTCAATAGAACCAACATTGGCAATCTGGTCCATGAGACCATCGGTTTAGGAAGTGAATCGACCAGCTCAGGTCCATGAACCGACCAATTCAGGATGTGAACTAACTGTTTGGTTGATCATTTTGATTAGATCAAGGATTAGTGTTAACATCATGTTGTGCATTAATGGAATATAAATTATCAATATAATTATGATTTGGAAACATGTTGAAATGACTGGTCAAGGGTTGAACTGGTCGACTCACATGCCAACAGATCAATTCACCTTTGAACCAACCATTTGATCGCTTACATGTTATGAAAATTCTTGAAATTTTTCCCCTTTGACTCCCCCATAGACTAGAACTTCTGACCCTGACCTTGATCTTCCTATAAATAGAGGGGTGGTAAAGGATTTCTAGAGACACATCAATCGCTATGAAATTTTTTGTCTTATCTAGTTGTGGTAATTGAGAGAAACAAAGTGAGTCTTACCCGTCAAAAGGAGGGATAGCAAGGGATAGACAATTGGGAGTGCAAGTTGGTCCTAGCAAACCAACTAGTAGGGATAACTCATTCTTGTCTATTCTTATAGAATGATAAGATTTCCCAATGGTCTATGTGGACTACTAAAGAGGCAAGGAGGTTGCCTCCTGCCACTAGGAGGACAAGGTCAACAGTTGTTCATAGTGATCAACTAGGAGCATATTGTTGACACTTTCCAGGTGCATCTTGAAGAAAGGTGCACACTACTACAAGGGGATTGTCATTGGACTTGCTCTAGGACCATGTATAATCCTCCTAGCCATCCTTCTAATTACATAGTTATTGACATGATTAATTGTTCAAAGGGGAATATGGAAGTTAATTTTTTTTGTCTACTAACTTATCTGATGCCATCCTTCTAATTACATAGTTATTGACACAATTAATTGTTCAAAAGGGAATATGGAAGTTATTTTTTTTGTCTGCTGACTTATCTGATGCCATATTTCCCTACAATAGCATTAGAGCCACGTCAATTTACTATGCTTTAGGATTTAATCGATATGATTGGATTTATGTTTTCCTCATTTATTTATTACATACAATGTGAATAGTTAAAATGATTAATGTGCATATCTGATTAAATACCACATACTATCCAAACTAATACACACACATATATATATATACATAGAAATTTACACGTGTTTTCATAAAAGTTGGTTTTAATGGTGGATGTGTAGAATGGTTATGACCAATAACCCTACATCTCGGTGCATGGTTGTTTTTAATCATGTTTTATCTCAATTTACATATCGAGTCTCTATCTTTTCTTCCACGTGTAAAACTACTATTATCTCCTTTCTATGCTCCGCTCAGATGTAATTTGAGGTTTCCCATTTCCATGTAATATGCTTAATAGCATTAGGATAGTTTTAATTCTTGTTACAATGGAGAAGATGAGATGATCGGATGGAGGACTGAGGAGGACAAAAGATAGTTGGATTGGAACTGATTGGCTTGTGGCCCAACCAAGCCTTTAGAGGTGTCTATACATTGTTTGGACCAGAAGTTAGATGATCATTTTAATAGACCAATCGACCAACTAAGAGATAAGACAATCAATTCAAGAGTTGAACCAGTCAACTCAGATTGGTTCAAGAACATATCTTCATCAACAATAGGTTTTTGCATGTGATGTAGACCTTGGATGGTAGTAATTCCTTGTGGTTACAAGGAATTACAATAGTATGGCTATAACCATCACTTATGTTTGAGTTGCATGTTTTCATTTGTGGGATATAGCATTTATATGATACGTACTATAAGTATGTGGTTATTGGATATGTTTTATATATTCATAAATATAAAATCCCACAATCAAACATATTAAGTCTTAAATGCTTTCCATAAGCAAAACACATGGAAATCTTTATCAACTAAGAGTGGACACACCAACGGTGGTGCATTGTCCATCTCATGTAAGTGTGATGGTAGTTGTATGGGCCTACCAAGAAGAGTGCATTAATATCATGTTGGCTTTTGGGTCAGACATAACTAAGTTATCTTAATGACATTAAGCACTTAGAAACATTTATATGACTATGGAAAAGAGTTATGTGTACCATCCCTAAGAATTGCATAAGATGCAATTGGAAAAAGTTTCCACCTTAACAATTGATTATGGGTGATGGTGTTGGATAGGTAATAACTCAATTGTTTTGGGACTTGGATTACTTGTAGGTTGTATGTTGCAATCTTCCAAGTTGATATGTGAGGGATATCAATTTTAATGAAATAGTGAGAGTGATTCTTAATTAAAGGCCTAATTAAACATAATAAAGATTTTACTTCAATCAAATCAAATCCAAAATATTTTGACAAATTGTAAATTTCTCTTACAGAATTAAATGGAAACCAATAACACATTTTGTGTGTTGTCATTGGTTGAGAAGGATAGGTTAAATGGGAATAATTTCCATAACTGGTTCAGGACGTTGACAATTGTTCTCACATAGGATCTGAAGCTCTGTGTCCTGGAAACACCAGATCCAGATGAACCTATTCGCACTGTACCTAAGGCTGAAAGGGATGCTTACAAGAAACATAATGAATAAGTAGTTCATATCAAATGCCTAATATTTCACTCCATGAACTATGAGTTGTAGAGACAGAATGAGAACATGGATGTAATTGAGATGGTAACACATCTTAAGAACATGTAGCAAGATTAGGTAAGACTTGAGAGATATGATGTCTCTAAAGTATTGTTAAAATGTAACATGGCAGAAAGAGATCTAGTATGTTCTAAGTTCTCAACATTATTGGGTATGTGGATAACCTTGCTAGAATGTGATTTTCTTTGGATCAATATTTGTTCACTATGATGCCATTTATCAGTCACTGTGGAGTCATACAATCAGTTTTTCATGACTTACATCATGAATGACTTTGACAAGTCATTGAAAGAGTTACTTGGCATGTTGAGAATAGTTGAGGCATAGATAAAGAAAGACAAGCCCAAGTGTATGATTATGATTAGCACATCAAAGGAGAAGTCCAAGGGCAAAGGCAAAGTAAAGAAGAGTTCTAATGTTGTCAAGAAACCCAAGTCTTCAGCTCTCAAAGCAAAGGGATGGATGAATAAAGGAGGCAATTGTCACCACCTTCACTAGCCCGAACACTGGAAGAGGAATTTCCCTATATACCTTGAGGAACTAAAGAATAAGGAGGGGATAGAGATATCCAATTTAGGTTTATATGTTATGAGATAAATTTCACTACTTCTTCATCTTGGGTATTTGATACCGTATGTAGATCTCAATATGCTCAAATATGCATGATCTAAAAAGAAGTAAGCCTTTACAAAAGGGTGAAGTCAGACTCTATGCCACAAATGGTGCAAGAGTTTCTACCACTACAGTTAGAAATAATAATTTATCTCTATCCCTAGGGCATGTAATAGAGTTAATGAACTACTATTTCATATTTTTTGATAATTGAAGAAGTTTACTTTTTGCATCTTGTATGGACAAGGATGAATATGGAAATGATATAATGTATAATTAATGTTTTATTTTAAATGATGGGATCTTTCATGAAGTGACTCAAATATCTTATGCTCTTTATTTTCTAAATCTCAAGATAAATGTTTATAATGAAAATACCAAAAGATTAAAACCTGATAGCTCAAACAATACATATAACATTGTCATCTAGAGAACATAAATGAGAAACTAATTTCTAGAATCTATAATTATATTCCTCTAGATTCTTTTTGGTTATTGAACCATTAGAGATATACAAGTCAAATTTATTGGGCAACATAACAAAAGCATCTTTCACTAGATGTAGTGGGAGAGTGAGTATTTTAGTAGGGCATGTACATATCGATGTATATAGACTTTTGGAATAAATTCTAGAGGTAGTACCTCATCATACATATAGATGATCTCAGTAGACACAATATTTTGTATTTTGTGAAATACAAACTTGTATATTTTTAAATGTTCAAGAAGATTCTGAATGAAGTACATAATAACCTTGGTAAAAGTATTAAAACATTTTGATGTAATAGATGTTGAAATATTTACACCAATAATTTGAGGACCTTCTACAGAGTTTGTAATATTTTATTACAATGAACTCTATCTGAAACATAATGATGTATCAGAAAGAAGGAGTCATACCTTGACGAATCCTGGTGTGATTATCAATAAATGTAACTATCTTCCAATATCCTTTTTGCCAAATGCTATACACAAAAACAATGTACTATCTAAAATGCTTTAAAAGAAACTATATGAGATACAACAGATACAATGGATTAACTAACTTGAAACTTCATCTGGAGTGGCACGCATAACTCGAAGAAGCTAACTCTCATGTCTTGGGGGCATATCATCAAACTGACACGCAGAGGGGGCATCGGGATGAAAGTTGATGCTGGTTTCAACAAAGCACTGATTGCAAACCTTGCTTGGGAGTACATTCAGAAAGGTCGAGCACCTTGGATAAATCTCATGTATGCCAAATACGATAGACAATGCACAAGGATCATGACTGCTTCAAACACATGGCGGGGAATCAAGTTGTTACTCCCCTTCATCTTTGGCATATCGGGCAACAACACCAACGCATGAACCAATCTTTGGGCAGGGGATGGCATGACACCCACCCTAAAACTAGGCCTCATGATTCTAAAAGACCTGAAAGACTTGATAGTGTCCTACCTCATGAATGACTCAGGGAGATGGGACACAAGCTTCATCAACAACTGGTTCTTCGAGACTTTGACACACACCATCACCCTCATGCCTCCTCCAAGGACCTCGTATGGGGAAGACGGGCAGGTATGGCTCCATTAAGAAGATGGCTTCTTCTCTTCCATCTCGACATACAATGTCGTGCTCCAATCTCACATTAACCGCAAACCACGAGATTAGGACTCGGCAGGTGGGATTTCACATATAAGCCAACCATTCATCACTTTTTAAAACAATTAACAACATTAATAGGAAAAACTGATTTATACTGTAAATGAATCTAAACAAGCTGCGGAAGCATTTCTATTAACTGACAAGAAATATAAACAGAGTCAACAACAATTTACATTGTTCAACATAAGATAAAGCATAACAGTTAATTTACATCTTTGTACACATTCTCTCTCTCGCTCACACCTTGTCCCAAAGATCGAGGGGAATGGACTAAGAGACCTCTAACTAGACTAACTACAAACCTTCTATCAACTAAGCGTTAGGATGATATGATCCTTCTGACTCCGGATGCTGGTGCTGACCTGAAAATGTTTGAGTAGAGGGGTGAGCCTACTCGCTCAGTGAATAACATTTCACTTAGCTATCAATAAACAACTCGTCAGGTTTATTAAATGAAAATAAACAGATATATAGTTCAAGCAGAGCAGTTCAATTGACATAGCAGATGTACAGATAATAATCACATTTCTATGCATTATCAGGTATTTCAGATAAATAAACAGTTATATAAATTTACTGTGATCCTAAATGATTACTTATTCATTTTATTGTTATGTCCCACCGTACAAGACTTAGCGACACACCCGGGAAGTGCTAAGTCTGACTACTCATCCTGGTCTGCACAGGACACAGGCTCTACGGCCTCATCGCACATCCACGTGTGCTGCACAACCACGTGTGCTCTCGACTCCTCCTTAAACCTGAGTACACCGGCGGAGAGTCACAGGGTTACCTTCACGACACAAGCATGAATGGTGTTAGATAACTGTGTTTTCTTTTGTTATCGCAGTGCCATCGTGACACAAGCACGATTGTTGTTAGACACTGCCTCTCTCTTTCCTCGTTTGTCCGCGACACAAGCACGGATGATGTTGCAACACGAGTTTCACCCCAAAGTTGCAGACCCGTCTAAGGGGTTCTACGGTGTTAGGGCATCTAGGTCTATTAAATAATTAACAGATAAACAATTTAACTGAAATAACGCATTATAACTGTAAATACAGAATTTCCTCTTTTTCATCATTCTATCACGCATTTCAAGTTCCAATGAACTTATCATACTATTACTGAAGCAATTAGACCTTTAAAATGAGTTAAATAATGATTTCTAAATGAACTGCCACTCACCACTTGAAACTCGGCCGACCACTATGGAACTCGGCCGAATGCTTCCCAGATTATGAAACTCGGCCGAACAATCTCGGCCGACCAACTGGAAACTCGGTCGATCCCCTGGGGAACTCGGCCGACCAACTCACCGCTTGAAATACCTACAAGGAAACTCGGCCGATTAGAACCCAAACTCGGCCGACAAAAACGCTATTCGCTTATCTAATTAGGAAACTCGGCCGACCAAAGACTCATACTCGGCCGATCCAAAAATGTCGTACAATTGCCCTAAAAAGGAACTCGGCCGACCGAATTGAAACTCGGCCGAACCGCGCACAGGCAGAACATAAAAACGGCCTGCAAAAGTCGATTTCTCTCGAATCGACGGGCAAATCTTGAACAAACACCGCGAAACGATCACAATCGATGCATATGACTAAACCGCACCTGAAGGGAAGAAGGAAACGAGTTAGGGCTGCACCGTGCACCCCAAACTTCTAGCCGTTTTCCCTGCAAACGTAGCTTCAGCTGCAAAACCGATTCAAATTGATGGAGAAGGAGATCCACGGAGGGAAAGGACGAACTGCAGCAGCTGATCGGAGCAAAACGAAGCTCCAGCGCTTCTCCCCTCTCAGCTCCCTCTCTCTCTCTCTCTCTTTCTCTCTTTCTCACGCAAGGGAGGAGAACTCAGAAGCGTTCTCTCGTTTCTGTGAAAGTGAAACGAGATAAGGAAGAGAGAAAGGATAAGGAAGAAACTTAGGGGCCAAATCACAAAGTTCAAAACTTTCAAAAATTACGAACAGGTCCCTATAATCCCATAAACATGCAACTTTTAACTCGAAGGTCGGATTCGAACGATTTCTCTGGCAACGCTTCAAGCGTAAGATCCTACACGCTTTAGAAGCTAGAAAACACACTAAGCACATATCATAACCATTTTAAGCATTATTAACAAAAACAGGCTTATAACTTAACACATCAGCTAAACACATGCTGAACAACTTACTTACGGGATAAGCTCGGCGCGGGTCGTAACAATTCCTCTTTCCCTTATAAGAATTTCGTCCTCGAAATTCCTAGAAGAGAAAAGGAAACTTGCTATGCATCTCAGACTCTAGCTCCCACGTAGCTTCTTCAAGGTTATGGTTTCTCCACAAAACCTTTACTAAAGGAATCTCGCGGTTCTTAAGCTTTTTGATCTGGTGATCAACTATTTGCACTGGTCCTTCAACATAGGACACATCTGTCCTAAGTTGCATCGGTTCTGAATCTAGAATCTTTTCTGTACCGGGATAATACTTTTTCAGCATAGACACGTGGAAGACATCATGAAGATTTGCCAACTCAGACGGCAAATCCAACCTGTAAGCTACAGGTCCTATCCTCTCAACAATAGGATATGGACCCATATACCTAGGGGTCAACTTACCCCTCTTGCCAAACCTCAGCACTCCCTTCCATGGTGAAACCTTCAAGTAAACCTCATCACCAACCTCAAACTCGAGAGGTCGACGTCGTCTTTCTACATAACTTTTCTGTCTGTCCTGAGCAGATTTTAACTGATCCCTGATCACAGATATTTTTTCTGTAGTTACATCAACTAACTCAGGTCCAAGAATTTCCTTCTCACCCACCTCGTACCAACAAACTGGCGATCTACACTTCCTGCCATAAAGATCTTCATATGGAGCCATTCCTAGATTAGAATGGTAACTATTATTATATGCAAACTCCATTAGGCTTAAGTGTTCTTCCCAGTTACCTCTAAACTGTAGCACGCATGCTCTCAGCATGTCTTCTAGGGTCTGGATGGTCCTCTCAGATTGACCATCTGTCTGTGGGTGAAATGTTGTACTGAACTTCAGCCTTGTGCCCAACGCACGATGTAACTGATTCCAGAATCTAGATGTAAACTTTGGATCTCTGTCAGAAATAATGGAAACTGGAATCCCATGTAACCTGATTACCTCATCCACATAAACTTTAGCCAGCTTTGAAATGTCAAAGGTTGACTTGACTGGAAGAAAATGAGCAGACTTAGTTAGTCTATCCACAATCACCCATATCGAGTCCGAACCCTTAGGCGTCCTGGGTAAACCTACCACAAAGTCCATCGTGATATGTTCCCATTTCCATTCTGGTATAGGAAGCGACTGCAAAATACCAGCAGGTTTCTGATGCTCAGCCTTAACCTGCTGACACACCCCACACCTAGCCATGTATTCAGCCACATCCTTTTTCATGCTAGACCACCAGTACAGCTCTTTGAGGTTCCTGTACATCTTTGTGTTACCTGGATGCATAGCATACATAGAAGTATGCGCTTCTTCAAGAATCTGCTCCTTTAACTCACTGTTTCCAGGTACACACAACCTGTTATGAAGATACAACATGCCTTCATCAGAAAACCTGAACTCTGTTCTCTTACCTTCTGACATTTCCTGCATGGTTTGCCACAACTCATCATCACTCTGCTGCAATTCCTTTATCTGATTATAAAAAGTAGGTCTGACTTGCATCTGAGCAATCAATCCACACTGTCCAGTCACATCTAAGTCCAAGTTCAATCTTCGCATATCTATAAGCAAGTCTCTCTTGAAACATGCCATAGAAAATGCATTGGCTGTTGAACTTGACTTTCTACTCAAGGCATCAACTACAACATTCGCCTTACCAGGATGGTAATCGATTGTCACATCATAGTCTTTAATCAGCTCAAGCCATCTGTGCTGTCTCAAATTCAAGTCCTTCTGAGTGAAGATATATTTCAAGCTCTTATGGTCTGTAAACACCTGACATGTCTCACCATACAAGTAGTGACGCCATGTCTTAAGAGCATGAACTATAGCAGCTAATTCCAGATCATGAATAGGGTAATTATCTTCATTTTTCTTAAGCTGTCTAGATGCGTAAGCCACAACTTTGCCTTCTTGCATCAGTACACAGCCCAAACCTCTCCTGGAAGCATCCCAGAACACTGTATAGCCTTTTTCTGCTTCTGGCAAAATCAACACTGGTGCTGAAGTCAACTTTTTCTTCAAAATCTGAAAACTTTTCTCACAGTTTTCAGACCAAACAAACGGTACATCCTTCCTCGTCAAGCGTGTCAATGGTGATGCTATCGCACTGAAGTCCTTTATAAACCTTCTATAATAACCTGCCAAACCCAAGAAACTTCTGATCTCAGTAGGAGTCGTAGGCTGTTCCCACTGAAGCACAGATTCAACTTTCTTAGGATCCACACTAACTCCATTTCTTGAGATAACATGTCCAAGAAATGCTACCTCAGCCAACCAGAACTCGCACTTGCTAAATTTAGCAAACAGCTGGTGTTGTCTCAACAACTGCAACACTACTCTCAAGTGTTGCTCATGTTGTTCATCGTCTCTAGAATAGATCAGAATATCATCTATAAAAACTACAATAAACTGATCTAGAAATGGTTTGAAAATCCGATTCATCATATCCATAAAGGTTGCTGGGGCATTGGTCAGCCCAAACGACATGACCAAAAACTCATAATGCCCATACCTGGTTCTGAAAGCTGTTTTGGGAATATCAGAAGCCTTTATCCTGAGCTGATGATATCCGGATCTCAAATCAATTTTAGAAAAGATCGTCGCTCCACGCAACTGATCAAACAGATCATCTATTCTCGGCAATGGATACTTGTTCTTTATTGTGATCTTGTTCAGTTGCCTATAATCTATATAGAGACGCATGGTACCATCCTTTTTCTTAACAAACAGGACTGGAGCACCCCACGGTGAAGAATTGGGTCTAATGAAACCCTTATCTAGCAACTCCTGCAACTGCACCTTGAGTTCTTTCAACTCTACAGGTGCCATTCTGTAGGCTGGCAGTGCTACTGGATGACTACCTGGATATATCTGAATTTCAAAATCAATGTCTCTGACAGGAGGTAAGCCTGGTAACTCTTCTGGAAAAACGTCAGAGAACCCACGAACCACAGGCACATCATAAACATTGGCGGTGCTCTTCTCTGCTCTGGTGTCAACCACATGAGCAAGGAATGCTTCACATCCTTTCTGTAACATCTTATCAGCTACAGCAACTGATATTATGCACGTAGGCAGAACTTTCCTGTCTCTAGTAAAGACACAAGAAAATTCCCCTAGTTGAAAGGTAGCTTCCTTCTTCCAACAATCGAGTTGCACTTGATATGTCTCAAGACAATCCATACCCAAGATGACTTGGAAAGTATTTACATCCAAGGGTATGAGATTTGCAGCAAAGGTAAAGCCCCCAAAAGATAACAAGCATCCGGGACAAAACTCGGATAAAACTGTTGGTCCACCTAGTGGAACCCTCAACACTAACTCATCTGTCAACTCTTGAGTTAACAGATTAAGTTCACCAACTAAAGAACATCGTATAAAAGAATGAGTAGCTCCCAGATCTATCAAAACTATAACTGATATACTATTAAACAAAAGCATCTCTCCGGTAACAACTTGTGAAGAGATTATACCTTCCTGAGGTGTCAAAGAAAAGAAACGTGCTGAAGCTCTTCCTCTGCCACACTGTCCTCTCTGACCACTCCTGCCACTAGACACTCCACCACCTCTAGAACCAGAAGCTACAGAGGAACTCGGAACATCACGGTATTGAGGTTGGAAAGCTTGTGATGCTGCTTGTCGAAGTTGAGGACAATCCCTTTTGATATGTCCAGTCTGTGCACAGGCATAACAACCTGAACTCCAACACGGCCCAGAATGTGGCCTTCCACATTTGTCACATGGCGGTAACTCTTGTCTCTGGGGACCTGACACTGACATTGACGACCCTGAAGACTGTCCACTAGTGACATTGCTCCATCTTCCTGGGTTGTATCCTCCTCTACCTCTAGAAGTAGTGACATCCTCAGATCTCTGCCTGCCAAAACAACCAAAGCCACGCCCAAGCTTAGAAAAGAAACCTCTACCTCCACCTCTGTATCCACCACTGGACTGTCCTCCACTGAACTCTGCAGATCTCTTCTTAGACTCAGGCACCCTATCAGCATTCACAGATTCTTCAACCTGTCTGGCACCCTCAACAAACTCACCAAAATTCTCTTTGTTCCTCCTGCTAGTAGCAGAAACTGTATGACGGATTTCTGGCCTTAGCCCTTCCTGAAACCTTCTGCATCTCTCTATGTTATTTGGAACAAGCTGCGGACAGAAATTAGCTAATCGTGTGAAAAGTGCTTCATATTCTGTAACTGTCATGTTCCCCTGCTTAATATTTTGCAACTGCCTGATTTTCTCATTAAGAAAAGTGGGTGGATAGAATTTGAGATGAAACTCCTCAGAGAAATCGTGCCAGGAAAGCTCTGTTCCTCTCCTCTTTTCTTCCACACCATGCCACCACAACTCCGCATCAACAGTTAAAAGGTAAACCGCATGATTGATCTTCTTGTCTTCTGGAAGCTCCATCAGACGAAAGACTTTTTCTATCTGTCTAAACCACTCATCAGCTTCTGCGGGATCTGTGGTGCCACTAAACTTTGTGCCACCAAGCTTTTTCACAAGCTCATAAGATCGCATCAGATCTTTGCTGCTGGTACAAGAAGAATCTCGCCTATCAGCCTTGTACCTTTCTTTGGTCTCCAGAAACATTATGTACATCCTGGATGCTTCATCTACGTGGTCACCACCACCTGGACCTAAGTACCAAAGTTCATGGCCAACATGGCTCTCAACCTGATCATCACGATCAAGGCCTCTTCCTGCCATCTGCAATGATATAATAGAATATTTCCTATTAGAAAACTACAGATAGAAGAAAGACACTTAAACCTTAATCCTATTGGTCTCTTATCGTCCCCTGACCTTGAGTAACTAAGTACTCAAACCTAAGCTCTGATACCAAAAATTGTCGCGCCCCAATCTCACATTAACCGCAAACCACGAGATTAGGACTCGGCAGGTGGGATTTCACATTAAAGCCAACCATTCATCACTTTTTAAAACAATTAACAACATTAATAGGAAAAACTGATTTATACTGTAAATGAAACTAAACAAGCTGCGGAAGCATTTCTACTAACTGACAAGAAATATAAACAGAGTCAACAGCAATTTACATTGTTCAACATAAGATAAAGCATAACAGTTAATTTACATCTTTGTACACATTCTCTCTCTCGCTCACACCTTGTCCCGAAGATCGAGGGGAATGGACTAAGAGACCTCTAACTAGACTAACTACAAACCTTCTATCAACTAAGCGTTAGGATGATATGATCCTTCTGACTCCGGATGCTGGTGCTGACCTGAAAATGTTTGAGTAGAGGGGTGAGCCTACTCGCTCAGTGAATAACATTTCACTTAGCTATCAATAAACAACTCGTCAGGTTTATTAACTGAAAATAAACAGATATACAGTTCAAGCAGAGCAATTCAATTGACATAGCAGATGTACAGATAATAATCACATTTCTATGCATCATCAGGTATTTCAGATAAATAAACAGTTATATAAATTTACTGTGATCCTAAATGATTACTTATTCATTTTATTGTTATGCCCTAAATATATGCAGTGTACTCTGCATATAAGGATCCACAGCAAATTCATGCTACGGTCCCACCGTACAAGACTTAGCGACACACCCGGGAAGTGCTAAGTCTGACTACTCATCCTGGTCTGCACAGGACACAGGCTCTACGGCCTCATCGCACATCCACATGTGCTGCACAACCACGTGTGCTCTCGACTCCTCCTTAAACCTGAGTACACCGGCGGAGAGTCACAGGGTTACCTTCGCGACACAAGCACGAATGGTGTTAGATAACCGTGTTTTCTTTTGTTATCGCAGTGCCATCGTGACACAAGCACGATTGTTGTTAGACACTGCCTCTCTCTTTCCTCGTTTGTCCGCGACACAAGCACGGATGATGTTGCAACACGAGTTTCACCCCAAAGTTGCAGACCCGTCTAAGGGGTTCTACGGTGTTAGGGCATCTAGGTCTATTAAATAATTAACAGATAAACAATTTAACTGAAATAACGCATTATAACTGTAAACACATAATTTCCTCTTTCTCATCATTCTATCACGCATTTCAAGTTCCAATGAACTTATCATACTATTACTGAAGCAATTAGACCTTTAAAATGAGTTAAATAATGATTTCTAAATGAACTGCCACTCACCACTTGAAACTCGGCCGAACACTATGGAACTCGGCCGAACGCTTCCCAGATTCTGAAACTCGGCCGAACAATCTCGTCCGACCAACTGGAAACTCGGCCGATCCCCTGGGGAACTCGGCCGACCAACTCACCGCTTGAAATACCTACAAGGAAACTCGGCCGATCAGAACCCAAACTCGGCCGACAAAAACGCTGTTCGCTTATCTAATTAGGAAACTCGGCCGACCAAAGACTCATACTCGGCCGATCCAAAAACGTCGTACAATTGCCCTAAAAAGGAACTCGGCCGACCGAATTGAAACTCGGCCGAACCGCGCACAGGCAGAACATAAAAACGGCCTGCAAAAGTCGATTTCTCTCGAATCGACGAGCAAATCTCGAACAAACACCGTGAAACGATCACAATCGATGCATATGACTAAACCGCACCTGAAGGGAAGAAGGAAACGAGTTAGGGCTGCACCGTGCACCCCAACCTTCTAGCCGTTTTCCCTGCAAACGTAGCTTCAGCTGCGAAACCGATTCGAATTGACGGAGAAGGAGATCCACGGAGGGAAAGGACGAACTGCAGCAGCTGATCGGAGCAAAACGAAGCTCCAGCGCTTCTCCCCTCTCAGCTCCCTCTCTCTCTCTCTCTCTTTCTCTCTTTCTCACGCAAGGGAGGAGAACACAGAAGCGTTCTCTCGTTTCTGTGAAAGTGAAACGAGATAAGGAAGAGAGAAAGGATAAGGAAGAAACTTAGGGGCCAAATCGCAAAGTTCAAAACTTTCAAAAATTACGAATAGGTCCCTATAAGCCCATAAACATGCAACTTTTAACTCGAAGGTCAGATTCGAACGATTTCTCTGGAAACGCTTCAAGCGTAAGATCCTACACGCTTTAGAAGCTAGAAAACACACTAAGCACATATCATAACCATTTTAAGAATTATTAACAAAAACAGGCTTATAACATAACACATCAGCTAAACACATGTTGAACAGCTTACTTACGGGATAAGCTCAGCGCGGGTCTTAACATACAAGATCCACATGAATTTCACAAACACAGCAAACTATGTGTGTTATGCCAACATTTGGGGCATGAAGATCCAACAATGCATCAAGACCACTCTTTGGTTAATCCATCGTGAATGCCTTCTCACCAATGAGTTAAGATTTAGATAGCAGTTCACCCTAGAAATGAACTACACCAGATCTCAAAGTCCATTAGAAACTATTCTTCACTCTATCAGAGACTACCCACATGTAAAAGAAGTTTGGAGAAGACTGATGCCTCATGAAGCATTTGACCTCTTCACCTTCAACTCAATTCCAGATTGGATTTCTTACAACCTGAAAACCTTGGGAAAGATAGCCAACTCGAGCATTTGTTTCATGACTGCCTATTAGTGGTTGTGGTAAGACCAGAATCTCCATATCTTCAAGAACAAACCTCTACCACCTTCAGTAATTATCACCCAATGCAATTTGGCAATCGCCACTACAGCCCAAGCTTTCCAAATGTATCCTAGCCCGGATGTAGGACTACCCCGGAGTGCAATCGGCTTATCCATCCTCCCAACTCCTCCATATTACATGTGGACATGATAGTCAATAAGGAAGAAGGATCTCGAGCAATGAGCATGGTTGTAAGGAACCAACAGGGAACATGGGTCCATGGCTACTCTAGCCTCACACTTTGCACTGACCCCATGAGAGGCAAGCTCATGGCCATTAGAGAGGCACTAATGTATGAAAAATAAAAAGTGCTTCAATCTGGAATTTAATCTACTGAATCATGGAAAGCGTCATCCTAAATTAAGAATATAGCCCCTACCCCCTTGAAGTATTTGCTCCTGACCATAGCCATCCAACTACTTCGTGAGGACATGCCTCTCTACAACATGGTGTTCTTGAGAAGGAATCAAAACAAATTGGCAGACTGGTTGGCCAAGCAATGCCTTAAACAACTAGACCCCTCCTACACCTGGAGTTCCTGCCCACCTCCTTTACTTTAGTTTTATCATGAAAACCAGCGTGTTTTCAATATTCTTTTCATTCCTCCACTAGTCACCTCATAATTCTTATAACCTTTTGGTAGTTTAAAAAAATGTCTCATTATGACTTTTATAGAGATTAGGATTAAATATTATTAAGAAAATAGTTTCTTTGAAAATATTTGTCCATAAATAATAAAGTGTTAGTTTGTTGAATACTACCTTTTACTCCAATCTAAAAACAAAAATCTTTATTACTTGGATGTTTATATTCCTAATGTGAAATTTAATTCCTAAGGAATCAATGTGAGAAAAGTAGAAATCAAAATGTTTGATATCAACATGAAAACATTGAACCTAAAGAGGTACAATAGGATCAATGAGAAATTCAAATTGTTGTGGAATCTCAAGTTCCTTATGTAACACAAAACCTCATAAAATCTTGTTCAACATGCCTTGATTTTGAAAGATTTTGATATCGTATAACTCAGAAAGGAGGTTAGTTGGTCTTAAGATGATGAGCCAAAAATCTACCTGGAAACAATTAAGGAACAAAATTCTGAGAAATGGCTTGATGACATGGGATAGATGATAGATTCCATGTACAACAACAAGGTATGACCTTTTTGGATCCACTTGAAGGAGTAAAACTCATATGGTGCAATTGGGTTTCAAGGAAAGGACAAACATGGGTATTAGTGCAAATAGAATGTAAAGGTTTTCAGACAAGTTCAAGGTGTTCAACATGATAAAATCTTTTGACCAGTTGTCATCAATCATGATCATGCTTACTATTATAGCTTATTACGATTATGAGGTTCAACATATGGATGTTGAAACCACATTCCTTAATAGGATATTATAGAGGAAGTGTACGTGACATATTTTGAAGGTTTTATAAATCCATTATTATAAAACAAGTTTGTAAGATACAAAGGACAACCAATATTATCCATGCAAGCATATCAAAGTTGAAATCTTCGATTTGACTAGATAGTCAAAGAGTTTGACTTTAGTCAAGATGAAGATGAAATCTATGATTATAAAAGATTTAGTGGGAGCACACACACACACACGCACATATATATAGATATATATATATATATATATATATATATATATATATATATATATATATATATATATATATATATATATATTCCACATAATGATGGGGAATAACATTGTTTATACTATAAGTATTGAAACCTGGCGACAAAAATACCTTCTCTGTGAAGGGTTTAGGTTAAGCATTCTATATTATAGGAATTCAAATCTACAAAGATAGTTCTGAAAATCTTCTTAATCTAAGTAAGATCACATACATTAGCAAGATGTTAAAGCGGTTCAACATAAAGGACTCACTGAAAGGAAACTTGTCTATGTTCCATGGGATTAGTCTTTCACGAGCCCAATATTCCAATTGTTGTGAAGAATGGGAAAAGTATGAGTAAGATGCCATATGCATTTGCAATTGGATCCATCAAGTACACAATATAATGTACTCATCCCAATAACTGGTATGTATTGGACATGACGATATAACATCAGTCATATTCCAATGAAGGTCATCAGAATGCCATAAAGAACGTCCATAAGTACTTGAGAAGATCTAAGGAAAGTAGCTAGATTATGACAATAAGGAAGAGTTGGGTGTAATGTTTACACCAATGCAAGCTTCTAAAATGATAAAGAAAAATAATGATCCTTGTACGAGATGTGTGTTTAACCTTAAAACAAGAACTCTAAGTTGGAAAGGTTTAGAGCAATAGACATTTGTTTAATTTATAATAGAAGTTTATTATCCTGGTGTTATGAACACAATATATGATACTATATGGATCAAGAATTTCATGTTTATGAACTTAAGGGAGGTTTTAAACATTGATGACACATTATAAATACTATGACTACAATGGAGATATTGGTTAGGAAAGGAATCTTAGATAGCATACTACGAAAATTCCATCACATATAAGAGGTCATACAAAAAAGAGATGTGAAACATGCAATACAACGACTAATGGAAAATGGTGCTAACTCACTGGATTAGCACTTGCACATATGAAACATGATGGACATCTTTTAAAATCACTTAGAATAAGATTAGTGCGTTATTGGCTCTAAGTAAAAGTGGGAGTTTGTTGGTATGTATGCCTAGTGAGAAAATCATATGGTGATTGTAATGGCATATCTTTTAAATGATTTGATTAATAATAATGGAAAGCTTCCTATTTATTTCGTTTTATTAAAATATGAGATAATGATGAGACATAATGAATGTCTTAAGAATGATATTACTCAATGGTGTATGCCTTCTGGTTGAGGACCTAGAAAATGAGATCATATGGATGTCTAGAGTATTTACATTCTGGTTATGTCCAAAGTCAGATGTTATTGTGAATGGCTAATAGACAACAATAACACATAAAACTAGAGTCTATGTTGGTTGATGACGAAATCTCATTTGTCATATTATATGATATCAAACCAAATACATAGATACTTGTTGGAGAATAGTGTATCAGACATACCCGCCTTAAGAGTGACACATGGAAACCATGATTGGTACTCGGAATCGTCTCTCATAGTAATGATGGTGATTATTGTTCTTAGACCTGAAGTCACTGCACTCATCACATGTCATTCAACGTACTTTGACATCATCCACCATGACTTTGAATAAGGGTTGCCATAAAGGTGGTGTTCCCATGTGCATTGTGACACATGGAGATGATTGTGAGTGATGTAGATGGGATATAAGAGAGACTGAGAAAATCATGAGCATGCACATGTGAATCAATATATGATATTGAGTTCACATATATCTCAGATATTCTACTCTTGCTCAAGGGACAGTATTGAACATTAAGAGGATGACTATTCCATGCATCAAGTTCAATGTGGATATCAGTGACAAAGGAACTATACAAACACTATAACACCAATTGTAGAGTGTAGTTTGGCTTGTTCTCCAACGTTACCAATTACTTGAATAGAAATTATGTGTTTCTAGACACCGATCATTTCTTGGGATGTCACAAACTAGTTATGGTCATTCACTTCAAATATAACATGGAAGATATAGGGTCACATACTTAGGATGCACTTAGAATAGGATTTTATTCAAGAATGTAGTTTAAACTTGATTACTAAAGAGTTAGGTATTCAATTTAAACAAAAATGGTTGAATGTTGATTGACTGGACTATGAATCGACTAGTTCAAGTGTTGAAGTAATTTATTCAAGTGTCAGGCCAACATTGGCAATCTGGTCCATGAGACGAACAGTTTAGGAAGTGAACTGATCGAATCAGTTCGATAAATCAATCAGTCTAGGTTTTTGATTGAATGTTTGGTTGATCAATTCAATTGGATCAAGGATTAGCATTGACATCATGTTGTGCATTAATCGAATATTATTTTCCAATACATTTACGATTGGAAAACATGTTGATACGTCTGGTTCAAGGGTTGAACTGATCAACTGACATGCCAACCGATCGGTTCACCTTTGAACCAACCATTTCGTCACTCGGGTTATTAAAATTCATGAAATCGTATCCCCTTTGACTCCTACACAGACTAGAAATCCTTACCCTAACCCTCCTATAAATAGAGGGATAGTCGAGAATTTCTAGAGACACATCAATCACTCTGACAATTTTTGTCTTTTCTAGTTGTGGTAACCGATAGAACCTGAGAAAGTCCTACCCAGCAAAGGGAGGGATAGCAAGGGAGAGACTCATTGGGAGTGCAAGTTCGTGATATAACACAACAAGAAGGGAGAACTCCTTCTTGTCTGTTCTTCTAGAATGACGAGGGTTCCCAATGATTCATATAAACTACTTTAAAGGTGAGTTATAAATGCATATTTATCCTTCTTATTTACATCTTTTAGATATCTTTTTAGGATTATTTTGTTATTTTATATTCTTAGTTTTTCAATTAATTGTATTAGTTTAGATTTTTCTATTTATTTGGAAGTTTAATTATATTTGGTTGGTTTTTTGTAGGATAACAACTCAATCACTCTATGACTAATTTCTCTTGGAAGATATTTTGCACAAATTCCCATGGTGCTTGATTTTAATATATACCTCGCACCAAAATTGTCATAAGTCTCACATCCCAAGGCAAAATTTAATTTGAAAGTATGAGTTGGAAAGGGAATTGAATTATAAATAGGAAAACATGTTTGTGTACCACTTTGGAACTTATGAATGGACCAAAAATACGTTCGAAATAGCTATTGTAGGAATATACATCTAAAAGAATGTGAACGGTCAACAAACCAATCAATCGTTTCATCTATTGACCATATTCAGAAAGTTTTCATTCGTCGTCCAGGAGTCTTCTATAGAGTCTTATATGCAGGGTTTCCACCCCTCCTTTGCCTATAAAAGGAGGAGGGGCTCCATTAAGAAAAGGGTCTCAAATTTTAAACTTGTTCTGTAGTGAAAATCTGTTGATCTTCATCCTAGTATAATTTTTACATTGAAAGCAATAAAGTTAGTTCCTTTCTTCTACATATGGAGTCTTCTATTCTCATTCTTCTTCTCATTCTTTCTTCTCACATTTCCTTCTTGGAGAGGGAGACAAAGATGTTAAGTCATTTAATTATCACCACCTTGGGATCTTCAGAGATTCCAAATATGTGGTCTATGGCTTACCTTTTTTATCCTTGTTTCTTTGTTCCTCGATATGCGTAGGGAGTAGTCATATTGAGGTAGGAGAATATCCCCTTGACCATTGTGATGATTTGGATTTAGTCTCTACATTTTTTCTCTCTACGGATGGCTTTTGGTTTAGAAATTCACTGATTTAAATGAAATGATCTCTCATTTTCATCACGAGTTAATTCCAATGGATGTGATAATGGAATCTGGAATTTATGCCAACTGAACTAGTTGCATGGGGATTTGGATGCGACCCTACGAAAACCTCCATTGGCATGATGAACTATGAAGCATGAATGTCAGGACCAATGGGTTCACGTGGAGTTTGACTTTTACATTGTGTTTATGAATATTTTGTATACATGTTTCTCATCTTTTAATTATTGTGTATTCTTGATTTGATCTTCACTTTGGCTAAGGTGGTGAAAACCCCTAAGCCTTGATGTTTTACCCACTTGATTTCAACTCATGATGAATGAATGTGCGGCCCAAGAAGCCAATTTGTGTGCAGCCTATATCACTGGGAAAGAGGTTGTTGAAACCACTTAGAGGGAAGTAGAGAGACAAAAAAAATTTAAAAAATTTTCCACTCCAAAAATTAGATATGCACAACACCGAGTTGTGCCACCCGCAATTATTGCCCCCCAATTCGAGATCTGCACTCAGTGGATCACCATGCTCCAAGTGATCCATTTTTTTAGAACAAGGGAAAAAGTTGTCAAGATCACCTTCAATGATTCACCGACCTTAGTTCCTTGACCAAGATCCCAGGTGTCTCTAAAGATTCCATTAGACTTAGACTTTTCAAATACTCTCTCTCAGGGGAAGCCAACTATTGGTATAATGTCATGAAGCGTGAAAACCATGTTACCACTTGGGAAGCACTTCAAACAAAATTTTTAGATAAAGACTTCCCTCCTTCTCTTACCTATGATATTCGGGGACTAATCCTTCTCTTTTTATGGTCATCGGAGAAACTTTAGGAGAAGCTTGGGGAAGTTTTAGGAAACACATCTACTGTTACCCCCATCATGACATACCACAATGTCAACTCATTGAGATATTTTACTCTGGTGTTAATGATGACACCAAGAATATTCTTGATTCCTTACCTCAAGGAAATTTCATGTTCCAAAGACTAGGAAGCGCATGGGAGGTGGTTAAAAGAGCCTATGAGTTCCTAGCTAGAAGAGGAGCCGGTGGGGTCCTCAAGGTTTCTAAGGATGAGGTAAACATAGACATCCATACCATTGCTGAAGTCCTTAAACTGATTTCCTTAAAACATAACTGCTTGAAATCTTCTTTCAATCCCTATGAAATGCAACCTCAACAAGTGAAGGTTGTGAAATCTCTATGTGGGATTTGTCAAGGATATGATCATGCTACCCTCCAATGTCAATATCTCTACAAAAATACTATGAATCCCGATGTTGGTCAACAGGTTGAACATCTCAACTCAACTGTAGCATCCCAATCTAGGCTTACTACAATCCAAACCATGCCAGAAATCATCTTGGATTTCAATATGGAAACCTTTCAGGACCTGAAAACCCATCTCAACTTCCCCCTCCACAACCACAAGATAATTACTGTCCCTTCCCTTCCCCTGTAGTCCCACCTATGGAAATCAATGAGCTTGAACTTCCTATTTACAAACCTCATCCACCCTACCAAGCCTGCGCTTAAGCAAACTAGGCCTGATACCCATTTCATGAAATTTAAGGAGGCCATGAAAAAATTACATGTAGACATCCCTTTTCTCGATGCCTTAGTTGATATGTTAGTCTAGTCCAAGCTAATGAAATCTTTCTTGTTAAGGAAATACCATAGCAACGAGCATGAGATAGTCAAGATTTCTAGGACCACCTTCTACATCATCCAAAGAAAGATGTTAAAAAAAAAGAAAGACCCTAGTTTCTTTGGGATTGGATGTTACCTAGGTGACAATGCTTGCAAAAAGGGTCTTGTAGATTTGGGTGCTAGTATTTCTATCATTCCCTATAGACTTTGTAGGAGTTTAGGCTTTGTTGGCATGCTTCTCATCACCATGAACATCCAATTGGCTGACTCGTCCATGACAAAACCCATGGGTATTATTGAAGACATACCTGTAAGGGTTGTGAAAGATGCTTATGTCCCATGTGACTTTGTCATCATGGACAGAAAGGAAGACCTAAGTTACCCCCATCATCTTTTTCCACCCATTTTTGGCCACCGCTCGTGCCTTAATTGATGTTGAGGCCGAAACAATTTTCTTACACCTTGGAAAAAAAATACTAAAGTTTGAGGTTTTTTAATTCATGTACGGACCAAGCCTCCAAGAAGAGGTCAATCTTCTTAATTGTATTGAGAAGATGCAACAATTAAGACAAGAGTGGGAATTATTTGAGTATTCCCTCCAACATGCCCTCATGACCCCTATTGATTGTGGATTCAATGATGAGTAATTTGAGCAATTTAGACACCATCTGAACACCTTTAAGGGGATCCATGAGAAAGAGTTTGAAGGTTTATAAATGGTCTCTGTTGTAGATATAAAGCTTGAACCCCCACAAGGAACCTGACATGAAATCCCTTTGTAAAGGTCTTAAGTATGTCTTCCTTGATGATAAAAAACTTTATCATGTTATCATTAACTTTGTTCTCACTAATGAATAGGAAACCAAGCTAATGACCGAGCTTAGAAAGAGGAAATATGCCTCAGGATACAAAATGGTTGATTTGATAGGAATAGACCAAGCCATTTGTAAGAAAAAAAATCCTATGGTAGAAGATTACAAACCTTCTACATATCCTCAAAGGAAACTAAATCCTAACATGAAGGAGGTTGTGCGTCTAGAGGTTATCAAGCTTTTGATTTTAGGAATCATCTATTCCATCTCCGACTCTCCCTGGGTTAGTCCTTTTCAAGTCATTTCAAAGAAAGAGGGTACCACTCTCAAAAAAAAGATAATGATGATCTTATTCCCACCTGCACTGTCACTGGGTGTAGGATGTGTATTGACTATAGAAAAATAAATAAGGTCACTATGAAAGATCATTTTCCCCTTCCCTCTCTGGATCAAGTACTAGAGCGCAATTCTCATCAAAAATATTTTTTTTATCTTGATAGCTATTCAAGTTTCTATTAAATCCCCATTCATCTAGATGACCAAGAGAAAATGACTTTTATATGTCAATGTGGCACTTATGGAAATAGGAGAATGTCATTTAGGTTGTGCAATGCTCCAACCACTTTTCAATGGTACTTGGCTTCTATCTTTGATGGATTGACTGGGACCATTATGGAGGTTTTATGTATGATTTCTCTATCTATGGAGATAGTTTGACTCTTGCCTCCATCATTTATCTCTTATTTTGGAAAAATGTGAGGAAACACACTTGTTTGTTAATTGAGAAAAGTGTCACTTTATGGTGACCAAAGAGATTGTTTTAGGACACAGGGTGATCAACCGTGGCATTGAAGTGGATAGAGCCAAGATTGAGGTCATCTCAAAACGTCTACCCCCTTCTTCCGTCAAAGATGTTCATTACTTGGGAATAGAGTATTTATAGGCATTTCATCTGTGACTTTTCTAGGATCAACAAATCCTTGACTAATCTCCTACAAAAAGACACTCATTTTGTGTTTGATAAAGCTTGCATTGCCAACTTTCTTTATTTGAAGAATTTCCTCACTACTACCCCCATTATTAGGCCCCCATACTAGACCTTACCTTTTTATTTGATGTGTACTATGCATTCAAAACTCTTGATGATGCCCAGTGGAATTACACCACTATTGAAAACGAAATGATAGCCATAGTATATGCCTTTGACATATTCCGCTCATATTTAGTAGGGCCCAAAGTCATTGTTTACATGGACCTTTTGTCCATTAGATATTTAATGACTGAAAATGATTACAAACCCCACCTTCTTCGTTGGGTCCTTTTACTTTAGGAATTTGACCTAGAAAGCCTAAACAAAAAGGGTTGTGATAATGTTGTTTCCAACCATCTCAGTCACCTTGATTTTTTTGTGATGATGGCATCCCCATAAACGACTCCCTTCCTGATGATACATTTTTAAAATTGGAATCCCAATATCCTTGGTTTGCTAATTATGTAAATTTTCTAGCTGTAGGTTTGTTGCACCCTGGATGTAAGGGACATTCTAAAGCTAAATTCTTTCATGATGTGAAACAATATTATTGGGATGACCCATATCTTTTTAGATTTTGTTTTGATGTACTTTACCGTAGGTGTGTCACTGAGAAAGAATCTTATGACATACTTGAAAAGTGCCATTGTATCCCCACTGGATGGCACATGAGCTCTTAGAAAATTGCTAGAAAAGTCTTATAATATGGTTTCTTATGGCATACTATTTTCAAAGACTCATACCATTTTATCATGGCATGTGATGAATGTAAAACGACCAGTAATATATATAACATATACCAAATTCCCATGAATTCATGGAAGGAGATTGAAATCTTCTATGTGTGGGGAGTCGATTATATGGGCTTGTTCCTTTCTTCTTGCGGACATAAATATATCTTGGTGGTTGTTGACAACATTTCCAAATGGGTTGAATCCATCTCCACCAAAACATATAATTCCAAACATGTGAACAAACTTTTCAAAGACATTAATTTTCCTCAATTTTGGGTACCTTGTACTGTAGTTTCAGATGGAGGTTCCCAATTTTTAGAGAAAAGTTTCAATTCTTTGTTAAAACATTATGGAGTCCATCATAAAGTTGCATCTCCTTACCACCGTCAGACTAGGTGTCAAATAGGCAAATCAAGTCCATCCTAGAGAAATTGGTATCTCACACTAGGACAGATTGGGCTTTGAAACTAAATTATTCCTTGTGGGCATACAGGAAAGCCTACAAAACTCGCATAGGCACCACCCCTTTCAAATTGATTTATGGATAATCCTACCATCTGCCCAAAGAATTAGAGCATAAGGCCAATTGGGACATTAAAACTCTTAATTTTGACTAACAATTGCAGTTGAAAACACTTTTTACAAATGCGACAGTTAGATGAGCTCCAGATTACACTCTATGAAAATGCTAGAATTTATAAAAACAAAACCGATCTATGGCACGATAGCCATATTAGGTGAAAAAACATTAGGGAGGCCAATCAAGTTTTAATGTGCAATTCTAGGTTGAAACTTTTCCCTAGAAAACTAAAATTGAGATGGTATGGGCCCTACCTTGTCAAGCGTTCCTACCCTCATGGAACTTTTCTTCTTTGGGGTAAAGTTTTAGGGGAGTTTAAGGTTAATGGACATATGCTTAAAGGGTACATCACCATAGAGGATTTTCTATCATATGAGGCACATCAACTTTCCTTACTTGAAGATATTGACCAACACGAGCCACCACCTCCCCCTCCCAAGCCAAAAATAGCTCCATGATCCGTCTTTGTCAGGACTTCGGCATAAATGAAACACTTATAGGGAGGCAACACAATTATTTATTTATTTATTTGCAATTTTCTTCTTTATTTGTCTTAGCTAACATTTGTGTTTCAATTTTAGTTCTTTTTCTAAAAAAAAGAAGAAAAAAATCGAGAGATTGGCAATCCAACCTATTGATTCGTTGGATGAAACCCAGTTACCCCATCAGGCCTACCCTAACCCCAACCCCCCTTACTGGGGGAACTACTAATACATTCCTCCTTCATCTTCACGCTTTCCTTCACCATAGTGTTTTTCTTCCATCCATCTCCCATTTAGGTTTTGGTTAAGACGAGCAAAAGTCTAAGTCTGGGGTGGAGGTGGGTGGTACAATTCTATTCCACCCCCTATATATTCCCTTATTTTCTTTATTGTTGCTTTCTATTATTTTGCATGTATTTTCTTTATTTTATGGCCTTTATCTAGTCAGTCGTCCATTTTTTATTTTTGTTAGTTGTGAAAAGGCCATTATCTAGTCGGCCCATTGAGTAGACATATATCATTCTACCCCAAATTGAATTTAGTCAAAGTTTTTGCAAAACCTATTACATACTACCATGTTAGAAATTGTCATGTCACCTAGGACCCCTAATAAGATCACTCCTTGGAATAGTTGGCAAGTCATAAGGTATCAATCACAACCAAGCATAAATTTTTTCTATATTTAAACAAATGAATTATCTGGTTATAAAACTTGTCTGATGTGAATTATAGGAATATTCTAACTAGAGAAATGACACTCTCTGAAAAAAATGTTGAAGTTTAAGCACCAGAACATCTCTTCCTTCCCTCTACTTTTGTTCTGAATAAGAGAAGCAAAGAATCACCACCTGATAAAAATCAAGTCCGGGGTGGAATGCTTCTCAAAATGAAATTCTATACCCCATAAAGAGGCATACCATAAAAAAGATGCCAAAAGTGCACAAAAACAATTGTGACCAATGTAGCCACAACTCCACAAATTCAAATCATGAGTCAAATAGAGGAGGACTGAAAAAAATCACCACTTCCTTCTTTGTTTTTACACTCCCCCTTCGTCCTATTCTTGTGCAACAACTTAGAAAAAAATAATTGAGATTGTCAAAGTAAAAGTAAGATGAAGCCTATTTTTCTAAAAAATCTTGATTTAGAAGCAAGATATGATAATTATTTGATAGGGAATATAGAACTTTGTACTTTCTGGTTTTAGGAGATTGGGTGACTTGCCAGAATTTGGAGGTAAGGATTATAGTGACGTTACAAGGGTTATGAATGACATGTTGTGAGTATAAATTAGAATTTACTTGCGATTTTATTTGATTGTGGACAAGCAAAGATTCAAGTCTGGGGTATTTTGATAAATGTGTATTTATCCTTTCTATTTACATCTTTTAGATATCTTTTTAGGATTATTTTGTTATTTATCTTCTTAGTTTTGTAATTAATTGTATTTGTATAAAATTTTATTTTTATTAGATGTTTAATTATATTATTTTGGTTTTTTGTAGGAAAATGACTCACTCACTCTATGACTATTTTCCCTTGGAAGATATTTTGCACAAATTCCCGTGGTGCCTGATTTAAATATGTACCTCGCATAAATATTATCATAACTCTCACATCCCAAGGCAGAATTTAATGAACAAGTATGTGTTGGAAAGGGGATTGAATTATCTATAGAAAAAACATATTTTGGGACTTCTTTAGAATTTATGAATGGCACAAAACTTTGCTCGAAATCACTATTATAGGAATCTTCTGAAGAACGAAAATGAATGGTCAATATAATTAAAACCAATCAACCATTTCCTCAATTGACCATATTTAGAAAGTTTTTAGTCCTCGGCCAGGAGTCTTCTACAGATTCTTGTATGTAGGGATTCTACTCTACCTTTACCTATAAAAGGAGGAGGGACTTCACTAATAAAAGGGTCCCAAATTTTAAACTTTTATCTGTACTGAAACTTTGTTAATCTTCATCCCAGTGTAATTTTTACATTCAAAGCAATAAAGTTTGTTCCTCTATTCTGCATCTAGAACCTTCTATTCTCATTCTTTTTGTCATTCTTTCTTCTCATATTTCCTTCTTGGAGAAGCGCTAAGCCATTTAATCGTCACTACCTTGGGCTCTTCAGAGATTCCAAATTTGTACTCTATTGCTTACCTTATTTTTCTCCTTATTTCTCAATTCCTTGATATGAGTAGCAAGTAGTCTATTATCAAGGTAAAGGAATATCCATTTGACCATTGTGATGATTTGGATTTAGTCTATATTATTTTTCTCTCCACGGATCACTTTAAGTTTAGAAAACCACTGATTTAAATGAAATGATCTCTCATTCTCATCGTGAGTTAATTTCGGCAGATGTGACTGAGGAACCTAGAATTTAGAACAACTAAACTAGTTGAATCGGGATTTGTTGTGATCATGGAAAAAACCCCATTGGGATAATGAACTATGAAGTGTGAATGACAGGACCAATGGGTTCACGTGAAATTTGACTTCTGCATTTTATTTACAAATATTTTACATACCCGCTTCTCGTCTTTTAATTATTGTGTATTCTTGATTTGGTCTCACTTTGGCTAAGGTGGTGAAAACCCCTAAGCCTTGATGTTTTACCCATCTAATTTCAACCATTCTTCCAATGTTTGATTCAAAACGCCTTCTTTTTTTTACTTGCAATATTGTTTTATTTCTTAGATAATATTTTATTATGTGCTAACCATTTTCTTTCTTTATTTTTCTTGCTTTGTTTAATATTTTCATTTCCTTATTTAGTATAATCTTTTATTCATATTGCACTTTAGTTTCTTATATTAGTTTAATCACCCCCCTTCAAAATTGGAATTTACATTATGTCAATTTTAAAAAAAAACCAAAAAAGGAAATAATTTCAAAAAAGTAAGAATTAAAAGAAAAAGAATCTTAAAAATGTTGTCCTATGGGATCTACCCTTCAATACTAGCCTTAATTGGAATGTAAAAAATTATTGAACTCAAGGATAATTACTCTACTGAATTGGTCTGCAAATGATGTGTATAAGTGAGGAGGTTGTTGCCTATCTCTAGGAGGATGTGGTTAGCTACTATCAATGGTGAACAACTAGGAGGCTATTGCTGAGGCTATCCAGATACAACTTGAATAAAGGAACGCTACTATAAGGAGATTGTTGCTAGACTTACTATAGGACTAGGTATAACATTGCTAACCATCCTTCCCATTACATAGGTATTGACATGGTCAACTAGTCAAAGGGAAATATGGAAGTTTTTTTTTCACTGCCATATCTGTTGCCATATTTCCCTACATTAAATGCACATCCTGACATGTCCAAGGATAAGAGGGTATTGCAACATCGATGGAAAGAACTGTATGATGTCTTATTGGGGAACAAATCACCTGAATCCTAAGAGGAATAACATAAGTCTAAAGCAACAAACACATATGAGTATGTTCCATGTTAGGAAGAAACAAAGGCCAAGGGAAGCATAAGCTAATGTTAACAACCATTAAGGGTCAAGCGTATAAGAAGAATAGGGTAGCAGTAAAAACAAAACCACATGCTAGACAGGAAACATCATCAAACACACTTGGAGACACCGTAGCTACCAAGTCACATGTTTCAATTGATGACAGATCCAAAGAACTAAGAGTTGTTTTCCAGTATAGAGATCAGGAACACCCGGCCAAGTATGAGTTGTACATAAAAACAAAAACCTCCAAGCCAACTCGGTACATGGATAGATACAACTTTTGACAACTGGGGTTCCACAAATAAGTTATATAGTTCCTGAAGGGGAAAAACCTTCACATCATATGCATAGATATTCAATGCTCCTACATTGATCTCACTAAAAAGTTTATGTAATCTCTAATAAAAGTTCCTCTTGAAGACTGAGAGAAAGATGACGTAGGAGGGGAGTTCAAACTATTGCACTGCATGATGGGCAAGGACCAATTTCTGATGGAGAGGATACTACATGCAATATTTATTGAAACAGAGGAGCAAGCTAAGGCAAGCATTGAAACAAGGTACAACATATACACCATAGGATTCAACAACCATAAAACTAGGGATAATTTAATGGGAGAGTCAAAGAACATACTAATAACATCAAAGGCAGCATAGGTGTCCTCTTATTTTGATAGGATAATACAAAAGATCATTTCTAACTCAATGTTCACAAGATCTAAAACTAAAAAATATACATAGGAGATCTCTTCCTAGTCTGATCTAGGCTTCAGAAAAGACCAGTCAATAGTGAATGGTTTCTTAATGCCAAACTATCTACAACTATTGGGCTAGATGGAACAAATTTTTTTTGCATGGGAGGCCTTATCACATCAATCATGTTCTATTACCTTAACCTATCAGAGCTAAAGAAGTTCAAGGAAATGAAAGGAAACTATCTGATCCATATCAAATACCTAATAGAAGCTAGGATAATTGCATAAAAGAGAGAATTTCTTTTATAGGCATGCTAAATCAGACATTCTACTTCCTCATCCAAAATTGATCCACTAAGACATTCATAAGTTGATCGTCTCCAGAGACAATATCGAAAAAATGTTATCGAATATAATTAGAAGACCTAGAGATTCACTCACAACACTCGTCAAACTACCAACATTGTAATAAGAGAAAGAGGAAAAATTAGCAAATAGGGGAACATTGTGCGTAAAGTTCTACAAGGTGCTTCAAAAACACACACATCAGCATTGCAGCAGACCCAATCACATGATTAAAAAATTAAAATACCTGTTAATAAGACAAAGAAAAGAGAACTATGGAAGTGGAGGTTGAATGTCTAGAGGCACATGACGTGAATTTAAGTGAACAACTAAGGGCTCAGGAGACGACCAGACAAAAGAAACCACTATAGAAGAGAAAGTGAAAGCACCTACAACTAGATATAATGTAGGTGCAGAACAACTGTTGGAGACTGGGCAACCCACTTCATCTCTAAGTCAAATAAAGAAAGTGACACCACCACCAACGATGGATACAGTAGTCACAAACACAACCCCAATGCATGAAAAATGGAGAACAATGAGCCATGGGGAAGAACTAGGGTGTCAATTTGACGCCATGTGTTAGAAAATTCAAAACTCTTCCTCTAACTCATTAAATTATTTCTTCTAGCCTGTAAGAACTAACCATGCATGTATAAAAAATAGATGAGTGAACTACAACCCTCCCACAATTTACACAAGACCTCCTCTCTGACCAAAGAGCAATGATTTAAGCAAAGCAAGCAATGGCAGAAGAGATATCAGGATTAGAAGGGACAGGGACAATATGCGGAGAGTGTAACACGTCAATTTTCATATCACATGAGCATAAGAGAAACTTTTTTTCAACTGGGAATGTCATGAACATGATGTTCATAATAACAAATAGAAACGAACCAACAAAGACTAGTGTAAAGTGCATTCTCATAAATTCTTGAGAAAAGAAACATCATTACATCATACTTTAAAAAGAACTATATACATGATGTTAAAATATATACTTTGTCTTAATATCTTAAATTGTGTGGATGGTGCTCCACCAACAAAATGGTTTAAAACTATGTGTGAATATTCTATCCTAACCTCTCTTCCAGAAGATTAGTACATGTGGACATCTCATTCCAACCATTCAGAAATAGGGAAAACTCTTGTAGGGTAAGTGCCATTGTGTTTTTAATAAGATAACATGAATATAATATAAATGAAAGTTGAACTAAGATTAAATATCTATTGACTTATACTGAATCAATGTGTCTTTTATTTATGTCTTTTATCTGATTTATGACTATCGTTATACGACAAGTCCTCCTAAATTGGCATATGTATGCCCTAAAATGGTACTAAAGTACCTCTGAATTGCACTACATGCCTCTGAATGTCTCTGAATTGGCATGACTATGCCCTAAATTTGTATTGAAGTACCTATAAATTGAAGTAAACACTCCTCTAAATTGGTTGCAGATGCCTTTGAATTGTCATGTGACTAATTGAATGAGGACTTATCATATAATATATTATGTGAAGGTTTTGACTTAATTATCTTAAATCTGAATGTACTAAATTCTAAATTTGAATTTTGTTATTATGAAACTGATTACGGATAATTGAGTTCTAAATATATATTTTTATGTGAATAAAATATGAATTAAATCTAAATCTAAACTTTGAATCGAAATTTGAATCTAAATATGCATCTTAATTACTAAATATTTGAGATTTGATCTAAAACTTGTATTAGGTATGAAGATCTAATCTATGACTACTCAAAATTAGTGATCTAAATCTAAAATATAGATTCTAATTGTCTGAACAACTCTTAATCTAAAACTCTTATTTAATATATGACTTAATTAAATATTGATATTAGATATATGACATTTGAGTCTAAAGGCTTGAGAAAATAAATTGAACTCAATAATAAATATTGAGTATCCAAAAGTAGATTCAATACCAAAAATCCATAATCTCGTATCACAAAGCATTACTTCATCTGAATAAAGTCTGACTACTAAAAGCATTATTTAGATATGAGCTAAACATTAATGATTGAATGACTGAAAGAAACTTAATATATAAATTACTTTGTAGGGAAGGAGTAAGTTGAAGCATAATATTAAATAAATTCAATGGACATGGCCCAATTACCTTGTTTGAGGATGATCTGAATGTAGTTTTTAATCCTTGATTCGCAACATATCTACCTGCACATCAACAAAATTCTATAAGTCCATGTGTATTTCACTTTTTCCATTCTTAAATCTCAAGACCCATCACCCTGAAATTCTGAACTAAACTTGGGTTCGTATTTAAACATTACTTTGACCTAAAATCACCATAAAATATTGGGTTGAAATTACATATAAATTCTTATTATATAATTACTATAATATTTATACTCAAATAAGCCCAAAAATCTTCTTAAGCACTATTACATGCATGTACATCATATAATAAGAATAAATCTCAAATATAATCACATATACTTATCTTTCTAACTCAATTACTATGATAAATCTCAAATATAATCACATATACTAATCTTTCTAACTCAATTACTATGTATGAACGAATAACTACAAATCATCCTCTATACAAAATATGCATACCAATCTCATAACAATAACAATAAACATTACATATATTGCCTTAATGGCCACTTCAGACTCCAAAATTAAATATTAATAGGATAACTCCTAAATCACCAACAAAACATGGGAAACAATAATCACAAAATGTACTAAAGTCCATATAAAAAATGATCATGTCATTACATGATCAAATCATGGGTGAAATACCCAAAATACCATTAATAGGATTTACATCAAGAACATTGATAAATCTTTGATTCAGAATGATCAAGGCTTGGAATAATGTATATCATATCAAAATACATTTATTGTAATATTCATTAATTTCCAATGTTGTTAACTACTTTTAATGTTCAAAACATCAAAATCTTATATCTTTTAGTAGTAAAATTATAATAATTACCAAACATTCAGAATTATATATGGTTATAGTTGATTAAGATAATAGACATCATTAGCTTTCCATAGATGCCTTGCTTGCTAAAAAATGAGTTCCCAATCTCAAGATATGAATTTTAGAAATTTACCTAACTGTGGCCAATCTCGGCCATCAAGATCTGATCCAGAGGTTGTGGCTATTCAACATAGCACTCTTGATCTCAACAGAGACATCCTCTCACGAATCCACTCCAAGATTGTATTCTTTTTCGCCCATTGACTTAGGGAAGCTTCACCTATTTCAATTCGTGTGTATCATTTTTGCACTGGGAGGAGTCTGGGATTCGGGTCACCTATGCATGAGCCAAGGTTTCCAGTGCTCTAGGTGGATTCCTTTTCTTTTGTGGTGCCATCTTAGGGTAGGCCATGGCCAAATTTGAGCATTTTAGACCTACAACCTACAACCACCACCCCCTTTTTGCCTCTTTTTCTCAGTTTAACTTCTACCTCTCTCTCTGTCAATAAAAGCCCTAGAGAATTCTTTCCTTTAGATTCTGACATCTGAGGATATATACTCTCCATGCCCTTTTGATATTTCCATCAGATATGCCCATGTGCGTACTCTAGTTAAGTCCAGGTTCCATAAGAATAGGGGCAACGATGCCTCCCCCCTTTTTTTGAACAATTGTTCTCCTCAAGTTGACTCGGCTCAATTGAACCAGTAGTTGGCCATGAACCAATGGTTCATCACTTACTTTCTTGGTTCATTACTAAATAAAATTATTTAATGCTCTATTCCTTTTGAATTTCTCCTAAAATTTCTATAGACTGCTCATTATTCTAGATTGGTCCCAAGTTTTTATCAGCACAGCAAATATATATTATCTTCTTGTACAAAAATCCTTAGGATCTAATTAACTAATTAAACCAATGAAATATAATGTATCTAATTTCACTTGTCCTACGACCTTGGTCACAATTTGAATAATTATTTCAAATATAACCTTCTCCTAAATAACACCCCCACTTATATATATTGTCAAAATGCAAAATGAAATTTCCAAACTTTAAGGGTCTTACAAAAACTGATCAAATTTCTCAACGACCCTTTTTAAATAGTTTTTCTCTTATATAAAAATATCACCTAAATTGGACTAAAATTATCCTAAAAAAATCTTATATTGATCTTATTGATAACTTGATCATGTACTTACTATGTTCCAAAATTAGGGTGTGATAATACTACCCACCTTTTTTGTAATTTCTTCCTCAAAATTCAGTTAAAATAAAGGATGCTACCTACTTTAGGGTTTCACATGCTTTACATACACTAAATCTTGATAATTGTCACAAAGTCTATATGCACCTTAAAACTACGACCTTGTCATGGATAATTATGTATAAAAACCATATCAAATTTGCACGCGCATCCAATGTGAAATTCTATACAAAAATCTAAAGCATAAATGACTACTCTTTCTTAACTATTGGTTCTTTCTTTTTATGTACTTTTCTCTAGAAACATGTACTATAGTACTTGGCTCTCATGACATTCACTAAGGTACCAAGGTCACATAACATGTATATAGGGTCTGGGTCATGTCTCTTGAATTGACATGCACAATGGCCTAGGTCCAATTCTATAATCTTCTATCATCTTATTAAATCTAATAATATATGAATTCTAATATGTTCTGATCTCATGGTCATTCGATGATCTTAAACCTTAGTACATGGTATCATCTTGGAAACACAATCATCACTTAATGCATTCAAGTTATAATCTTATCATGTATTTAATTCTTCCATGAAATATTATTAGCATGTATGTACTTGAGATCTTACGCACAAAAAGGATATAGCCATGAAAGTAAAAGAGTCTTACTTGCATGTCTTTTATTAATATTAATCTTTGTTACTTTCATCAGGTTATCATGGTGCTCCAGATCATGTGAACCCAAGGTACTAATAATCACTACTCTCTCATTGTATATATCACCAAGAATACTAAATCGAACCATTCAAGCACTTCTCCAGGATCTAACTTGTGTGAAAATCATTTCAAACTCAATTATATAGTGATTCTAGATTACTAGTCCATGCTATCGTAATTCTTGTATCAAAATAGGCTTAAATAATCCTCATGTAAAACATTAAAGAGTCTTAGTTTCCCTTATAAATCAACTTACCTTAAGCTTAAATTTGGTTTATAAAATCAATTATATTTTCCTCAAGTGTTTTCTTTAACAACCATCATTATTCACTTGTGACTGCAATTCTCCTTGGGTTGAAGGTCCTAAGGACATCAAAAGTTCTCTAACCTTCATGGAGTATAATATGGAAATACCGCATATCCCTTAAATCATTATTCCACTTATAGCCTAGTCACACATCTATTTAAAAATAAATTTCCATTGGTATGCAATCTAGGGTTGTAATAGAATGTAATTAGGTTTATGTGACCATCTACCTCAAATTTTTTGTGTGAACTTTTTTTTTCTTCTCATCTCCCAATGTATGTCAGTCGATTAGTCATGCATATGGAAGTTCCATGTCTTATCATGCTTATCTTACTTGAAAGTACACATGTCACATACCATGTGCACTAGAAAGAGTGTGACAAGAATAATAAATATATAATTATGCATATAAAATAACCTCTAAAAAACCCCATCATTTTGTGTCCCATACCAAAAACATGTGAGAAAAAGAGAAGGTATTATATACACAAATTTGTGTCAAAATAAGAGTCCAAAGCACCAAGACACTAACCATAATACATAGCTCAACTTCTATTTTCTGAATAAACCTCTAACCATTATTCTACTATCTTTTACTGACTTGTTTATAACCAGAAGTATTAACTGTCTTTCTAAACCTATCTAGTCTCACTTGGTATATAATGGGAAATCTAATCTAAGAATATAAGAATTTTCATGATAGACATCTACATTATTTCTATGATACCATATTGTAACATTAAAATTTTCATATCACATCAGCAGAAGCTAAAAAATTTTAACTGGGAGTGCCACAAACATGATATAAATAACAATAAAATAGACAAGAACCAACATAAACTAGTGTAAAATGCATTTTGATAAATTTTGAAGAAAAGAAATTTTGTTGCATCAAACTACAAAAAAGTTGTATACATGATGCTAAAATATGTAGTTTGTCTTAATATCTCAGATCATATAGATGTCACCCCACCAAGAAAACCCCTTAAAACTATGGATGAATCTTCTATCCTAACCTCTCTTCCTAAAGATTAGTACCTGCGGACATCTCCTCCCCATCCATGCACGAATAGAAAAAACTACTATTAGTGTTAGCGACATTGAATTCATAATACAATAACACAAATATAATATAACTAAAGGTTGAACTAAGATTGAAAGAAAGAGACTTATGCTAAATCTATGTATCATGTCTTACATCATTTATCTAATGTGTGCCACCATTATATGATACATCCTCTTGAATTGGTGTATCAATGGCCTTAAATGGTACTGAAATACGTTTGTATTGCTCTACATGCCTCTGAATAACATTGTGGTGTCTCTAAATTGGTTCGACAACGTCCTAAATTGGTATTTAAGTACCTCTAAATTGGAGTAAACACTCCTCCAAGTTGGCAACTGATGTCGATGAATCATTTTGGGACTAACTGAATGAGGAATTATCATATAATATCTTTTGTGAAGGTTTTAACTTAATTATCTTAAGTATGAAATTACTAAATTCTAAATCTGAACTTATCATATGTTGAAACTAATTACTGATAATTGAGTTTTGTATGTAAATTTGTATCTAAGTCTAATCTGAATTATATATAAATCAAAATGATGAATCTAAATATGAATCTTACTTATTAAATATCTCAGATTTGATCTGAAACTCTAATTAGGTGCGCAGATCTAATCTATGACTACTCACAATGAGTAATCTAAATATAAAATATTAAATCTACATTCTTTTTGTTTGAATTATTCTTAATATGAAACTCTTATTTAATATATGACTTAGTTAAATTTTGATATCACATGTATTAGATTTGAGTCTAAGGGCTTGACAAAATAATCTAAACTAGATAATAAATACTAAGTATCTAAAAGTAGATTCAATACTAAAAATCTATATTGGATATGAGCTAAATATTAATGATTGAATGACTGAAAGTAACTTAATGTCTAAGTTACTTTGTAGGAAAGGTGTAGGTTGAAGCATAAAAATAATGAAATTCAATGGACATGGCCCACATACCTGGTTGGTGGTTATCCTTAACCTAGTCTGCATTCCTTGGTTTTCAACGTATCTACTAGAACATCAAAAACATTTTATAAGTGTGTGTGTGTCCCCTTTTTCCATTCTTAAATTTCAAGACCCATCACTCAGACCTCTTGAGCTAACTTTGGGTTCTTATTTAGAATAAGCATAACTCTAGTCTAAATTCACCATAAAATCTTGGCATTGAAATTACATCATAACTCTTATTATATAATTAATATAATATTTATACCCAAATAAGCCCAAAAATCGTCTTATGCTCTATTATAAGCATGTACATCATATAATTTGAATAAATCTTAAACATAATCATATATACTAATCTTACTAACTCAATTACTATATATGAAGGAAATAAATACAAATCATCTTCCAAACAAAATATGCTTACCTATCTCATAAAAATAACAATAAATGTCACTTATATTGCCTTAATGTCCACTTAAGACTCAAAATTAAATATTATTATGAAAACACCTAAATTTCCAATAAAACCTTAGAAATAGGAATAATATAATTTAAGGTCCATATAAAACATATCATGTTTTTTCATGGTGAAATCATGGGCGAAATTCCCAAAATTCCCTTACTAGTGTTTACATCAAAAACCTTGATAAATTTTGAATCAGAAAGATCAGGCTTTGTAATCATGTATATCATATCAAAGTATACTTATTGTAAAATATTCATTATTTTCCAAAGTTGTCTACTATTTTTAGTGTTCAAAACATTAAAATCTTATATCTTTTAGTAATCAAAATATAATAATTATCAAACATCCAAATATTATTTGTTTGTATTTTTATAAGATAATAGAAATCATTAAATTTCCACAAATACCATGTTTACTAATAACCGAGTTCTTAGTCTCAAAATATAATTTTTTTGAAATTTACCTAACCTTGGTGAAACTTGTCTATTAAGATTTGATCAGGCGGTTGTGGTTGTTTAACATAGAACTCTTGATCTCAGTTGAGACATATGTTCAAAGATCCACTCCATAATTTAATTCTTCTTCGCTCGCTAACTTGGGGAAGCTTCCCATATTTCACCCTGCACTCACCATTGTCGCATAGGGAGGCCTCAAACAAACCGCAATCTGGGATTTAGGCCTCTGTCGCATGAGACAAGCTCGCCAACACATTGGGTGGTTTCCTTTCCTAGGGCAGTGCCATTTCTAGGCACACCATAGCCAAGTTTGTGCATTTTAGACATGCATCCTACTTCCACCTCCCCTTTTAGCTCTTCTTATCAATTTAACTTCTACCTCTCTCTTTGTCGAACAAACCCTAGAGAACTCCCTCATTTGTGGCATCAACATCAGAGGATTTATAGCGCCTATACCCTTTGTATATCTCCATCATATATACCCCTATTTGGACTCAACTCAAAGATCGCTTGGCTTAATTGAACCAGTAGGTTGGTCATGAACCAACGGTTCAACATTTCCTTTCTTGGTTCATTTCTAAATAAAATCATTCAAAGCTCTATTCCTTTTTAATTTCTATTAAAAAAATTTTAGACTACTCATCAATCTGGATTAGTCCCAAGTTTCTACCATCACTACAAATAGATATTATCATATTGTAGAAAAATCCTAGTCATCTAATTAACTACTTAAACCTCTATGATATAATGTATGTGACTTCACTTGTCCTACAACCTAGGTCACAATTTGAATAATCAATTCAAATATAATCTTTTCTAAAATAACACAACTTCTTATATATCATTAAAATGAAACACGAAATTTCCAAACTTTAAGTGTCTTACAAAATTGTTAAATTGCACAAAAGACCCTTTGTACATACTTTTTATCTTATATCCAAATATCAAGTAAATTCCACAAACCTTATCCTAAAAAATACTATATTGATCTCATCAATAACTTAATCATGCACTTTATAGGTTCCAAATATTAGTGTGTGATAGAGAGATAGGGACACAATGCATAAGGAAGACAAAGAGTTCATATAGGCAATGTAGGAAGAAAAAAAAATACTAAGAGGAGAGGTGATCTAGAAAAAGGGAAAAACAAATCGCCAGTCCCTCTCCCTCATAGGCATTCTTCAGCCCTTCAAATCTTGACCAATGCAAAGACAAAGAAGTGGCAAACATACCTGAAGAAGTCAGAGAAGAGCATGTCCTAGTGCAAGAAAAAGAAAGATGTGAAAGACATTGGCAGCCAACCCCAACATTGCATTATGGGACTTCGATCTGACTTCTTCGTCGACACACGACAACCCTCCTAGTGAGGATCAACTTGGTGAAGAGGGTCCATCCAAGTACGGGGGAATTAGCAATGATAAATGCATGACCTGGGATGAAGCAACAATTACACGATACCTTAAAGAAATGAAGATAGCATGAAATATGTGTTGTCTAGTTATAGTTCAACAAACACAATGAACACCAAGATGATGCATGCGATGGAAAAATGGCCTCCATACTTACCAAACTGGGTGCAGTGATGCTTAAAAAGGAGAACCGGTAGGACCATAAGATGTTGTTGCAAAAAATCTTATGTCATCCTCACATGAAATCTCGACAATAAATGTCCCTTAAGTAAATGAACAAGTAAAGAAACCAACACAAGAAGAAAAGACAACAATAGTTGGGGAAGGGACATCTGACGAAGATGAAGGTGAACGAAGATGAAGGTGACCTTGCCTCCTTCTTTCTGGGTGCGCCTCCAAAGGTAACCCCACCTCAAAAGAGGCAGCATGAGGACCAATTCTACCACTACTCCCTTGCAAGTTGACATGAATGGATATGTCATCCATGTCCCAAATTCCATGCAGAGATGTCCACGTTCTTGTAGACATCCTACATGATAGTCCACCTGGGTTAGATACTATATACAACATCCAGGGAGGACTTTAACCAGAGAACACTTAGGAGGTATATTCTGGTGGAGAGAATGATTCCACAAAAGTTTGTTCAAGGTGCATTGTGAAACTATGTTGAAGGAGTTCTTTCATGATGACAAAGTATAGTCTGTCTTCAACAGTACAACCATCTCGGCAAAGAAGTTATACAAGGGAAAATATGAATTTGATCCATTCAAGGAACTTTAGGAGGCATTAGAAATATGAGAAACAAGATATGTCACTTTGTAAATTAGAATAGTCAAACATTGGGAGCTGACTGTAGTTGACCTATTCAAATGGAAAATGATTATATGCAACTATTGCAACATCGAGTTGACATGCATTAACCTAGATTTCAAGAATAAAGATGTGCATAATATACAAAAAGTACCCATTCAACTTCAGCATGCCATTCAACGTGTAGATAGCTGCCATGTCAGCAATTGGAACAACTTCATCATCAATACCAATGTCACATCCCAAAATTTCAAAAACAATTTAAAAATTAGAATGTGATTTTATTTAAAATAAAATCATTGAGGGTCTTAATGAAAAAATTCCATGATGAAATTTCATAAAGGATAATGAATTGTGAGGAGTAAAATGGACTCAATTTTTTTTCATATGGGTATCATATGTTACAATTAACTCAAAGATATAAATGTTGGTTTTTCTTTTCTCTCTCCTCCAAAGAAGTTACTCAAAAAGGCACAAAAGGAAGATGAAACAACTTTGGAATGAATAATAATAATTATCTCGAATTTTGGACTCAATGGATCACAAAGGGAAGTATTTCCCCAATTATCAAATGTATTAATGCATTACATTAAAGTTAAATGACTAGTAAGGAATCGTGTAGAAATATCTAGAAAAGGTTGGTTGATAGTAACCAGTGAGCATAATTTGACCCTAACTTGCATGCAAGAGAAATTTACACTTATATAGAATTTCTTACAAAGTTTGGATGGGAAAAGAAGTTGATTAATGTCTTAAATGAATCAAATAAGGTAATTACTTAAGGGGCAAGAAAAGGATAACTGACTTCCATGTTTTTGTCCCAAATCCTACCCATGCATGGATTTAAGTATTATAAACCTTCCTTTACAATTTGGAATTAATTGGATAAAAGGAGAGAGATATATGAATTAAATAATATTTTCTAAAGTGAAAGGATTTGAGGGAAATGCATCCAATATCACAATTTTAATCAAATAAGGAAATCTATGTTTTGTCCCCTTCTATAGGGCGTGATCCCAGGACTGTCTAATCATAGATCAATGGTAGAACCTTTGTCTCCTACCCCAGATGAAATAGGAAACAAGGAAATAGTAACTGGCTCATCATCCCTTGTCTCCCTCCAACTTTGACCCATATTGGCCACTAAAAATGCTCTCAATGAGTTCGCGAGGAGATTCTGTGTTGTTTGATTCCTATTGCAAGGCTATTCAAGAATTCCTATATTCTCAGACGGCTTTCCAGTTACCTCTCCATAGCCAGTACTCAATAAAGGGAATAGCACCCTCTTGTGAGGCCAAATGATAGCTCTGTAGGCATCGATCCATGTCATACTCCTTTATCTACTGTCAATTCCAACCCCAACCTCTCCCTCTCTCTCATTCTATACCCAACACCTTGTCGGAGTAATACTCTCCACATTGCTTGAACTTGCTCAGGCCAATTAAAACCCATATCTAAGTCCAGAGAGACACGAAAGAGAGAAAGGTACCCTCACCTACCGCTCAGGATTCTCAGATCCAAGAGTCAATCGGCGAATTGACTCACATAGGGGTGGTTCTTGCGATCTTGAGGTAGATGATGACCAACAGTGAAAGCTCCATACTGCCCCCACAATCTCTTGAGTGAGGTAAGGGATTTTTGGACATTTTGCATTTTTCCTCATCTAGACACCCTGTCATGAGTGTATTGGCTCGGCCCCAGCCCAGTGGCTTGACTGAAAATATAGTTGGACTCCTATGTGGCACTCCCTAGTTGGCCATGTTGGGTTTTAGGGGAGACAGAGAAGGCAGCAGAAACAAAAAAATTCTCCTCCCCGAAACCAGTATAAAGGAATCGTGGCAATGTCAATAAAATAGGAAGGATGGTTTGTAGAGGCGTACATTGTCCCGAGGCTTGCTCGGCAACATTACCTCGTAGCTAGTGCGGTCTTCACCTCCAATCTTGGATGGTGTCTTTGCAGCTCCTGGTCTCACCGGGACTGTCGGGATTGATAACTATCCTCCAAGCGGAAGAAGTCTCCCGCCTCTGTAGTAGTCCACACAGACCACCTGGAACTCCGATCGCCTTCTCGCACAAGCAACCGGAAGGAGTCGTACCCTCCTGTCGTATACTCTTCACCGACACACTCTCCTGCCACCAGTCGCCTTTCATTAGTTGTCTTTCCCTTACAGTACATCCCTTATCGGGTAGCACTTGCTCGGGCTCTCCTGGTTACCACAACAAGAGAGAATGACAACTTTGCAGAGAAACTGGTGTTCTCTGAGTTGTACTTGAGAATCCCCCAATACCCCTATATATAGGAGGTTCATGGGTCAGGGTTCTCTATCCTGGGCAATGCGGGACAAAAGCAGGAGTAGAAGGGTCCATAATTTCCACAAAACAACCAACTACGCTAGCTGAACCGATCGTTTCAAGCATGAACCGATCGATTAGGGACCTGAGCCGATCAGTTCACACCTGAACTAATCGGTTGGGGCACCTGAACTGGTCGGTTCACTAGCCTGGTCAGTTCCCAATTGACTTTTCCTCTTTTGTTTCGAATTGATCCAAATACCAATCCTTGTTCCAATCAAATTGGACAAGTGTAACGAAGAGAAATTTCTCACCAACATGACTTTCCCAACTTGGCTCATTTAGACCAGTTGAGCCGATCGGTTCAACCCTTGAACCGGTCGGTTCAACCTATCTTGAGCTGATCGATTCAACTCCTTGAACTGGTTGGTTGGCAGTTTAGATTGTGCAGAAATTGTCAATGCAGTTCTCAATCACTCTGACACCCAAATTAGTTAATCCAACACTTAAACTTGGTGATTCTAAGTCAAGTCAATTGATTGAATGTTTAATTAAACTACTAAACTCCTTTAGTAATCAATCTAAACATAGTTTGTAGATAAACTCCTCTTCCAAGTTAAATCCTATGTGTGTGACCATGCAGGCCCATTCCACGTTGGCAGTGAAAGTCCATAACACTTATGACTTCACAAGCAAAGAGCGGTGCCTAGTCGCACATCAGTGCTACCCAAGGGAAAAGGAAAGTTGGAGAACAACTTTCAATCCTACAATCCATGAATGGTGTTATATTGGATGTATAATTCCTTTGTTGCTGATATCCCGAATGAACTCAAGGCATGGAACAATCATCATGTCAACATTCATTCACTTTCTTGATCTCAGAGTAGATTGGAGGAGATATGTATGACATCAATATCACATACTGATTCAGACATGCATGTGCACGCCTATCTCAATCCTACTCATCAAGTGGCCATGGATATCAAACTCCTTGAGGAGGGACAAATCCCATATCTATCACTCACCCCTCAAAAGCTCCATGTGTCAAAGCCACCCAATCATCACCTTTATAACAACCCATATTTCAGGGCTGCTTTTGACGATGTCAAAGTGTACCCAATGATATGTGTTGAGTGTAGTGATTTCAGGTCAAAGAATCACACTCACCACCAGCATTGTGATAAGTGACTGTGACTACCATGTCATGGTTCCATGTATCAAACTCACGGTGGGTCTGTCTGGTACACTTGTTCTCTAACAAGTACCTATGTGTTTGGTTTGATATCTCCATATCACGACTAATGAGATTTTGTCATCAACCAACACCACAATCTAGTCTTGTGTGTCATTGTTGTCTATCTACCTTCCACAATGACATCTGACTAGGGACATTATAATAATGTACAAACTCTTAGCATCTGTATGATCTCATCGTTCAGGTCCTTAACCTGAAAGGATACGTCCTTGAGTATTGTCATTATCTAGACATTCAATCTGTTCTATCATTATCTCACATGACTGAACTAGAATGAATTGGAAGCTTGCCTTTGATGTTTATCAAATCAATCATAATGTATCCCACCAATCATCCCATGATTGGCTCTCAGGACATACACACCAACAAACTCCCACTTGCACTGTGAGCCAATCTCCCTTAAATCATATTCATCGTGATCTTCAAACATGTCCCACAGGTTACTGTGCTCTAGTGCTTACGCGGTGAGTTATGGAAACACCGTGCCAAAGTCGGTATTATCTACATGTCTCTCATCTCTTTGTTGTACATCACACATATGAGATGGAGTTTCTGTAATATTTGATCTAGTATTCTTTTGCTAACCTTTATTAACATTGCATGACCAAGCATTCCTTATTTGTCATCAATGACCGGAATATCTATAAGTTCATCTCATGAACTTCCAGATCCATATAGTATCCACTAATGTTCTCTAACACATGGATACTCGGCTTTTCCTTTTAAACATCTTTATTGGAACGTTTCCATTTATCAACACACATTCACTTTTATATATCCTATATATATTTTGCGATAAATTTTCTATCCCTTCTGGAAGTTTGCATCAGTGTAACTCTTTACATTGAACCCTTCCTTATTTCCATAGAACTAGTACTTCTCAAGTACTTATCAAGTTCTCATGGTATTCCAGTAACCCTTACTGGAACTAGACAGACATCCACTTATCATGTCCCACATACGAGTTATCAGGATGAGCATATCATATTGTCATGTCCTACATACAAGATGATAAATGCATTTTGTTCTTACCATGTCTATACATGCATGATGATAGGATGATTACATACATGATAGATCCATATCTTTTCTTAGTGTTTCCATTCTTCATAAGAATTGGACACTTGGCCTTGGGATACTAACTCCATGTAATATGGACAAGTTTTCTCCCATTGAATCTATACACACTGAACCCTTCAGTATAGATTTCCAATGTATGCTCTTTTGAGAACTATCTCTATAGATCTCTATTCCTATCACATAGGAAACATCTCTATCTTCCCTAAAGATAATTTCGACAAAGGATTCCATTCTAGAACATTTCATTCTTCATCGACACGTGGAATACAAATACGCTCTCACTAAATCACAGATCTCTTCTTTATCTTTGTCATATCAGTCAATCCCTTTGACTATATTTTCAAAGTAAATATCCTAGTTCTAAGTTGCTTGTACTCAATCAATCACATTGATTAGTCCATTGTAACTTATAGACTTCATTTGCATTAATGGATTCATAAACCTTATAGGTTGTGTCACGTATAAGTCCTTGTTTTATTCCTCATAGGAATGCGGTTTTAGTATTCGTATGACAAATATCTTAGTCATTAAGTTGCAATCAACAAGCATCATCCTTCTTATAATGTTATCCATGTGTCTTAACGCTTAAGACTTATGTGCACTTATGGGTTTTATCCCAATGGGTGCTACCATCAAGGTCACACCTTATGGTCTACATGGAAGTCATTTAGGATGTAATGGTCATAAACCATAACTCAAAATCCAGTTCCTAATATTCATCTAGATAGTTAACTCATCACATGACCAATTCATCATTTAGATAATCGAGGTGTATCTGTCAAGGATATAAGAACTCAAAACTCCTTGTGATTCTTAATGTCCTTTATTAGTGTGGGGCATTCTTTATTTAAGAAGAACTTAGTTATTTGATAATCATCCTCTAACTCCTTAGAGAATGACTCCTTTTGATTCAGACATCACCATGCCTTAATCATGAGTTCACTATTACTCATAAGGTTCTCAAACATTTGGTTTAAGTATCCTTATGCCTTGATCCCATCAAGAATTAATACTTTTACTGAATTTGTACTTCATCTATGATATTCTTGAACACTTCAAGATATTCATATTGTTATTTCTCTAAACACCATTTGAAGTATTAGCATTTTCCCCAATAGGTATGTAAATGCATCACATGTATTATACCTAATAGGATAATCATTCTCCCACTACCACTAGTGAAGATTGATGTCTAAGAGATTCATGTCTCTTACTGGTTCTCTAACCAAAAGAGACTAGATTTATCCATCATATGGATACTAGAGATGAATTTCTCATGATAATGCTATTTTGTTGTTTGAGTTATCAGTAACTTTTAGGTATCATTTTATCTTATGCATACCAAGTACCACAAGATAAACAAGGCATTGCCACAAAGACCATATCTTTGAATTTGAAATATCAACTATATTGATAGCCATCCTTGTCATAGCAAGATGCAACAATAAAGTGTTTTTATTGGCAAATTGAAACAATAGTTCTCAACTCTATTTTGTGCCCTTTAGGCTGAAATAAACTAAAGGTTACTCCTATCTATGGTAGCAACACTTGCTCCAATAATGATTACTCCTTTCTTGGTCCTTTCACAAAGGCCATCACTTCTTTGTGGATCTTGCATATCATATATGGCAGATCCACATCTTGGTATCATATACCTCAGATAAAGAAGTGTTTATCTCATGATACCTATGGTGGAGATCTCTATCCCCTCCTTTCATCTTCTTTTGTTCTTCCAGATATAGAGGGCAATTCCCTCATTTACCCTCCCATGTGACTTATGGCTGAAGAGGACTTGGGCTACTGGCTAGCATCAGAACCCTTCTTAGCTTTGCCCTTGCCCTTTCCCTTGGACCTGCCTTTATTTCTGTTGATCATCATCACATAGTTAGGCTTGTCCTTCTTCATATGTGCCTCAAGGCTGAAGATAACTTGGATTCCTAACTAGCATCAGAACGCTTCTTTGCTTTACATTTGTCCTTGACTTTAAGACTTTACCATTCATTGATCACATCAAAGATTAGGTTTTTTCTTTCTTCATCTTTGCCTCTACTATCCTTAACATGTACAACAAATCTGTCAATGCTTGTCAAAGTTGTTCATGTTGTAGTTCATTATGAACTATATGATTCTCGCAACATTTGCTGTATCGTACCAATAGCCAACTCTTTTTTGGTCAGTCAAAAACTCGTTTTGCTTTTTTTGTATTTTTTACTCTTAGTTCTGCACAATGCTTTCCAACTTCAAAACCGAAGATGGTGAAAAAAAGGAGGAATGTATCTTTACAATCGCTCTAGCCAAAAAAGAAAAGAATAAACTACAAATATCTCTCTCAATAGAAGGATCCAGTAATTACCACCAGGCTCAAACAGAACAGCATCAAGACTCAAAGAGCATCAACTCCAATCATCACCAAAGAGAGCAAAGTGAGAGCAAGACTCAACCATCACTGCATAAAGCAATGAGAGGGGAGGAACCTCAATGAACATAGGAATTAGAAACTCGACCATCACTGAATAAAACAGTGAGAGGGGAGCAAGCCCAACCACAAAGCTACAACCACCAGAGAAAAGAACCAACCAGCAAGGTTACCATAAGGCACCACTAACAACCAATAGCTCAACTCCATAGCCTTTTACACACAAAGACAGAAAAGGAAAAGCAGCAAGGCATAAGATCTTTAGATAGCTCTCACAATAGAGGGATCTGGTAGTTACCACCAGTCTCAAATGAAACAACAGCAAGACACAAAGAGCTTCAGCACCAAACATTAGCAAAGAGATACAAGCAAGAAGCATCACATAGAGCCTCCTCAACAAACCAACGTCATCAATTCCAAGAAAGAACCTGCTTCCAAAATAAGCCAAGACATACACCCTTGTCATAACACTAGATCATCCATCTGAGCCGTAGGTACGAACTCAGCCATCACAGCTGTCAACCAGCTATAAGAGGGGAGCATAAGTCCCAAACAAGATAACCAGAAGAACTTCAACTATCACAATAAAAAACAACACTCGACCATCACTGCAAAAAGCAATGAGAGGGGAGCAATCCAGCAAACCAAACTAAGAAAATACCTTGTCAACCATCGCCAGATCAGCCAATAGAGAAGCAACCAAAACTCAACCATCACAGCTACAAAACCAGCTATGAGAGGGGAGCAAGGAACCCTAGAAACATCTGGAACTAGAAGAACCTCAACGAACATAGGCATCAGAAACTCGACCATCACTGCATGAATCAGTGAGAGGGGAGCAAACCCAACCACAAAGCTTCAATCACCAGAGAAAAGAGCCAACTAGCAAGGCTACATGCAAGCAGGATAGAACCGGGTCCAAAGAATCACAACTGACAAAAGCAGCAGTGAGAGGGGAGCTTTGACACCCATAAAAGGGGACTCAACCATCACTTAACCATCCCAAAAATGAACACTCATCAAAGAACATCCAACAGGATCATCACCAACTGCAAGGAACCACTGGTGGCCAACAACTCAACTCTGTAGCCTTCTCACACAAAGACAGAAATGGGAAAAAAACTCCACCAACAACAAACAACCCATCTTCAATCACCTCCAGCTCCAGCATAATAGACCAAAGAGAAGGGTATCAACGACCACAAATGGACTGATAGACAACAAAGAAAACACACACCACAACCAGCCAACAGATATCAAACGGTCATGATGTCACCCAGCAGAACAGAAGCCTCAAATGAGCCACCAACAGAGCCAGAACTGAGCCAAATCCTCCAGTAGGAAGAACATAAAATAGAAAACCATCTTCTTCAATAAGGCAATGGAACAAAGCTCTAGCTATCACCTAGAACATAAAAGGGCCAGGAAGGAGGAAAACCTTCCACCTTCCACAAACAACAGAGACCTCACAGAGTTACTTCATCATTTCAAAATAGTTCACAATCAACTTCCAAATCTGGCTAGTGGAAATAAGCGTGTTTTCATGACTCTCCTATTCCTCTCCAGCCAAACCTGATAAAGAATGATAGGAATAATAGTCCTGGCCGAAATTGAATTATGATTCGAAGCATCACCCCAGTTGCGAGGAATATAATCAATATATTTGTCGTTAAGAGCATTAGACCATAGAACTTTGGTGAATTGATATCTAAAATAAATATGATGTGTGTCCTCATAATCATTCATACAGATAAAACAAATAGAGACAACAAATATACCCCTTCTTCTAGTGTAGTCAGAAGTGGGTAATTTATTGAGAGCAGCTTTCCACACATGAATCTTGCTATTCATACTCCCTTTAGACTTCCAAATTCGGTCATAGATTTCTTCTTCAATTCCTTCCTTTCTAATCAGTTCCCAGATAAGATTGACCTTCACTCTTTTTGAACCATTAAGTAAGAAGGAGTCAACAGAAGAATTCGAAATGGGAATATCTGAAATAATACTGAGAATATCCTTGGACACCCTAGACTTTGCTATAAACCACTGATTGTTCTTAATGATATTGGAAAGCTTTGAATCATGAGGAATCCCAGATCTGATAATCATATTGCTCTCCACATAGTCTAGAAGAAAATTCCCTTTGACCAATGGGTCCAACCAGGTCTTAATATTTTCCCCAGACCCAATGCTAATCGAGAAAAAAGGTCTCAATTGTTCCCTTATATGAATGACTGAATTGAACATCCAAGAGAAATTAGTTGAAGGTTCAATGCTCTAGTATGACCCTTTTTTAAAATACTTTTCACTGATCCATTTTATCCACATGGAATCTTTCTTGCTAGCTATATTCCAGGCATTTAACATAAGACGGGCTTTAGCAACTTCCTTGCCCTTTCTAAGCCCTAAACCACCTTCAGATTTATGCAACGTAACCATGTCCCATTTCAATGTAACCAACTCTTAGCTCATAGGGAATCCTTCTTAGTTAGGTTTTTCCACATACCCAATCACATTGAGTTTTTGAATACCTAACATGATCTCCTTCAGTCATGACATACTAGGATAGTGTCTTGGAGACATCATATGTCTCATGTTGTCTCTGCAAGTCATAGTTCTGAGAACACAACATCAAGTACTCCACATCAATGGCATCCTTGGCATGCTTCCATAAACATCCATCAAGACATTTGTTTGGTGGGATCGAGTTCATCTGGCTCTGGTATAACTAGGACTTAGATCTTTCACTCTTCGATTGAGAACATTTCTCAACATCCTATCCAGTTGTGGAATTTATTCCCATTTAATTTTTTGGTCTCAAAGACCGATTGCAAATGAAGTGATTATTGTTGATTAGCCATTTATTGTACAAAAGGAAATATATGCAATTTAGTCCAAAAACTCCTTTTTGACTTGATTGATTTGAAAAAAGGTTTTACACTAAAATTAGGACTTTAATTAATTATAGCTCCCACTATTTTTGTTCAAATTGATAGCCCTCACCATCAATTTGGAAGATTGCAGTGTACAACCTTTTGGTGGGTCAATATCCTGAAATCCTCTGAGTCATGGACCATCTAGGGTTGTCACCCACAACTTAGATCTTCCAGGTAGGCAACTCTTGAAAATTGCATCATATGCAACTCTTAAAAGATGTCATGTGCAACTCCTTGCCATGATCACCTCCATGCCTCAAGGTGCTAGATCCTATCTAGGTCACCTTGTTAAGTCTGACCCAAAGCCAACACGATGAATATGCACCCTGCTAGGAAATACCCACATATTCATCCTTCACGCTTCCAAAAGATAGACAGTGCACCACGCTAGGGTGTGGCCACACTTGGTCGATCAAGCTTTTCATGTGTGTTGCATTTGGAAGGCATCTAAAACTTTAATATTTAATGAGGGATTTGGTTTTATAGTACATATACATATCCAAACCCCACAATATATAGTATGTATAATATACATGCTATATCCCATAAAAAACATGTGAAACGATAAAAACGATGATTATGGTCATCCTAATGTGATTCCTCGAGCCTAGAGGAATCACGGTCATCTAGGTCTACATCACATGCAACATGTACAAGATGAACTATGTGCATTGCCTTTCTGGGTTTGATCAACTCATCTCCATGATTGATCGGCTCACCATCAGGCTGGTCGGTTGGGTGCCACCAGTCGATCGATTGGCTCCTCCAACCGATCGGTTCGCCTGGTCGTCATGCATCTCCTCATGTCCGCCACCTGCTTGTCTTGCTCCTCGAACTAGTCATCTAGAACGCCAACTGATCGGTTCATGCCTTGAACCGATCGTCTCAATTGTCGTCAGGTTGTCTGCCATTCTTTGACATAACATGAAATAAAAGATCTATCCTATTTTACATTTGAATAGGGAAACCCCGAGTTACATTCGGGGGGAGTAAAGATAGGAAAGAAATCTCAAGTTGTCTCGACTTACATCAGGAATAGGAGATAGGGAATCAGTGCACAGACTGAGATGCAAGCAACTACATTCAACCAAGCACACATATATAGGGTTTATTGTCCATAACCACACTATACATCCACCACAAAACTCATTTAAGGGCGACACTTATCGATTGGATTCATATTACATATCATATATGTATATTGGGATTTGTGGATTTAGGATTGGATATGCAAAAAGCCAATTTTATTCGCATCGTATGAAATAAATAAAGGTGAAAAAGAAAAATCGATCACATCGATAATCCTAAAGTATAGAGTAGTTGATGTGGCTCTGATACCACAGTTGGGTTTTAGGGGAGACAGAGAAGGCAGCGGAAACAAAAAATTCTTCTCCCCGAACCCAGTATAAAGGAATCGCGTCAATGTCTATACAATAGGAAGTAGGGATTGTAGAGGCGTACCTTGTAAGGACCCTAACCTTCGTTTAGGGTTTACCCTATTTGTTTTGCTTAACCTTGATGCTTTGTTGCTTGCTAATCACCTTTAGTGGTGATTAGGGTTTGGTTGTGCTTTGTTGAGAGTTGGAGGGGCTACTTGCAAATAACCCAAGTCTAGGGTTTTGTGGGCAAGTTTTCCACCTGGAGAGGTGTTCCTCTCTCTCTCTCTACTTCCTCTAGGGTAGAGAGGAAGGTTTGGGCTTGTTTCTTGAGTTCTTTTGGGCTTGGTTGAGCTTTTTGGGCCTTGAGGTGCCTTGTTTTGGCTTGGTTGGACCCTTGTATCGGGCAAGAGTGGAGTGTGTCACCCTGGTGTATCGCCCATGTATGTGTCGGCCATGTTAGGGTTGTGTCACCCAAGTGTGTCGCCCATGATCTTTGACCTAGCTTTGACCTCGTTTGTGTCACCACTAGTGGACACTTGGTGCATGATGCTTGCATATGGCAATGACCTTGGACATGTGTATAGAGCTTGCTTGAGTGGTGGCTCGTGCACTAGGACAATTGTCCCTAGGTAGGCGACACCTTGCTTAGTTCCACCTTATTTTCTCCTCCCTTTCCTTCTATATAGGTGGTTCCTTTCCTTAGCTAGGAGTTCCTTTGGTCCTTTGGTTCCTCTCCACCTTGGTGCGCGACACAACCCTCCACCTTGCTAGTGGTGGCCGATACCCCCCCTTGGAAGGAGCAAGCTGGTGGTCGATAGCCTTGGAGCCTCCATCTTCCTTGCTTGGTGGTGCTTGGAGCGAGGAGCTTGGAGCTTGCTTGAGGCGGGTTACATAACTTCTAACCCTAACTACATTATCTCTTGCTATGATCTTGTTTATATGCATGTTAGTAGCTTAGTATCTTGCTTAGCTTCCATGTTGGCCGATCCTTGTGATCTAGGTTTTTAGGTGAGAAATACTCCTTTCTCCCCTTGGTCTAGAGGAGTGAGTTTGAGCTTCTAGTATCATGAGAAATACCCCTTTTTCTCTTAGTCGATTGAGGTGAGCTTGTGTTCTAATTGCTTAAGCAATACTCTCCTCTCACCATGGACTAGAAGGGTGAGCTTGGTCATGGTGGTGACTCTTCCTAGGGTTTGCCCTTGTGGACGTTTGGTGATGGTTGATGTGAAAGACCCCTCTTTCTTAGTTGATTGAGGTGAGCCATCTTCCTAGGGTTTTGGGTTCCTTTGTGTTTGAGGAAGAAGATGACCTAGTGTATGGTACCTTGGGTTGTTAGGAGAGTGGGGAGGTGCTGTCCGACAGTCCCCTTGATCTTGAGTCTTGGTCGACACATGATGGGTGTTGTGTGACGGGCGTCACACCATGCTAAGATGACCTTCCCGATACACCTTGGTTAGATGTTTGCCTTGTGCTGCTATGCCTTGATCGATGGGGCGTTGGGATCTGGTTTTGTGACGGCCGTTAGGCCTTGGTCCAGTAGGTCGCACGATGCAAGGATGAGGTACCCACCTTGAATGATACTTTTATGGTTTGATCCTGGTCGATAATCACCCTGTGACGGGCGTTGCTGGGCTACCTTGTGACGTGCGTCATGCTGGCCTTGTATTGGCCGATAACACCCTGCTGTGACAGGCGTTGTTGGAGTGCCGACACCCCGCGCGATACCCCTCTTATGGCACAGTGTTGCGCTGCTGCACGTTGGTTGCCTTGGTGGCAACGCAGCTGTGATGACCTGATTTTCAAGATTTCTAGAACCAATATAGTAATTAAGGTCCAAGGATATTCCTGGTGGGTTAATTCTAGGGCAGGGTGACTCTTATACAAAAATGGTTTCGTTTGACCCACAGGTATGACCCAGATTCCCTTAGAGGTTCAATAGTAGCTATCGAAGGCCTTTCATGTACAAGGAGATATTAATACTAATTATTAGTCGATTTGAGGACATTTTGAGTTAAGTACCAAATTAAGCATACATGGATTCAAATGATTGAATAATGAATCTTGGGATGCATGATGGTCATACTAAGTAATTAAAAATTCTATTGTTGACGTTAGAAGCTAAATTTATGTATAGTATAAGTTCAGTGTACTTATATATGTGTCCCTTTGGAGTATCTCAATTGAGGGGTCAAATAATCGAGTTTGGGTATCAAACGTTCACTTAAGGTGTAATACACTAGGAAGAATCTTGAATCAAAATTTTGGATCCAAGGCACGTTCTTATAGGAAGTTATTTAGGTTTTAATATCACAAATAAATGATTGATCCATGCTTTGAGGACTATGGTTGCTAGAAAATATTATGGACTTACTGATATTTTTCCATGATTTTATGTCATCATTTGCTATTTATTATCCATTAAACGAGCATTTCACAACTTATATGATATAATTGAGATTAGTGCATAAAATAACAGATATTATGCTTCCACTACATTCTACGCATTTTTCTGAGAATTTTGGTATATTGTTTGTATTTTTCTGACAACGGAGCTAATTACTAGGAATTATACAAGATCTGGGAATTTTGAGGGAAAATACCTTTTTCCGGCCAATTGGCCTCGACCACGTGTCCAGTGGGGCCGGCGCTTCCCTTTGCTGGTTGTGGGCCGGTTCAAGCTGGTTCACAGGCGGTTTATGGCCGGTTCACTAGGTTTGGGCCTGGTATCTCTTCTCTCCCTCTTTCTCACAGTCTCACACTCCCGATTCATCCCGTTCCTCTGTGCTTTGAGCGCCGTAGCAGGGAGAGGTAGCTCTGGCGGGTCCGATGTTGAGGGTACAGCGCTCATGGTGGAGGAGGCTAGAAGCTCGTTTCATCCGTCTATATCCCCCCAGCTGCGGGAACTGCTAGGTTAGTGACCAGCATCTCGGCAAGGTCGGGCTTGCCGGCGTGGAGGAAAAGTAGCATGGGAGGAAAAGTACAGGATGTGAGCAAGTTGTTCAGGTTGTACCTATTGTGAAGATCCTAGTTAGCATACATGTTCTTAGACTTATAAATCATCTTTCAATATGCAAGTGTAATTCATTATGTAATAAGTCCAGTTTGTATAAAAATACATGTTGAATGTTGAATATGTTATGGTTGTATGTTCATGTATGCGTATTATGCTTCCGCATCGCATTCTGATATGATTGTTTGATGTCTTCGGATTATGGGGTCTCATTCCCAATAGGGTTTGGAGAAGCCAAAATCCGGGGACGTCACAGTTGGTATCAGAGCATGAACAATAGCTACACCTAACGATTGCTCATCATGAAACATTAAACCTAAATCTCACCTTTCACCTTAAACCTTAGAAACTTAGTAAGTTGTTCTATAGGAATAAGGTTTGACCTAGCCTTTAGGTTAGGACCTAGATGTTCGAGAACTAGGTTTAGACAAGTGTCTGAAACCCTTTGCATATAGAGCTCATATGTATTGGGTAGCTACACTAGTCTACATCTCGTTCTCACCATTTCACTAGGTCACATGACACCAGACTATCTACTGTGTGTTGGACACTCGAGTTTGCTGGTTTGGTTTTGTTTCCCAATCGGCTCGCACCTCGACAGTTTTCTCTGACGCCTTCTTTCTCGGAGAAAAAAAAACTATATAATATTTTATTAGATATATGTAAATATAAAAATGTGTCCATCACACAGGAGAGTAGTGGGTGTTCGTGCAACCTAAGTGAAAGGGAGTGACATCAGTCTAGAAGAGAGAGTAGTCTAGATTAGATGTCTAGAGCCGTATCAATATATGTGATACACAGTGTAGATGATAGAATGGTAGTTGATATAAGCATGGATGATCATATTTAAGTTCTACCTTTAATGATATAAGTTGCTTTATAAGGATTTAAGTTGTATATGACCTGAATCCAATTTTGAAGAATCTAAACTAAGTCCTGATAATGAATGTGCATCCTCTTTTCTTATTTAAGATGAGCTAAGTTAAAATATGGTTGAATATGCATGAGCCTCAAGCTCTTTTACAAAGGAGGACCCTCAGTGTTAGGACAAGATATGTGGTGAACTCCAGAGAGGGTGAGATCCACAAGGAGAGGGTCAATGGACCTACCCTACAATATATAAAAATATGTGAAATGATGTGTCCTAAGCTGGGTTACTCCTAAGTAGATGAGTTGAGTCATGTTGCATGATTCAAATCTATATGTGAGAATTGGGTAAAAGAAAAAGATGGGTAGATGACCCATATGATAAAGTCAATCCTTTGGCTGAGTTAGGTCCTAGCTAGAGTGACATATTTTGAGAATCTCATCATTAGTTGCAAGTGAGGTAATATATGAACTCTAGTTACGAGAGTATGATGCTTTGTGCAAAAGATACTCAACATGCATGTTCTCCCTTCTTATTCTTCTCCTTCTTAATATACGATGATAGAAACCTCACTTGAGCTATATAGATGATTTATATATGAGAAGTCACTCATATAAGCTTGACCTATTCTATATTTTCTCCCCTATATCATACATGTAGTACCAAAGTTTGAAATCATTTTAAGTTTGACAATAAAATATTCTCTTACCCTCATATGAAACATGAAAGATATGATGCTGAGATCATGGGATCCACTTAGTATATTCTCTCTTTCCCATCACATAATACATGCAAGACATAAAAAGTTGAACTCGTGAACTTGATATAAAGATATTTTTTTATCATAGGATATATGATCAGAGATATAATTCGTAACTTTGATCCTTCTTAAAGTATGCTTCTAAGCTGAGTATGAATATCACACCATAGGGTGAAACCCTAATGGTCAAGCATGTTACGTAAGCCCTTCTTATGTATAAAAATCCTAATATCAAGGATGAAGATAAATCTCCTCTAATGCTGAAATTATTGTAAGATGTTGATCATAAAACATATTAATGATGTTAGATTTGAACGATCTGAATATCATGGCCTATAAACGAATTCCTCCTGAACATTAAAATTATGAACAAAACATGTACCCTTAGTGGTGATGTATCCCTAAGATATCATAATGTCATGTTATGGCTAAGACATTAAGTGATGCTTCCACATATATAAGGTGGGGTGGACACACCCAAGAATCTCTAGACCCTAAGCTGACAACTTAATGTGCATGCAACTATGATGGTCTTAGAATTTAAGCAATGATGAAGTATTTGAAATTTAACTCCTAAATAGCCTCTTTAGGATGGATTAGTCGAATTTCGAGGACGAAATTCCAAATAAGGTGGGGTGAATGTGATGACCTGATTTTCAAGATTTCTAGAACCAATATAGTAATTAAGGTCCAAGGATATTCCTGGTGGGTTAATTCTAGGGCAGGGTGACTCTTATACAAAAATGGTTTCGTTTGACCCACAGGTATGACCCAGATTCCCTTAGAGGTTCAATAGTAGCTATCGAAGGCCTTTCATGTACAAGGAGATATTAATACTAATTATTAGTCGATTTGAGGACATTTTGAGTTAAGTACCAAATTAAGCATACATGGATTCAAATGATTGAATAATGAATCTTGGGATGCATGATGGTCATACTAAGTAATTAAAAATTCTATTGTTGACGTTAGAAGCTAAATTTATGTATAGTATAAGTTCAGTGTACTTATATATGTGTCCCTTTGGAGTATCTCAATTGAGGGGTCAAATAATCGAGTTTGGGTATCAAACGTTCACTTAAGGTGTAATACACTAGGAAGAATCTTGAATCAAAATTTTGGATCCAAGGCACGTTCTTATAGGAAGTTATTTAGGTTTTAATATCACAAATAAATGATTGATCCATGCTTTGAGGACTATGGTTGCTAGAAAATATTATGGGCCATTAATTTGACGTCACGCGGCCTCTGTGACATTGGGCGCACTGGTTTAGTTGTAAGGCATCTGTAGCGCTGATGTGTGGCCTAATCTTGGCCGTCCAGAGTAGATCCAATGATTAAGACTTCGTCTTCTACCCCCGGATTCCACGGGCAGTAGTTGCTTATCGACCCCTCTCCATTCCTTTGACTCCATGAGGATTTCTAGGGCTTTCCATGCGATCGGTTAGCTGCAAATGGTGGATATCTACATCTCGAGACCGAGTTTGAAGGATGAGGTGGCCTAGAGAGAAGGAACCACCGATCGCACCTCACTGCCTCTCCACTCGCAATCACAGAAAGTGGGACTATCGCGAGCGAAGGTCTGGAGGGGACTAGAGGGATAAAACCCAAAGAAAAATGATGCTCGTGTCTCATTGGTGTTGCCTGGGAGAACATCTTTGATCGCAGAGCTACCCCAGAGCTTCCTAGCTCGCCGTCTCCAGCTATGGAGGGCAGCCTCGGGACTAGACCTCCTTGATTCCCCATCTATTTCTCAGTCTGTAGAAGGATTCAGGGGATCATGATGGAGCGTTCGCATGGATTGAAGGAGATAGAGAAGCCACAGATTCGAAAGCCCCAATCCCACAGAGCCTTCTCCGCCTTGGATCCAATGTGGAGACCTGGAGAGTGAATCAAGCCTAGACGCAGGACATCAATAGGGCTTTCGAGATCTTGGAGTCCAGTTGCTCATCCGCGACACTTTGTCTAACCACAACAACGCAGAGGGCCTTATTTTCCCTTCCTCCTACCTGCAGCGGCGCTCCACGCCGGCAAGCCCGACCTTGCCGAGATGCTGGTCACTAACCTAGCAGTTCCCGCAGCTGGGGGGATATAGACGGATGAAACGAGCTTCTAGCCTCCTCCACCATGAGCGCTGTACCCTCAACATCGGACCCGCCAGAGCTACCTCTCCCTGCTACGGCGCTCAAAGCACAGAGGAACGGGATGAATCGGGAGTGTGAGACTGTGAGAAAGAGGGAGAGAAGAGATACCAGGCCCAAACCTAGTGAACCGGCCATAAACCGCCTGTGAACCAGCTTGAACCGGCCCACAACCAGCAAAGGGAAGCGCCGGCCCCACTGGACACGTGGTCGAGGCCAATTGGCCGGAAAAAGGTATTTTCCCTCAAAATTCCCAGATCTTGTATAATTCCTAGTAATTAGCTCCGTTGTCAGAAAAATACAAACAATATACCAAAATTCTCAGAAAAATGCGTAGAATGTAGTGGAAGCATAATATCTGTTATTTTATGCACTAATCTCAATTATATCATATAAGTTGTGAAATGCTCGTTTAATGGATAATAAATAGCAAATGATGACATAAAATCATGGAAAAATATCAGTAAGTCCATAATTACATATAAGATGCATATGATCCCAGATATGTTCATGTTGTTGCTCAAAAACATATAATTTGATTAATATGTCTAATTAGGGCTAATAACCCTAATAAAATGCAATAAATGCATACATGGTCAATAAATGATGAAATTCACAGAGTAAGCTTATATAAGTATATTGAACCTCAGTTTTAATTATTAGATCTTAAATATGAACAAAATCTATGTTATATGAAGATGGATATTAATGCATGCTATAAAACCCTAAGCTAGGTTAATGATGTAACTTAGGGTTAATATGTGCACAAAAAGGATATGGAACCTAATATTCAGATAATGGATCATAATATGGAAAATGACGTCAGTAAGATAAATATAAGACAATAATGCAAGTAAACGTTGGAATATCCTAATGAGATAATATAAACCCTAATGAACACAACTAGGGTTAAGATGATGAGAATCTGATGATAGTATGTGGTCTTGTCTTAATCAGGTGATGACCAGACTTCTATATAATCAAGGATAAGTTAGAAATCTCTGAACTCAGGTACGTGGGTTTATTTAAGTATATGACTATGGTTTTCTTGCTTGCAATCATGATATGTATGTATGCTCTCTTCTATCTGCAAATATTGGATGTAGTAGCACTATATAGTACTCGATGTTTTATCACTTGTAAACATAAATGATAAGTAGATGCTTTGTAGTTATTTAAGGTGTTCATTATCCCCCTTACGAGGGAATGGATTAATGTTGGCTAGTACACCTCCCTAGAGCAAAAGGTGTACGGGGAGTTTCCCTAGAGTACTTGGTACACGGGGATGGGCCCAATATTTATGTTTTGGTACTAGTCCACCTTGATAATGCAATTCATCTAGGAAAATGACTTAAATTGGCATATTTCGCTTAATAAAGAAGTGTTTTCTATGATTTTCCTTCCTTCTGCAAATCTTTTTCAAAAATTATGCAAGCCATAAATATATGTATCTTTCTTCCCACGTACACAACACCTTGTGTGTTGATTTGTTGTTTCACGTATGTTTTAGGTTCAGAGATAGCATGGGAGGAAAAGTACAGGATGTGAGCAAGTTGTTCAGGTTGTACCTATTGTGAAGATCCTAGTTAGCATACATGTTCTTAGACTTATAAATCATCTTTCAATATGCAAGTGTAATTCATTATGTAATAAGTCCAGTTTGTATAAAAATACATGTTGAATGTTGAATATGTTATGGTTGTATGTTCATGTATGCGTATTATGCTTCCGCATCGCGTTCTGATATGATTGTTTGATGTCTTCGGATTATGGGGTCTCATTCCCAATAGGGTTTGGAGAAGCCAAAATCCGGGGACGTCACAACAGCATCGTGTGTTGGTCGTTAGGTGATGTGCTTTGGGTGGTGGCAGACTGCATGACACAACCTTTTAGTGAGATTTTATGTTACCTCTAGTGAGGGTTGCACGTATCATGGAAAACTGATTGTTGTATATGTTCTTGTTTTAAATGATGGTGACATTTGTACATGCTTAATAGTACTCATTATGATAACGCTTGTTCAGCTAAACTTAACAGGGCTATATTGATTATCTGTATAATGCTAAGGATAATAATGAGCATGTAATGTAGATTACTTCATGATGTACCCTATACATATGATCATAAGTGGATACATGATTAAGAAAGTATATCTAATCTTTATGGATAAGCCTGGTCATTTTATAATTTCTATGTACTAACCATGCAGGTGATGCATAGCCAAGTAAGGGGCTATGATGAATAAATATATGAGCACAATAAGGTGACAGGTTTAATGTGATTGCTATTCTAGAATGATGATGATGTAAGCCTTGAGAGGCAGTGGAATTATATGATGAGGGATTGGGATCCCATGATATGTGATGATCCTTGTGATGGATCTAAATTGATTGGCAAGAGGCCAAGTGATAACATGTGATGTGGGATCCTTGTGATGGATCAGTATGATGAGAATTGTAGTAAAAGCATAATGTTGAGTTTATGTTGTCTATTTCCTGTTATAGCTTGCATGTTATACAACTTGGTTGAATCTTGCAATCCACATAAAAGACACTAAGTAATAACAGTGGAATATATCATGTAGTTTGCCCTGGCCATAGAACCATCATCGTTAGGAATTGGTGATGGTGAAACGGGTTCTCCTGCGGGTTAACTCGGAGTGCATATTTTTGAATATGTGAGGTTTCTCCTAGCCTCAAATAGGGGGGAAAACGAGTGCAGCTGTGGTTGCAGACTCGGGATATGTGACGAGCATGGTGAATAGGTCCATGGCTCTGGATGTGTGATGTGAAGAGCATGATTGTGTTCATGGCTCCGAGCACGGTGTTCAGGCTTGTGGCTCAGTGTTACTAGCACCGTGACCTATACCAAGGCGGGCTAGAGGAAGGGTAGCTTGTGGAGCTGACCCTGTGGATGAGGCCACTTGAGCATGAGACTGCGGTCCTGCTTTGTTTCTCGTGCACTGACCACGAGGGGTGAGGTCATGGAGTCTGGCTCTTCCATTGACCTTGTATGGCACCAGTTATGGGCTTCGCAGCTGAAGGTTGGATTTGAATGGTACGGTTCACTTCCTCAGGGCATAATATAACGTAATCCATCTGTTTAGCGTTTACTGCTTAAGACAAACACGAAAACATTGGTTGAGGCCTTGTTTGTGTAGTTAACTTTGTTATATCTTGTAGTTGCTTATATGCTTCTCATATGTGGTAAATCCTTAATCTTATCCTGTTAATCATGTTCATAAAAGAATAATTGGATAAATGCCTGAGTACATCTGGTAAACTTTGCTAAGTATGAATAGCTTTATCGTATAACTGCTCATGTTATATTCTTATCAGTTATCTGCTTTACCTTCTTGAGGTTTTGTAGTTTCGGCGGGGAGTTATGTTTCTCGTTGGGACAATGTTCAATTGTCTCACCCCGCTGGTTTACACCCTTTTTAGGTGGTCGAGCTAGGCGTGGTGGTGGTCATGGAATTGCGGCCGAGCATCAAGAAGAACAGTAGAAGGCAAGTGTTGGACATGCTGCTGTTTTGGATTTTTTTTGTAGAATCTTAGAGTCATCCCTGTAATCTCATGTCCTTGGCGGTGTTTTGACGTTGTTTCACGATGTATAGATGTAAATGTTTTGTATACCCTACTGCTGGCCGGATGCAGGCCTTCATTTATGTATAAACAGGTGATGAACTCTTGTGATGACAAACAGTTGTAGTTCTATCAAGGCTTGTATATGTTTATATAACTTGTTTTCTTGCAAGATGTGGACTTGAATGTAATAGTTTCTCAATTCATCAGTTTTCCGAAATCGGTTTTAATTAACCCGTATTTTTGGTAATCTGTGTTTATGGTGATTTTCGCACGTTTTCGCGTAACACCTCGTTGACTGTGTGATAGTGGGATGTGTTGCCACATACCTTGTCCCGAGGCTTGCTCGACGACATTACCTCGCAGCTAGTGCGGTCTTCACCTCCGATCTTAGATGGTGTATGTGCAGCTCCTGGTCTCAACGGGACTTTCAGGATTGACAGCTATCCTCAGAGCGGTAGAAGTCTCCTATCTCTGTAGTAGTCCACACGGACCACCTGGAACTTCGATCGCCTTGTCGAACAAGGCACCAGAAGGAGTCGTACCCTCTTGTCGGTGTACTAGTCACCGACACACTCTCCTGCCACTAGTCACCTTTCTGTAGTTGTCTTTCTCTTGTTGTGCCTCCCTTGTTGGGTAGCACTTTCTCGGGCTCTCCTGGTTGCCACAACCAGAGAGAATGACAACTTTGTAGAGCAACTGGTGTTCTCTGAGTTGTAATTGAGAAGCCCCCAATACCCCTATATATAGGAGGGTCATGGGACAGTGTTCTCTACCCCGGGTAATGTGGGACTAAAGAAGGAGTAGAAGGGTCTGAAATTTCCACAAAACAACCAACTATTCCAGCTGAACTGATCGTTTCAAGCATGAACCGGTCGGATGGGGATTTGAGCTGATCAGTTCACACCTGAACTGATTGGTTGGGGCACCTAAATCGGTCGGTTCACTTCTGAATCGGTCGGTTCACTGCCCTAGTCAGTTCCAAATTGACTTTTCCTCTTTTGTTTCGAATTTATCCAAATACCAATCCTTGTTCCAATCAAATTGGACAAGTGAAACGAAGAGAAATTTCTCACCAACCTGACTTTCCCAAATTATCTCATTTGGACCAGTTCAGCCGATCGGTTCAACCCTTGAATCGGTCAGTTCAACATGTCCTGAGCTGATCGGTTCAACTCCTTGAACTGGTCGGTTGGCAGTCCAGATTGTGTAGAAATTGTCAATGCAGTTCTCAATCAATCTGACACCCAAATCAGTTAATCCAACACATGAACTTGGTGATTCTAAGTCAAGTCAATTGATTGAATGTTTAATTGAACTACTAAACTCCTTTGGCAATCAATATAAACATCATTTGTGGATAAACTCCTCTTCCATGTAAAATCCTATGTGTGTGACCCTACAGGCCCATTTCACGTTGGCAGTGAAAGTCCATAACACTTATGACTTCACAAGCAAAGTGCAGTGCCTAGTCACACATTAATACTACAAAAGTGAAAAGGAAAGTTGGAGCACAACTTTCAATCCTACAATCTGTGAATGGTGTTACAGTGAATGTATAATTCCTTTGTCGCTGATATACCGAATGAACTCAAGACATGGAATAGTCATCCTATCAACGTTCATTGACTTTCTTGATCTCAGAGTAGATTGGAGGAGATATGTATGGCATCAATATCACATACTGATTCACACATGTGTGTGCACGCCTATCTCCCTACTCATCAAGTGGCCATGGATATCAAACTCCTTGAGGAGGGACAAATCCCATATCTATCACTCACCCCTCAAAAACCCCATGTGTCAAAGCCACCCAATCATCACCTTTATAACAACCCATATTTCAGGACTGCGTTTGATGATGTCATAGTTTACCCAACGACATGTGTTGAGTGTAGTTATTTTAGGTTAAAGAATCACACTCACCACCATCACTGTGACAAGTGGCTGTGACTACCATGTCATGGTTCCATGTGTCAAACTCACAGTGGGTCTGTCTGGTACACTTGTTCTCTAACAAGTACCTATGTGTTTGGTTTGATATCTCCATATCATGACTAACGAGATTCTGTCATCAACTAACACCACAATCTAGTCTTGTGTATCATTGTTGTCTATCTACCTTCCACAATGCATCCGATTAGGGACATAATAAGAATGCACAAACTCTTAACATCCGTATGATCTCATCGTTCAGGTCCTTAACCTAAAAGCATACGTCATTGAGTATTGTCATTCAATAGACATTCAATATGTTCTATCATTATCTCATATGACTGAACCATAAAGAATTGGAAGCTTGCCTTTGATGTTTATCAAATCAATCTTAATGTATCCCACCAATCATCCCATGATTGGCTCTCAGGGCATACACACCAACAGGTCACCTGGTTATAAATTGCAATAATTCTAGAAAATAAATGAGACATCCAAATATAACATATAAACATATTATTTAATTAGAAAAATATGAGGAGTTCAACAAAATTAGTTTCATTGCCTGATTTCACTATAACTTCAAAAGTATATAAAAGTGCTATCTTTAATGTGATTTCATATTAGAAAAACCCTAATTTTATTTAGATTAATGGAATTGATGAGCATAATTTGTTTAATTGGACTAAATGTGTAAAGTCTAACCTTTTGTATAAAAAGATCATCTTGGATCTAATTCAAGAATCATAATTCATATGTTATGAAAATTAGGGTTTTAGGTTATGTTTGGAATACAATTTGATATATTGGATGTTATGAACACAATATTTATGGTTTTTAAAGCCCAAGGACGTGTTTAGGGTTTATTGAACCTAGGAAGAGAAATATGATCTCCTCTATATTAAAGGTAAGTGGTCCATCCTAATTGAAAATTGTTATTGTCTGAGTTTATGTATGTATGTATGCAATGAATGTTATTAATGTGTTGTATATTTCAATTGTTGAAAGACAATGAATTTATGATGAATTGAATGTTATGTTTTTACTGTCCATATTATTGCATCATATTCATGAACATCAAGAATAAAGTCAAGAATAATGTTTAAGAGAGAGTTAAAGAGTTTTAAGAGGAAAGGTAACTTTAAAAAATAACTTATATAAGATCCTCACTAGTAGGTTCCTCGGAGCAAAACTAAAATGCACTCTGGTGCATAAGAGGAGAGATACTTTGGTGAAATCCAAGAGGCACTCTGGTTCAATCCAAGAGGCACTTTGGTGCATAAGATAAGAGGCACTTTGGTGCAACCCAAGAGGCACTTCTGTGCAATCCAAGAGGTACTTCTGTGCAATCCAAGAGGCACTTTAGTACATAAGATAATAGGTACTTCGGTGCAAAATTTGAGGATTTTATAAAACTTGTGATAAAATAAGTAATTTTAAAACAATTAGGCGTACTCAGAATATGCACAACCCCCAATAGAGGTCCTTGATCTCTTAGCTACCGACCTTTGTAATTGTAGTAATACTACCATGTTTTCTATTTCAAGTTTAATTAGTGAGTGTACTTTGCTTAATTTAGCACGTAAGGGGAGGGAGGGATGAATAAGATAGCCTCCCAACTTACTTAAACAAAAGTAATTTAAAAAGAAATTGTGTCCCTTTTTCAATGTTTAATGTTCAAAGTTTATTTTCAGTTTACATGCCTTCTTTAAATTATAATATGTTCAATTCCACTTACCATTAGTTTTATGCATGGTTGGGGACGTGATCCCCATAGGTAAGGGGCAAGCTTAGGGAGAAGAAGCTTTTTGACATATAAGGAATATCTCAAGGAATCTTCAAGAAGAAAAGAACTAGTGGGTGCCTTTTACCAAGCCTATCCAAAGTTTAGATATTTTTTAGATTATGAATAGTCTTGTTATCAAAGTAGATTAGATGAACTTGATGTAGTTTTCTTTTTCTAAAACTATGTATGAATCTGATTTGAATCATTCCATAGTGTTGCATTTACATTAAATTTCAAATAATAGCATCTTGTGACACCCCCTTGAGTAAAGTGCTTCCTCTCAGAGATATTTACATGTTATGAAAAGTGGGGTGCTACAATATGATATCACAACAATTTGGTAAATGTCTAGTAGGAAAGTATGATTCACATAGTCACCTTAGAATGAATATATGAGATTAAGGAAGAGGAAAGGACTCAAAGGAAGAGTATCAAACCCTAAGATAACAAGGATTTTCACTATAAAGTAGAAATATATATTAGAGATAGGTGTATATGTAGTTTAGATCTTAGGTATTGACCTAATCTTAGCTAGTGGAAATCCTCTTTTTATCTCAATGGTTGGTGCACACCATGTGAGGAATGTAGATGGATGTCATAATCATTAGACTTATTATGCATCTTTCCCCTTGTGTGGAATGTGATAGTGTACTACTAGCTTGGTGAAGGGTAGCATAATAGGATATCTCATTATTGGGTATGTGTATGATCAACCCCTACCTGGGGATGTCAAAAAGATGGGCAATAAAAAAGACATAAAATAGATTTTCATCTACATGTGATGTTATAAAGTCATGCCCTAGGTATAGTTATGAGTCGGTTTCTTAACCCTAAGTATAAGTTGAGAAGATGAGGAGTAAAGTACTAGTTAACTCATGTCCACATAATCGTAATGAAATTTAGATGTCGTATGTGACATATTACATTTATGTAAAATTGTGAAAAGAAATGAATCTTGAAATGTTAACTATCGTTAAATGAAGAGGTAAGAAAAACCCTAAGGTGGTTAGTAGCCTAAGTAAAATTTTGAGGACCAAATTTATTTATGGTGGGTAGAATTTTAACATCTCTAATTTCAAGAATAATTTAAACCTTAGAATGTGGTTTTACTTAAAATAAAATAGTTGAGGGTCTTAATGAAAAAAGACCATGAATTAATTTGTTTAAGGATAATGAAGTGAGTATATTAAAATGGACTCAAAATACATTTTCTTTCATATCAACATCATGTGTTATAATTAACTCAAAGATATAAATATGGGTTTTCCTTTTCTCTCTCCTCCAAAGAAGTTACTCAAAAAGGCACAAAAGGAAGATGAAATAACTTTGGAGTGAGAATAAGTTATTATCTCGAATTTTGGACTCAAGGGATCACAAAGGGAAGTATTTCCACAATTATCTAATGTATTAATGCATTATATTAAAGTTAACTAACTAGTAAGGAATTATGTGGAAATTTCTAGAAAATTTAGGTTGAGAGTAACCAATGGGCATAATTTGAGCCTAACTTGCACACAAGAGAAATTTACACTTTAATAGGATTGCTTGCCAAGTTTGGATGGGAAAAGAAGTTTATGAATGTATTGAAGGAATCAAATAAGGTAATTACATAAGGGGAAAGAAAAGGATAACTAACTTTCATAATTTAGCCCCAAATCCTTCCCATACAAGGATTTAAATATTATAAACATTCCTTTAAAATTTCGAATTAATTGGATAAAATGAGATATATATATATGAAAAAAAGAATATTTCCTAAAGGGAAATATTTGAGGGAAATACATTAAATGTCACAGTTTTAATCAAATAAGGAAATCTTTGTTTTGGCCCTTTATGTAGCGCATGGTTCCAGGACCTTCGGGTTACAGATCGATGGTAGAACTTTTATCTCTCAAACCAAACAAGAAATAAGGAAACATTAACTATGCTCTCTCTCCCTTCTCTCCCTCTGACCTCAACCCATAATGGCTACTAAAAATACTCTCAATGAGTTTGTGAGGAGATCTTGAGTCATTTGGTCCCTAGTTTCCCCCCATTGGAAGGCTATTCAAGAATACCCTAATTCTCAGACTGCTCGTCGGCTACCCCTCCATAGACAAGACTTTATTAATGGCATAGAACACTCTTGTGAGACCAAAACATAGCTCTACAAGCGTCGCTTGATCCTGTATTGCTTTCTCTATTATCAATTCCAACCTGAACCTTTCCCTCTCACTCGTTCTCTACCCAACACCCTATCCGAGTAATACCTTCACCATCCATGTTGCTTCAACTGGCTCAGGGCAATTAAAACCCATATCCGAGTCTGGAGAGGCGTGACGGAGAGGAAGTTGCCCTCACCTGTTTCATAGGAACCTAAGATCCCAGAGTCAACCAACGAGTTGACATGCACAAGAGGAGTGCTCAGGATCCTGAGGTAGATGACAATCCATGGTGAAAGGTCCCTTTTGTCCACATTCTCTGTAGTGAGGTAAGGGCTTTTTGGCCTTTTTTATTTTTTCCTCGACTAGACACGCTAGTGTTGGTGCCACCATGGCATGAGTCTATTGGCTCAGTACAGGCCCAGTGGCCTAACTGAAAATCCAATAAGCTGCCTATGTGGAGCGTTGATTGGCCACAAGGTTTTAAGTTGTAATAATTCTAGAAAATAAACACTACATCCAAATATAACATATAAATATATTATTTTGATCAAAAAAATATGCAGAGTTCAAAAAAATTGTTTCATTGCATGATTTCTGCTCTAACTCCAAAAGTATATAAAAATGCTATCTTTAATGTGATTCTTGATTTTGGAAAGCATGGAGCGGGAAGCGTGCAGATTTCTCCCCTTGAAGAAGAAAGCGGGAAGAGAGTTCTGAAGTAGACTAAAGAGGACACTTTTTTAAAAAGTGGTCCACATTATTTTAAACATTTAGAAACAAATAGTAATTGCCATACCACTAATAGAAAGATATATCACTCAACAATCCAACATTCTAAATAATATTTTACTTCATACAATTTAGTTGTTTCAAACAAATATGATATTAGTGAGTATTGACTCATGTTACATAGTATTGCAATATTGATATATCGTATCATGGTATGAAAAAATTGCATTATAAGTATGTGACAAGATTACTTAGCATACAAGTGAAACACATGTTATTTTACAAAACTGATCCACTCTAATTTGGTACTGATACAGACCATGCACTTAGAAATGCTAAAAGAATATAAAATGAAAAACTTAAGACCTTAAAAAAACTGAGTATATCGGTAAGTGTTAATGGACGTTACTTAATAATATTGATGTACTAGTTAGAATATTAGCTAAATGACTACTGATTTACGATAACAAATAAAAGAATTTAGACATAAATACTTATACAATAAATGTATTTAAAAGGATCAAAAGATCATTAAACCATACTATTAGGTACTAGCTAAGTAGAATGTTTGATAGAATCTCAATATGCAACCATTTTCTATAAGTATTTTAATAAATAATAGTAACAATAGTCAGTTATTGTATGAATTTTGATATGCAATTCTAGCAGACAAGTAGTGATTCTATATTAACTGTAACACAACAATTATAAATATTTACATGTGAGAAATGATAGTGTACAAAAGTTGTGGAAGGAAACAATAAGCGTAATGTATAAATGGTGATAACTACAAAATTGGTAATGTTTAATAAGACAATACAATATACAAATTAAGAATAGGTTGGCAGAGTGCTATAGTTTTATTGACTTCACCTAACGAAAATGTTATGACATATTCTAGCCTAAAGAAGACATAGAAGACTGCTTAAGCGGGTTTAATAAAGAGGGTTGAAGCGGGTTGAGGCAGATAAAAGTGGCCACTTCTAATAAAAATGCTCTAATAACCTCTTTGGGTGATATTACTACATGTCCTACTACTTGGCACTTAAGAGGCCGCTCCAACCACTTCTTTCATCATTGAATTGGACTTAATGTTTAAAGTCTAACCTTTTTGGATAAAAACATCATCTTCGATCTAATTCAAGATTAATAATCAATATGTTATCAAAATTAGGGTTTTGGATGATGTATGGAATACAATTTGATATATTGGATGCCATGAATAGGGTATTTGGGGTTTTCATACCCCAAGGGTTTATTGAACCTATGAAGAGAAATCAGATCTCCCCTAAGTGCAAGGAAAGTGGTCCATGCTTAATGATCATAGTTATTGTTTGACTTTATGTATGTATGCATGTATGCATGTATTCATCTAATGAATGTTAAAAAAAATTGTATCAATTACAATTCTTTAAAGACAACGAATTTATAATCAATTGAATGTTATGTTTTTACTATCTAGTTTATTGTATCATCTTTGTGATCATTAGGAATAAAGTCAAGAATAATGCTAAAGATAAAGTAACAGATTTTTAAGAGAAAGATAATTTTAAAATATAACTTATATAAGATCCTCACCAAGATGCTCCTTAGAGAAAAACTAAGAGGCACTTTGATGCATAAGAGAAGAGGCACTTCAATGCAACCCAAGAGGCACTTATGTACAACCGAGTAGGCACTTTAGTGCCATCCCAGAGGTACTTCTGTGCATAAGAGAAGAGGCACTTCTGTGCAACCCAAGAGGCACTTTGGTACAACCCAAAGGCACTTTAGTGCATAATAAAAGAGGAACTTTGGTGCAAAATCTAAGGATTTTATAAAAGTCAAGATAAAAGAAGTAATTTAAAAGAAATTGTGTCCCTTTTTCAATGTTTAATGTTAAAAGATTATTTTTAGTTTGCATTATTTCTTTAAATTGTAATATGTTCAGTGCCACTTACAATTGTTTTTATGCATGGCTAGGGGAGCATTGCCTGCAAGTAAGGAGCAAGCTTAGGAGAAAGAATCATTTCAACATGCAAGGAAAAGCTCAAGAAATCTTCAAGAAGAAAAGACCTAGCGGTGTGCCTTTTACCAGGCCGATCCAAAGTTTGTATGTGCTTTACATTATGTATAATCTTGTTATCAAATCATAATAGAGAAATTGATGTAGTTTTCTTTTTCCAAAACTATGTATGAATGGAATTTCAATGAATCCAATGTGTTTCATTTACTTTAAATTGCAAACGATAGCATCTTGTGATAACCCCTTGAGTAAAGTGATTTCTGTCATAGATATTTACATGTCAAAAGAGGGATTCTACAACCAAAGTTCCCTAGAAAAAACCCAAATATGGATATTTACTTTCACAGTCTTGCGTCTCATGAAGGTTGTGAACAAGAACATCTGATTCAAAGACATCTTCCTCGAAGGCCAACAAGGCTAATAGGAGTATACGGGTGTGCCTCTTCCTAAGAAACTACCATGGCATGAGTGACTAAAAACATTATGGAATGACCTTTTAGAACAAAGCAACGACATGAATATGCCTCTAGAACAAATTGAATGAACTAAATAATCCTCCTCTAACAAATATCACAAAGGCATCATTCCCCTTGCTTGTTCCAGAGCCAACTACACAAATAATAGAAATGCCAAAACAAGGGGAGATAGACAAAGATGAGATGCAGGAAGCAAGGCATGAGGGGCAATAGGGACCATCAAAGCCAACTTCTCAAATATTGATAGATGGTCCTTTGAAGACCTTTCTTTCGAGTCATTATAGATAATAATGAATAGGCTGACAGAAGAACAAGTTGGGTGAAGGTTTCATTGAAAGGGATGACATTTACTTTTTAAAGGAGAACCTCTTCTAAAAAATGATTCCTAATGGATAAATGATCGTGAGTGTAATGAATGCCTACCAGTCCTTGCTTGGAGATTGTATGCCCAATGCACACATGTTCATACATGTTAGTGGAGTACATCATCCACAACTAGAACTTTGGTGAAAAGGGGCAACTGCTAGAAAGGCTACAAAGCTCACTTCTAGAGTTAGTCTTGTTTCCAATCCTGTATGAGAACCATTGGACACTCATGGAGATGAACATGAATGCAAAAATCACAGCCATGTACAACAGCTCTGATGCAGCCTTCTCTTTAAAAAAGTATACAAAAATGACAATGTCAAAGAGTATCATATAAGAGAAAGTACGGACTTGTGCAAAAGCAATCATCATAATGATACAAGATCATGGCAAGGGATACGAGAACATCCCTAAAAAATACTTTAAGAGCCCAAAATTCTCCCATAGAAGCCCCCATCAAATTCAACAATCCAACAACTGTGGTTTCTACTTCCTATACTGGATGACAACTTTGGCAGAGCGAGATGTGAAAGTTGAAAGTTTGTAGAATGAGTTCTACTACATGCTTCAAGCATTATACAATGGCATGGTGTTTTGTTCAAATTGGGCCATCAATGGATTCCCATATGAAGAGTAAACCTCGTTTGTCTATTTCCAACCTCCATCTTTGACACTCCAGGACGGGGTGTATGATAAGTTTTTTTTTTGGGGGGGGGGGTTATAAATAGGTTTGGGAGGTATTACTATCATACCCTCTTTCCATTTAAATTTGATTTCTACCTAAACTTTTAAACTTTTGATTTTTACAGTTTTGATCGTGCACATAAGCCATGTATTGGAAATTTTGGAAAAATTGCAATTTTTTTAAATTTTTGAACATAAATTAGAAATATTGCTAGAATTAGTGCGACGGGAAACTTTTGGATCCAATTTTCCCAAAAAAATTCATAACTCTCACTATTAGAATTTCTTGTCTTCAGGCTAACTTTTAGCTTAATTATTTCAAGAATGAGGGATTTGAGCTTTCCCATTCACCTAGAACTCAAGTGTGATAATGTTCTTACGTTAGTCTTATCCCAAGATACTGTAAAGTGTAGAAAGATACTCATAATTCCAAGATGAACCCTCAAGGTAAGGAGGGATTATCCTAATATGCTCTTGATTGATCACCTAAGATCTCAAGTATAGGTAGGAAAGCACACAACCCTGGCAAAGAGGAAACATGTACCCAATCTAGTTCTTAAATTTCCTCTTTGAGATTAAAAGAAGCTCGACATGTCTGTCCCCAGTTGATGTCAGCTGTTGTGGTTTCATGAAGGCTCAGCCTTTCTTTGTTGTGGCTCCTCCGTTTTTTTGTTCCTTCTCCTGTTGTGAGCTTTTGGTTGATTTCCTTTGATGTAAAGATAGATAGTTTCTTCTTTTTTGAGTTAGTTACACTTTTGGAATTAACAAGTTTTGTACAGACACTAAAAGCAAAAATGAAAAAAAGCAACAGGAGTTTTGGCCGACCAAAAAAAAAAGAAGCTCGACATGACAAAACTTCCTTAACAAAAATTCCTATTACCCCTTATCCTATGAGAAAGAACAAAATCTTAGTGTTATAAAATTATGTGAGTTTTTACCAAAATTCAAAAGTTGTTGATGGGCACCAACCCGGAAGCCAAACTTCTTACCTGCCTTACAAAGGGAACCTCACATAACTACCTGAGAATACATCAGGACCAAAATCGGATAAAATTGTCATTATATCAGTAATCGTGGTTGAGGAAACCTAAGAAAGGTAGGAAATATTGTGCCCCTTAACCTACCCCAACTCAATAGTTAGGATCTTCAAAAAAATAAAAGTTGGGTGTGAAAGCTACCTCTAACCGAACCTTATGCAAGTACATCTGGAAAAGGGATAATAAGTGCATCATAATTGAGAAATCCTTCCTAAAGAAGAAGGTCGTAATAGGAAATATGAGTAACACAACTCCTGGATTGAGAAGGATGATCTTGGGATCAACAAAACCTATCTATGATACATACATCTTGACTTAAGGCTAACATAATGATATTCTTCACACTCCAAAAACCATAATCTTCTAAAGACCTTCAAAGTTGTTCATTGGTTTAATTCTATTTGTAAGCCTAAGGATAGGATAAACTGAAAGTTTGAGGGGTTGATAACTTGCAGTTTGGTGGATATTCTAGTGCTTGCTTAACACTCATATTATCGTTTTGACATGTTTCATTTCGTTAAATCTATTTGTTTGGGACAGTTTTGTTATAACTACCTAATTTCATCTCCTAATCTTTTATTTGCACAGAAAACCACCAGAGGTATATATGAATCTATGAGAACACTGGTAATACCAATCCTAAGTGATCGTCAGGGCTAAATCAAGAGACTACCAGGACACTACCTTATTGGTCACTGAGAAACCTCCAACATCAGTAATCACTAGCATCAACATCACAACAATCGTCGAACATGACATCCTTTAGCGACAGATGGAAATGCTAATAGTAGTGATCACTGGCATCATATCTCTTGGAAACTTCTGAATGTGAGAGAGTAATAGCAACCAATGGATACATTAACATCAGTGACCATCGAACCTATAGTCCCAGTGACTGTTGGTGACTTCTAATCTCAGTGACCAATGGGACCACTACCTGAGAACCACACCTATAAATATCCCACCAGTTCATTCATGAAGGGGATCATGACATGTGGAAGATGACGAAGTGATTCCATGCTGCATAGACATCTTTCCACTGGTTCATGATTCCTACAGACTAGATTTTAAAGGAGATAGTGCGCCAATCTTGTCACCAAGCCCCATCTATTTCTTCTTTGAGAGGAGCAAACATTTTTGATACCCACTCTCGATCCGTATTTGAAGGTGATGTGCATCAGCCTGGGTAATTTGTGGTCAGAACTAGCGTATCTCCCTTCTTCTTCTCTAGATTTGTTCATCTTCCTCCATATCCTTTGTCCATTTCATCATTCTCTATCATGTCTCGTTACTCTTGTAAATTTGTAATGCTACTCAGTGCCTTGAGTGGTTAAACATATAGCTTGTATTGGGAGTAGCCACTAAGGCCCTCCCAACATGTAAATTCTTACATCCATTAAATATATCCTCTTAGAAATGATTATCTCCATACTGTTGGTCTTAATGATTCACTTGTATGATTTGCTACCATCTTCTAATGTTTGATTGTTAGTACCTAGAAAGAGTAGTATTAGCCTTATCTATGTGTTATGGAGTTTCATGAATGATGTGAATGTTAGAATGCTTATGTTAATGATCGTATGGTTATATTGTGATTGATTGCTTGGCATATTGATAGAGAGAACCTTATCATCTATATATATCCTAAACTTGAGAGAGGAGGGAATAGATATCTGTGATGATTGCTTGTAATCTTAGTAAGGGTATACAATGGGTGTGAGTATTGCATGGCTGTAAGAGATCTTAGGTGGTGAAACCCAATTCAAGTTCCCATCCATAATTGATATATTACTCTATATTTTTACTTGTTCTCTTGTTTTATTTATTTCTTTGTTTTACTTGGTTTACTTTATTTTGTATGTTGGAGCAACATCATTCTCCATGGAACAACAAACTTATTCTTACTCTTTGGTTGGTATAACTAAGCCAAGGTTCTATGTTCTTAACACATCCCACTCATTGTCCCTTTAGATTGATCCTAATTTACTACATCAGACCATGTATAATAGTTGTGAGGGCCTGAGTGTCGGGTTATAAATTTAAGAGTTTGACTACCCTAGATCCGCTCCTTTTTGGATGTGTGCTTTATGTCGATCAGATAGAAGGAGAAACCATATTTGATGTCAATACCAGATTTAAATTGGAAAGAGACGTCCACTAGCATTGACCATCCATGGTCACTATTATTATGCCCCCCTCCTTCTTCTGTTTATATGTTCATCCTTCTTCATATGTTTCATCCATTTTGGCATCCATATTCATATCTCATTATAATTGTAAATAGCTAATTCTATTCTCGACCATGAGTGAATAAACATATAACTGGGGTTGGGAGTAGCCACCAAGGCTCTCCCAACATGTAATTACTAATATCTATTGAATATATACTCTTGGTAATGTTCATCTCCATAGTATCAGTCTTGATGATTCACTTTTATGCTTAGCTACTATCTTGTGTTGTTTGATGGTTAATACCTTGAAAGAGTAGTATTAACCATATCTCATAGTTATGGAGTTGCAATAATGTATGAGAATGTTGGTATGCTTAAGATAATTTTATTCTAATTGTTGTTTGCCATCTTGAGAGATAGACAACCTTATAATGTAGAATTATGTTGTTCTCGAGAGAGGAGGTAATAAGCACTTATCATGATATCTTGTGAACCTACTAAGGGTATACAATGGGAGTGAGTATTGCATGTTGGTTAGAGACCTTAGCAGGTGAAACTCAATCCAATTTTCCCCATCAATACTTGATATATTACTCTTTTATTTTACTTGTTCTTTAGTTTTACTTCTTCTCTTTTGTTGCTAGTTTTTCTTTACTTGCTTGCTCAAGTTATGTCATTCTATAAGGAACATGTACTTTATCTCACTCTTTGGTTGGTGTTACTAAGCTAATTATTTATGTTTTTAACACATGCCACCCTTGTCCTTGTTGATCGACCCTAATTTACTATATCGGTCGCCAGATATTATAGTTATGAGGGCTTGAGTTTTGAGTTAAGAAATTTAAGAGTTCGACTACTCTAGATCAGCACCTTTTCATATGTGTGATTTGGGCTAGTCAGAGTTTTATTATATACTAATGAATACTTTATCCATGATATATATTTTATAATAATACTGATATAGTAATAATAATAATGATGATGATGATGATGATGCTGATGATGATGATGATAATAATAATTTTGAAGATATATACTTATCTTTATCAGTTTAATCCCTTTAATTTTGTTTTCCTTTTACTTAAGTCTAATGTAGTATGGGACTAAGTATAATAGACACATTAGGGTTTGTTGTGCACTTCGTTTATGTTTCCCCTCCTATTTATAGGATAGGGTTTTATTCTTTTCAAATATAGAAAGATGACTACTTTCACCGTGGTATTAGAAAGAGTTGTATAGCCGCCTCTATACCCCTCATTTCCAAGCCAACATTGTCATTGTCTCTCCTCTTCTCCCCACTCATCGGCCTCCTTCTTATCCATTGTTGCTTATTAGATACGGGGAGATCTAGTCTTCTTTGTAGTCATATCCTCTTCTAGTAAGAGGATTTAAGGGAATGGTATATGGTCATTCGACCGGCCTTATTCCTTAAAGACTAATTTCCAAAATGTGTATGATATCCTTTATGTGGTAGTCTATGAGCATATTATATAGGGCTTTATCAACATATTATCAGATATGATTAGATCTTTCCAACAAATTTCTACTTCTATTGGTGATCCATAAGGTTCACCATCTAATTTTGGATTTTTTTCTGGGCAAATCTATTGTTTCACTACCTTACAAGGTGTGTGCCTTACCTACACAATGTGTTGCCATTCACTATAGAAAATATGTTGTTGTTCTATTCTTCCACAGGTGACATGGTGTGTTAACTCCTAACAATCCGTTTTGGAAATCTTCATTTGTATTTTGTTGTAGTTGACATAGCATGTCCACTTCCTGACGGGGTGTGTCAGTGACTGTCTATCCCTATACCTAATATTCTTTTTCTTCTTCGTTATACCTTGAATTGATATATTATGGGTTCATCGTCTTCCTCTATTGGAATGTGCAAAACACACCCCAATTGAGTGACTTCTGTAAAATTTAATGGCTCCAACTATGTACATTGGGCACACTCTTTTCAGATCAATGAGCACTCCTCGGGAACACTAAAACATGTTACATATCTACTGCCACCAAATAAAGACAAATCTAACAAGATATAAGCTACTGAAGAAGCATCTAATAAATTGAAGAATATTTTAAAAAGTGGGTTGAACATGATTCTCTAGTTCTCTCCTAGACCCTAAATAGTTGTGAATCACATATCATTGATAACCTACTCTTTGATGACTTTGCCAAGGAGGCATGAGATCACCTTGTACAAGCATATTCTAGAAAAGGAAATACATCCCAAGTATTTGATCTATACAAACATTTACATTCCCTTAAACTTGATGATAACCCATCCTTTATTTCTCATTTTGACATCTTTAAAGGGATTTAGGAAGAACTCAATCTTCATCACCCCTTATCATATGATCTTACAAGATGCAAAAATATCAAGATGAAATGCAATTTTGTCAATGCTTGGCATCCCTACCTCCTAATTATGAAGTTGTTCATCAACAAATTCTTGCATCTAAACCCTTGTCAACTTTAGATGATGTCTATCTTCGACTATCTTATTCTCTATTTTCTCCTACTGTTGCTGAGGAGCCTACAAACCTTGTTGTTGCTGGGCAAGGTAATGGCAACCCTGGTTGTGGACGAGGCAAAAGTCTCAACAATAGTGGGAGATGATCCTCTTCTTTCGCATCACAACCCAGAATTTTTAATTTTTTAAGTGAAATAATAACAATGAAGATAAATGATTGGTAAAGCACATAAAACTAGAATGGGGAAATAAAGTGTTAACTATCAATGTTGATGAAGATATACTTTTTTTCCTCATGTTATTAATCCTTAAATGGTGACACTGAGTTCTTCTGACCTTGATAAACTAATCAAGGCCTCTTCTTTAGTTATGATCACTACTCAAGAAAACATTATCCAATACTCAAACGGACCTTCATGTATTAAAGTTTATTGCTCTTCATCAAAAGATGATTGGGTTATTGATTTGGGTACTAAAACCCATATGACTAGTAATAGTAGATTGTTTACTTACTTGAAGAAATATATTTTTCATCCTCCTATGCATCTAACAGATGGATCTACCTCTCCCATTATTCGAAGAGGAGATATGAATAGTAATCTTCTTAATTTTTTTCTATTTGTGTTGAAATTCCCATTAAACTTGATGTTTGTAAGTAAAATTACCAAAACCTTTAACTAGAGTGTAACCTTCTTTCCTTACACTGTAACTATGTAGGATCTTCATATGATCATGATGATTGATAGGGGATATGAAGGTGGAGATGGTATGTAATACCAACAGACCTCTTCAAGACCCTTTGGTAGTGCTCTTTTGGCCCAACCTTGCTTCCTTCATCAATGACACTGCAACTTGGTCAGTCATCTACATACAAATTGAAGTCTTTGTTTGCAACTCTATCTACTATGTATTTTTCATGTTAGTCCTGCCTGCTTGGAAAATACTATCAGATAGTGTTTCCTCATCGTCATGGCAATAGGATTCCAACTTTGTTTTAATTAGTTCACTCTCATTTTAGGGGACTATGTCATATTAATAATCATATTGGTATATGATATTTTGTTACCTTTATTGATGAATTGTCACATGATACTTGGATATATTTGTTAAAATATCATTATGCAGTTTTATATGTTCTATCCAATTTTTGAAATGAAATTGACACTCAATTTTTTGATACTCCTAAACTTGGATGCACTATTAATGCTTATCAATTTTTGAAAAAAAAAATTCTAAATATTTTAATTTCCAAGGGAATTATTCACCAAACTTCTTGTCCATATAGCATACAAAAAAATGGAGTTGTAGAATGGAAGAATTGGCATCTCCTTGATGTAGCTTGCATTCTCCTAATTTAAATGAAATCAGTGAATTTTTTTTTGTTGATGCCATCCTTTTAGCCAATTATATCATCAATCAGATGCCTTGTTTTGTGCTTCAAATTAAGATTCCTTATGACATTCTTTATCCCATCAATTAGTCTTTGTTTTACCATCAAAAGTTTTGGTTTCCAATTTTTTTTCATAATCACGAACCTAGGAATGATAAACTATTTCCCCATGTGTTTTTTTGTTATTCTCCTACACAAAAGGGGTATAAATGTTTTGATCTTGTTGCACATTGTTTGTGTGTGAGTGAAGATGTCACCTTTTTTTAAGATACAACATTCTTTTCTGAACCTAGTAACTAGGTTCCACTTCCAACTGTTCCCATTCCTGACTCCACTGTATAAGTGTCTCTACTAGAAATATCCCCTACATTGGCATCTTGTAAGACTGATGATCCACCTCAAAACAACAGTTACAAATTATGTTAGAAATTTTGATTTTGGCATTCCCATTGCATTATGAAAGGTGTGACGATCTAGTACCAATTATTTTAGCTCTCAACATGTGTCTACAATTGATTTGAATGCTTCCATCACTCAGTTTACTTATGCTTTATCTACAATTCTATATTCCAAAAAATGTTCAGGGGGTATCAATGCACTCTGGGTGGAAATGAGTCACGGATAAGAAGTTTTATGCACTTCACTCTTGTGGGACATGGGACCTTGTTGATCTCCCTACATGTAGTAAATCTATTCATTGGAAATGGGTTTTACTATCTAATATTTGCCATATTTGATAGTTGAATGCCTAGAGAGAATACTTGTTTCTAGGGTTACACATAAGAATCTAGGATTGATTGCTTTGCAACTTTTCTCATGTTTCTTGTCTTATTCTAATAGACTTATGATTTCCATTGTTGTCAATAAAATTTGGAACTTACATCAATTAGATATTAAGAACGTCTTACTATATGGAGATTTACATGAAACTATCTATATGTCAGAATTTCTAAGTTATGTGGCTTAGAGGGAGTACTCTGGGAAAGTGTGCCTTCTGAAGAAAGAAATCTAGGGAAAATAATGTTCATGAGCATGGTCTGACAAGTTATCCCTTGTATTGTTCCAATTTATCTTCATCTGGTCTCCATGTGACAATTATGCACTTATTGAAACCACTACTTCTGGCATTATTGTATTGTTTATTTGGCTGATATCATCTTGTCTGGAAGTGATGTCGCAAGAATTGTTCCTACATGAAACATTTTGTACAAAGATCTTAGGCGACTACGATATTTTATGATAATTAAGGTAGCACATAAGAGAATGGAGTATATTTATTTGAAAGAAAGTATACTCTAGACTTACTTACTAAATTTTTAATGATTGGTTGTAGACCTATAGTCTCCCCTATGGATCAAGAACATGATCTATGGGCATAATCTACTCAGGATTTAGAAGAGAAAGTTAGCTATAAATGATTGGTTGGAAAACTTCTATATCTTATTGTTATTAGGCTTAGATATATGCTTAGTTATTGGTGTTCTTAGATAATTCATGAGTTGTCCTAGATAGTGTCACAGGGAAGTTGTATGTTGAGTATCAAGATATTTGAAGAATGCACCTTGACATGAACTGTTTTATAAAACAATTTGGCATCTATATTGGACTGAATATTCTGATGCTAATTATATGAGGTATAAATCTGATAGGAGATCTACCTCTGGCTATTGTACCTTAGGTGGTAACTAGGGTACCTAGAGAAGTAAGAAACATAGTATTGTTGCCATATCCAGTAAAAAATTTCAGTATCGTGTAATGGAAAATACTACTTGTAAGTTTTTATGGATCAAATTTATTCTTTCTAACTTTAGATTTCCCATCACTTGTGTTATTTCAATATGTTGTGACAATGGTGTTGCTACTTCCAGTGATAGTAACCCTGTCTTTTATTAAAGGATGAATCATATTTAGGTGGACTACTTTGTGCTGACTAAGAAGATCACTACCCCTTTTCTCCCTACACATGAGTAACTTGCAGATATTTTACAAATGATATCTCTGACAAGAGAGTTGAGAAACTATATTTCAAGTTGGGCGTTGATTGATATCTATGCTTCAGCTTAAGGGGAGCATTGATATATATATATATATATATATATATATATATATATATATATATATATGTATGTGTGTGTGTATATATATATATATATATATATATATATCTTTAGGTATTTTATTCTTTTTAATTCTATTATCTTTTTACTTAAGCCATTTGTAAAATAGGCCTAAGTATAATAGGCCCATTAGGTTTTACTATGTGTTTCATTAAGGTTTCCCCTCTTATTTATGGGAGAGGGGTGTACTCTTTTTTATTATAGAAATATGTCTACTTTCATCAATAGTGAAAATGATTATGATGATGATGATAATGATGATCATGACGATGATGATGATGAGTGTTATTATGAGAATAAACTTGTTTTAGTATGGGTATCGTATGTTTATGTGTACTATCATACATATTTTTGGCATCATATCATTTATTTATGAGTAGTTGCATTAGAGTCTTGTATTTTACTATCATTGAAGTGAAAACTTATGTGTACTATTTCCTACAATAAGTATTATTTATATGTGGACATTATCACATTTTTTGTGTATTGGATTATTTATTTTATTACTACATTGTTCAAAGTCATGTATATTGTTGCATGACTATTATGTTAACTATACACTTCTTATTTTGTTATGATTATTTTCATTTGTGTGTACTATGATGTATGTTTTACCATTGTAATATCAAATTATTAGTAGCTTTTAGTAATTTTAATTTTATAAGTATTTTTTTTGTCAATGTATTATGTATACAAGTTTTATGTTACCAATATTATTTATTCATAACACTATCACAAAATGTATATGTTGAATTATCAAAATATCAATATTTTTTAAGGTTATTATATCTTTACCATTCTTATAGGTAATGATAAACATAGGGCATGGCTAGTCATATACATATTTTTGTAAGAGGAATTTTATCAATTTATTATTTCATTTGAACAACTTAGGAAATAGAGATAATCCCATAATTTTTAAACAAAATAGTAAACATGCAATTTAGTTTCCACAAAAATTCTATCGGATGTCAAAATTTGAATTGGATTAATTGGTAGACAAAGAATAAACAAATTCAACACTGATCAAATGTAATAGTCAAACATAAACTTTGAGTATAGAAGATTTTGAGAATGCAACATTGGACTAATTTTGAATCGACAAATGTCATTTTTATACCTCACTAATACAATTTCCCATAATATTCAAATGGTTTAAGTTGGTGCAATGTGGTGTACATTAAAGAACATATTTCATTAATTAATTTTATTAAAGCTAAAGGTTGTAGTCCCTTTCTTACTTATTAATCTGTGGGTGTTGTAGAATATATTTGTAATAGCCATATTAGTTATAGTCACCCACTAATTAGATGTAATTACAACTTTTTACGGTTAAGTTTTCTCCTTCCTCCCCAGTTTATCTTTTTTTGTTACTTCTGTAACTCTTTTTATCTTTTTTGAAATGTTAGTTTTTTGGATACACACACACACACACACACACACACACACACATATATATATATATATATATATATATATATATATATATATATATATATATATATATATATATATATATATATATATATATATATATATATGGTATAGATTCATTGCTCATGCAGGTAACTAACTTTTATTACACACAAATTTGTCTTGTAACAGAAAGCGCATAATAGTGGTGAAATGACCAAAATTGTAATAGAAAGACTCATTTTATAAATTCAGCAGAAAATGTTTATTTTCCCTCTGAAAACTATAAAAATTATATTTATGACAATACAATAAACAATTTATGTTGTATTACAAAATAGATCTTTCTATTATAATTTTGGTCATATCATTACTATTTTAGTATTCTCATTACAAATATGGATGTTCCTATTACAAAATAGAAGTACTGATAACTAACCTTAGTTACCCCACACGGGTAACGAATGAATGACCATATATATATATATATATATATATATATATATATATATATATATATATATATATATATATATATATATATATATATATATATATATCTGTGTGTGTATGTATATATATAAGTATATATATACATATATATTCATATATATACATATATGTACATATATATACATATATATATAGAGAGAGAGAAAAGTATGTATTCAATGTCCATGCAGGTAGACGGGTTATAATACCCGTGCATAAAGCAGCGGTGGCATGATCTATAATTAAATCAAAATCAATTACGGTAGCATGGAGTAGCGGTGGCATCTATTAAGTATGTAGAATTTATTTACATATACATGGAACAATGGCGACATTTATTATAGTTATGCATAGTTCTTTTAACTATGCATGGGACAATGGTGAAATCTATTATAATTATGCATAAATCTTTTGCGTATGCATGGAACAACGGTGACATCATATTTTATTCAAAACATTATGTATGCATGAGTGTGATGCCACTATTTGTAGCTAAATAACAATTAACTATGAGTGCATGCACTAGTGGGAAAGATATTTGTAGACATTGGAGATGTTGCACATAGTTTTCATGTACATAGATCAAATTATATGTTAGATATAGTGACTATAATCAAGCAACCCTGAATGTATTTAAAAATATTGTAATATTTTAGAAAATACTATAATATAAATGAGTAAATTGTATGGACTGTAGATATGTTGTAATATACAAACAAAAATTGTTATATGTAAAAAGAGTCTGAATACTCTTGCTAATAAGGGAAACAAAATAAACTTCAATTTTATTGATACAACAAATAGATGCATTTATACAAATGATGGCTTCTCTCATCTATAACACCTATTACATAAAAGGAAAAGTGGCTCACATTAATCAAAGCATATATCCACTGGAATCAATTTTGACTAAAAATATTAGTGATGTTATGAAGTTTCTTTGTACTTAAGAATAAACTATAATATGGTTGAACATACTATAATATAAAGAAGAAAATTGTAAAGGCAAAGGATGACACTTTGTAACACAACCTGGATATAAGAACAAAAGTTCGATAATCAGAATATGGATACATTATGTGTTACAACCAGGTTTTATTACAAGATGTCATCATTGGTTACATTTTTTTTTCATTATCTTAACAATTTCTTTATTCACATTACATAATGTTCTTTCTTATTACAAATTATTTTGTACTAAAGTTCATTCTTTTAGATAGAAAAGTTGATAGATCCATAATGTAATATTGATTGTCATCCTTAATTACAACTTTCTCATTCTCATAAAGGATTCTCAATTCTTATTACAAAATATTCCTTCAAATTATAGTTTTTATGTACTGGGTTTCATTCTCTTAGATAATAAACCTCCATACACTCATGTTATAGTTATAGAATGTCATCATTGGTTATAATTTTTAATTCTCATTATAAATTCTCTCTTTTTTTGACAAAGTGTTTCTTATTATTCTAACTTTTGATGTAACGAGATTCATTCTCTTGGATAGTACTACTTGATGCATCCGGATTGTATTACAAAATGCCATTCTTGGTTCCATTTATTTCCTTTCCTTTACAAGTTATTTATTCTCATTACAAATCTTTCTTTCTTATTACAGAATGTCATCCTTCTTTACTAGTCATTATAACTCACTACACGTCACTAGAATATCACTTGTTTACTTGTTGTTATTTCTTATAATTCTTTTCAACAACTTTTAGGTCATCTTTTATATCATCAAATATACATGTTACTTACAATTTTCTCCTCTTTTTGTAA